>CM018695.1:14055276-14412947 GCA_009363875.1 Mikania micrantha
CCAGTCTGGCCTTGTTCTTAACTATTTGACCATTTTCATCAGTTTATTCCTACAAACCCATTTGTGCCTATTGCACACTTACCTTGGGGTAAAGGAACAGTTCCCAGACTTGCTGTTTCTTGAACTGCAATAGCTCCAACTGCATAGATCCACCCAGCCATTGTCTCTGAGTGCAACATGATAGTTCTTTGGCTCTTGCTGACTGATAAGAGAGCATAGAGACAGAAATTTGACAGTGGCTTCTTGTTGAAACACCAGCAAAATGTCACCCAGAACTTAAGCTAAAGGATGATCCTTCAGTTCTTGATAGGGAATAAGGTCAGTGCAAGTGTTGGCAGGAGGTTCAGTGACTGCAGATGTTGATGAAGATTCAGGGAAACAATTCAGCAGGAATTTCAAAAGATGTAGAGGAGTCCAGAATCTCATCACGCATTTGTAGTGGGAGGAACCACTGGAGCAGGGGGATTCAGGTTTCACAGACACTGGTAGATTATCACTAAACTGAACAGATGAGTACTCACATCATCATCATCAGTACTACCTTGTGGATTTGCCTTAGCATCTGTTGATGAAACTGCTTCAGGTGCATCATCTGCCAATAGCAGACTCAGCTGGAGGTTGATATGACACATATTGCAGTATATCCAAATAAAACATCTCCACAGGGTTTTGTGGGATAGGATCTCTTGGAAATTCATTGAATTTGACATGGAGAGTTTCTTCAACCACCTTGGTTCTGCAGTTAAACACTCTATAAGCCTTGCAAGTTGAAGAATAACCCACAAAATATCCTGCATCCACTTTGGAGTCAAATCTTGGAGGATCTTTGGATTGAAGAATATAACAAGGACAAAAAAGGCTCTGAAGAAGGAATCAAAGGAGTCAAATGATGAAGCACTTCATAAGGAGTCTTTAACAATCTTTGATTCACCAAAACCCTGTTTTGCACATAACAAGCTGTATTGACAGCTTCTGCCCAGAAAGTCAATGGCAAGCCAGAATCAGCAAGCGTTGATCTGGCAGCTTTCAATCAAAGTCCTGTTTTTCCTCTCAACCACTCCATTCTGTTCAGGAGTTCTAGGTATGCTGTACTGCCTCTTGATTCCCTTTGAAAGATAGAACTCATCCAGAATATGATTTCTGAACTCTGTTCCATTATCACTTCTTACACACTTGACAGGAAGGGAATATTGTTTTTCAACATACAACACAAATTGAATAATATACTTAGCAGCTTCATCTTTTGAGTGCAAGAAGAAGGTCCAGACAAACCTTGAGAAATCATCAACAATTACTAAACAATACTTCTTCTTTGCCATACTCATGATCCTCACTGGCCCAAATAGATCCATGTGTAACACTTGCAAGCAAGCAGTTGATTTTGGATCTCCAATTGGAGGAAAAGATACCTTGTGTTGCTTCCCTTTCAAGCAAGCAGAACAATTTTCATCACATCTAAAATCCTTTACAGGAAGACCTCGAACCAAACCATGTTTCACCAGTTGGTTCATGTTTTTGAGATTTACATGACCCAACCTTCTGTGCCACATGTTAGATTCCTTGAGAGAGGCCTTAGAGAATAGGCATGGATGACCCTTAACAGAAATTTTCTTTAACAAATCAAAAGCATAAACCTTTCCCACTCGGTTAGCTTTTAGAAGGGTATATTCATCCAAGACCTTGACAATCAGAGGCAACACTTCAGAAGACAGTATTCTGCAGTCTTGCTTGGTGAAAAGGGAAATGTGGCCCTTATCACACATCTGACTGACACTCAGTAAGTTATACTTGAGATTCTCTACATGTTTAAAATCATCAAACCTTAACTCACCATTAGACACATATCCTTTTCCTATGATGTAACCCTTAGCATCATTTCCAAACGAGACAAATCCCTTCTTTCCTGCAAAGTAGTCATTAAGAAGAGATCTGCTCCCAGTCATATGCATGGACCCTCCACTGTCAACATACCAGATGCTCTTTTTGGCATGCTGAAGGAACAAGACTGACAGTGTCATTTGAAGCAACACTTGAATCAGGCTTTTCAGAAGATTTAACTTTGACTTTTGACCTTGGTTTCTTCTTCTGAAATAAAGTGACAGATGCAGCTGCTAGGTTGGCTCTTCCTAGCAGATGTTGCACCATTATAACCAGTTGATTCTGGTTGTGAGTCAAGGTTCTGATTTCCTCAGAGACATCAGTACCTGACTTTTTATTTCTGTGCTTCATCACCTTAGCTTCTTTGGGTGATGAAGAAGATTTTAAGTGCTTTTTCTTTGAATCTGATAAACCATTTTGATCTTTCTTTGGGTTGTTTTGATATACTCCTTTGGACTTTGAATCTTCCAAAGGTTTTCCAGATTCTAAAACTACTGAAGACTCTTTTACAAATTTGGAACTGAATTCGTTTTTTATTTTTGTTAATCTCTTGTTTTTATTCTTTGTTTTATTGAAATCAGAACCTCTTCTGTACCAGCATTCTTCAGTAGTATGATTGAACAGACTTCAAACTTCACAAGGCTTTCTCTTTTGTTTCTCCTTGTGAGTATCTACAAGTACTGAAGACTTAGATACAGAATATTTGTTCTTCAGTACTTTTGGTTCTTCAGTAGTTGTAGATTGTGTTACAACTACTGATGGTTTGACAACATCTGAAGATTTCTTCTTTAGAACTTGTCTACCATCAGTCTTTGTAGACCTTTGTGGTTTTTCTTCAGCTTTTTCTACAACTTCTGATGAGACACACTGGCTTATCAGAAGCCTTGCATCATTCTCTCCAGTGCCATGCCCAACTGACTCAAGCAGCTTTAAATTTAATTCATTAGAAACTTTTTCATCCGGTTTAATCTCAATTAAAACAATATCCTCATTTGTTTCATCCTGAAGGACATTTGTACATCCAACAGAATAAGAATATGTTTCAATATCCATGGTTTCAGATTCAGATTTACATGCACTTGACTCACATTCAGATGTATCTTCAGCATCAGATATTTCTGAAGATTTGGTGGATTGGTATACACTGTCCCCTTCAAACTCACATTCATAATTTTTGGTGTATAATTAGCTGGGGGGCAGTGTGATTGTATCCAATACCAAACTTCACATTTGATGCTGTTTGTTTGTTTAACAACATCTCAAACCCCCTACAGGACTCAACCCATTTTTCACAATCTACTTGGGTTGTTGCAAGTGTTTTATTCTTAGCCACAGCCTTTTCTAACTCAAATTTCTCATTAATTAGTTAAACATTTATTTCTCTGATGGAAGCAAATGCTGAAATACATGATTCTGAACACAACTTAGCTTTTGATTCAGATGATACCTGTGAAGTTGAAGAAGTTGAACATGAGGTTTCATTTGAATCTATAGCCATCAAAGCAAGATTCCCGAATGGGTTGTCTCCACCATGTGGACCAGCTCCAGAAAACAGCTGTTCATTGAAATCAGATAAGTCATCAGGTAAACTGCTCCAATCAGCAACACCTGGGGTGAGAAGCTCTGATGTAGTTGTTGAGGCTGTAGATTGATTTGAGATTGGCTAGTTTCAGGAAGAGCAGGAGGTTGTTGAGTTGTGAGTGCTTGATTTTGTGTGGGTTGTGGCATATAGAAGCAGGGGTATGGATAAGGCATGGGACTTTGTGGTACAAAATGAGCTGGATAGAATTGTTGTTGACCAGATCCAGAAGATTGTTGCCCTTTGTTTTGTGTGTTGTTGCTAGGAAAGGTCACAAAGGTGCAGAAGAACTAGATCCAGTAGATTTGCACTCTCTTGAAAAATGTCCAAGTTTGTGACATTTATGGCATCTCAACTTCCCTTTTGTCACACCCCCACCCCTCGTCACCTCATGTATGATGTCACTGAAACGGTTGCGGAAGCACAGTGGTGATGTCTCCGAGGTGAGGGGTGACTTACTTGATCCGATATCACAAGCACACAGATTAACTTAAAATAAATACATTACAGGGTTTCGTTATTACAATTTACATTACAACATTAACCTATTTAACTACAATTTTTGTGAGGTGCATTCTTCCCGAAGTCACGGTCTACCTGCAAAAAGGTTTGATTTGAAAACGTCAGCACAAAGCTGGTGAGTTCATACAGTTCAAGTTTCACAATATGATATGATATGATATGTAATATAAGTTCACAAAATGTTCAGTTCAAGATAACCATGGGACCCGTATCTAGTTCCTTTCTGACGATATTGTTCTACAAGATACTACCCGTCGGTACATATCTTAATGCCTCATTATCTTAATGTCTATCACACCATTAAGAAGTTTTGGAAACAGGAAACAAACATTCACACAAGGGGAGATGCAATCCTCCCAGCAAATGGGTGGTCAGCCGATAGTACTATCATTGTTTCCCCGTTCGGCCACACATGGGTTCACTAGATACAGTTCAGAAATGAGGACTTTTGATACTGTGAAAGTGTTCTGTTCTCCGGGCAAAATCCCATGAAATCCACAAGTTCTCAACAATCACATGAAATCACGCAGATAACAGTGATACATATCATATGTTCAATAAAAGTTCAACAGTGTTCCCCGATGTTTATAAAAGATTAAAAATAAAAGGGGTCGTACGAAACTCACCTGGTAGTATAGATGTAGCAGAATATCTCAAAGCTGATAATAGAGAAGTGATTCTGCATTTATTTATATTTAATGAGTTATTTATGTTCTAGTTTACTGATTAGATCTTTCTGAACGTTCAATGTCAAAGACATTGACTTAAAAGTCATCAAACTGATATTAGTTATGTAATTAGTTAATTTAATGTTATATCATACAATGTATGATAATGTAGGAACCTACATTGCATTAGATTCCTAATACAAAGTTGATGACACTCTTGATTAATCAGAATAATCTTAGATTAACCAAATAGTTAATGTTGTTGATTATGATACTGTAACAGTTTCTAGATAATTTAATGGCTTAGGAATGATCAATCCTTGTTATTGATTACCCAAATATCATGAAATATCACAATGTAGTATCATAAGAGGTATAATAACCAAGTTTAACATACCAATCTGACTGTTATCATAAACATCAGATAATCGTTCCAATGAGTATGTTAATGATTGTGATTAGTTTGAAACACTTGGATTTAACCTTACATTTCAAGGATTAACCCAACTAATCACCTACATTGTTATAATCAAATGGATTAAACCATTATAATCATAGGTATGGTTTCATGAAAACCGGGCATTACAACGGATCAAAACAAGGATTTAACCGTTAAAACTTTGTGTTCTTTGTTTATAATCAATCCTAGCCATCATCTAGGCAATAATCAACAATCCTAACTATGTCATTACGTTCAAAATCAAGATCTAATCAATCAAAATCAAACTAGAAGGTTTAAACGGATCATTACCTAATCTGACGGATATCTGCGGCTAAAACGACGATCAGTACTTGAAAACACGTTCCCGGGTGCGATCCTTGCGTTCCGAGGGCTTGAAATAGGAATTTAGATGGTGTTTTGGTCGTGTTCTTCGTCTGGTTTGCGTCTGAGTTCGAAATGAAATAGAAGTTTAATTTTGCATGAAATCTGATGAAGTAGATCAGATCAATGGACCGCCACATCCGTCGCGTACCGCGACCAGAAGCCCAAAAAGACTTCGCGTACCGCGGAGAAATCCGGAGGAATCTTAGATATTTTACATGAATCGCGTACCGCGGAGGATTCTAAATCCCTCCATCGCGTACCGCGATGGGTCCAGTCGACCAACACTTAGTGATTTTTCTTCGTTTTTCGATTCCGGGCAATCCAGGACTCCGTTTTGTGCATGATTTTCGCCCACGTTCATCATTTTTCGCATACTATTGATCTGTAACCATTACAATCATTAAATCAAAGTGGATTTCTAGAACGATCAAATGTGCCCACGTCATTGCTGACGTGATTCTCGTATGCAACTGTCACAGTCTCCTCCTGTTAGAGAAATTTCGTCCCGAAATTTAGTGAAGACTTACATTATGACAATCGTTTATGAGAATAGATGTGGGTACTTTGATTTCATTTGATCTTCACGTTCCCAAGTATATTCGGGTCCACGTTGCGAGTTCCAACGCACTTTAACGATTGGTATACGGCTACGTTTTAGCACTTTCATTTCTCGATCCATTACCTCCACTGGTTCTTCGCTGAACAGAAGTTTTTCATCAATATGAATCTCTTCTAGAGGTACGATCAATGATTCATCAGTTAAGCACTTCTTCAGATTGGATACATGGAATACATCATGAATGCTACTGAGTTCAAGAGGTAATTCAAGTCTGTAGGCTACTGATCCAATTCGTTCTAGGATCTTGAATGACCCTACAAATCTTGGTGAAAGTTTACCTCTCTTTCCGAATCTGAAAATGCCTTTCCAAGGTGACACTTTCAACATTACTCGATCACCTACTTGGAATTCGAGTGGTCTACGGCGATTATCAGCATAACTCTTTTGACGATCGCGAGTTGCTTTGATTCGTTCCTGAATGAGTGTGATCTTATCAGTTGTTTCCTGAATGAATTCTGGGCCTATGATTTGGCTTTCACCTACCTCTGACCAACAGATAGGTGATCTACACTTGCGTCCATAAAGTGCTTCAAATGGAGCGCATTGAATACTGGTATGGTAGCTGTTATTGTATGAGAATTCAACAAGTGGAAGATGAATATCCCAGCTACCTCCAAAATCAATCACACAGCTTCTGAGCATGTCTTCAAGAGTTTGATTCGTTCGTTCAGTCTGCCCGTCGGTTTGTGGATGATAAGCTGTGCTCATATTGATTTGTGTGCCCAGAGCTTTCTGAAGAGTTTGCCAAAATCGTGACATAAATCGCCTATCTCTGTCAGAAATGATAGAGATCGGTACTCCATGTCGAGATACAATCTCATTAACATAGAGTTTAGCGAGTCGATCCATGGAATAATCTTCTCAGATGGGTAAGAAATGCGCAGATTTTGTAAGGCGATCAACGATAACCCATATAGAGTCATGATTACGTGATGTTCTGGGTAATTTAGTGATAAAATCCATAGAGATCTGATCCCATTTCCACATGGGAATCTCAGGTTGTTGCAATAACCCAGAAGGTCGTTGATGTTCAGCCTTAACTTTGAGACATGTTAAGCATCGATCCACGTATTCAGCTATTTGTTTCTTCATTCCAGGCCACCAGTAAAAGTCTTTAAGATCTTTATACATTTTATCAGCACCTGGATGAATAGAATACCTGGATTTGTGCACTTCATCCAAGATGATTGTTCGAGAATTACCGAATAAAGGAATCCACATTCGGCTTTTGAAATACAACAATCCATCAGCCTTGGTATCCAGTTTCTTATCTAATCCCCTCAGTTCCTCAGCAGAATAGTTCGTGGCTTGTAAAGCTTGTTGCTGAGCGTCTTTAATTTGGGGAATTAGACTAGTTTGAACAGTCATACCTAACGCCTTTACACGTAAAGGTTTGACTCGTTTCTTGCGACTTAAGGCATCGGCTACGACATTCGCTTTACCTGGATGATAACGAATTTCACAGTCATAGTCATTTAAGAGTTCAACCCATCGCCTCTGTCGCATGTTCAACATTCTCTGATCTAGAATGTGTTGGAGGCTTTTGTGATCAGTGTATATAATACACTTAGTTCCATATAGATAATGTCTCCAAATCTTGAGTGCAAACACCACTGCACCAAGTGCTAGATCATGTGTGGTATAGTTCTTCTCGTGTATTTTCAGTTGTCGAGAAGCGTACGCAATTACCTTGTCATTCTGCATTAGAACACAACCAAGACCTTGACGAGAAGCATCACAATACACTGTGAAGTTATCAGTACCTTCCGGTAATGCCAAGATAGGTGCGTTGCAGAGTTTGTGTTTCAACAGTTGGAATGCCTCCTCCTGTTGGGAATCCCATATAAAAGGTTGATTCTTTTGGGTCAATGTGGTAAGTGGCAAGGCTATCTTTGAAAAGTTCTTGATAAACCGGCGATAATAACCTGCCAACCCCAAGAATTGACGTATTTCAGTCGGGGTTCGTGGTGTCTCCCACTGCTTCACCGCTTGAATCTTACTGGGATCCACTTGAATACCGTTTTCATTTACAACATGTCCGAGAAATTGAACTTCTCGTAACCAAAACTCACACTTGGAGAATTTGGCATATAATTTCTCATCAATAAACACAATCACAAATTTATCCAAATAAGGTCTACATACTCGATTCATCAGATCCATGAAAACTGCTGGTGAATTGGTTAAACCAAACGGCATTACTAGAAATTCGTAATGTCCGTAACGAGTTCGGAAAGCAGTTTTAGGAACGTCATCATCATGAATACGCAACTGATGATATCCGGATCTTAAATCGATTTTTGAAAAATATGTAGCACCTTGCAATTGATCAAACAGGTCATCGATACGAGGTAATGGATAACGGTTCTTGATTGTCAGTTTATTGAGTTCCCGGTAGTCAATACACATCCTGAATGAACCATCTTTCTTTTTCACAAAAAGAATTGGTGCTCCCCAGGGTGAGAAACTAGGTCTGATAAAACCTTTGTCTAGCAGTTCTTGCAATTGACCTGAAAGTTCTTGCATTTCTGATGGTGCAAGTCGATACGGGGCTTTAGCAACTGGTGCAGCGCCTGGGATCAAGTCAATACGGAATTCAACCTGTCTCACTGGGGGTAATCCTGATATGTCCTCAGGAAATACTTCAGGAAAATCCTTGACTACTGGAATGTCTGTGATATGTTTGGGTAGAGAATTGTGCTCAGTCACGTGTGCCAGGAAAGCATAACAGCCTTTCCTTAAAAATTTCTGAGCTCGCATACTAGATATGATACCAAGTTTCCTACCAGCTCGTTCTCCTTGAACTATCAGTGTATTACCATTAGGTAATGGAATATGGATCATCTTGTTTTGACACACAACTTCCGCTTGGTTATCAGAAAGCCAGTCCATACCGACAACGACATCAAAGCTCCCAAGCTCAATAGGAAGTAAATTGATATTGAAAAGATGATCATTCAGATTCAAGGAACATCCTTGAATGACACTGTTAGTTTTAATTAACTTGCCATTAGCAAGTTCAATGACATAAGGAGTTTCTAGATCTACCGTAGGTAACGAAAGTAATGATGCAAATTCAGGTGAGATAAAGCTCTTATCTGCTCTTGTATCAAACAGAACTGATGCGTATAGATTATTGAGAAGAAACGTACCAGTGACAATGTTTGCATCATGTCTTGCTTCGGTAGCACCAATCTGAAAAGCTCTCCCCCTAGCTTCATTCCCTTGATTGGTGTTGTTATTGTTTGGACAATTTTTCATGAAATGATTAGGCTTCCCACATTTGTAACATGATCGATTGTTTTGAGTGGTTTGTTGTGGTGCTTGGTTTGATGGTTGAGCAGGAAAGTTGCAATATTTAGAGTAGTGTCCTACTCGGTTACAGTTGGCACAAACAGGACATGGTCCTGTGTGATGGAAAGGACACTTATTGCATTTGGGCGCCTGCCCAGTATAAACTTTCCTCTCAGGAATTGCAGCACCATAGTTTTTCATAGTTGGCTTGCTCTGGGTGATCTCAGCCGGAGCTTTCGCCTTGGCTTTGCCAAACCACTTTCGTTTAGTACCTTTTGAAACATTCGAGGTACCGATATCACTACGGCTGTGAGCCGTCGGAGGTTTCAACAACAAAGTACCACTCCTTACCGCCTCATTGGTAAGCTTAGTGGTTAACAGAATTGCATGTTTCAGAGTTGTAGGTTCAGCTGCAGTTACCATTCCCCGAATCTGGGGAATCAAACCTTTAATGTACTTCTCGATTAAGGCTGCTTCCGTAGGAAACATATCGGGAAGCAAGCAAGTGAGTTCATGAAAACGATCGGTATATGCTAGACAATCAGCACCGATCATGGAGTGATTCCAGAATTCCTCCTGGAGTTTTTGAATTTCAGTGATGGGACAGTACTCTGATCTAATCAGAGTTTTGAAATCATTCCAGCCCATCGAGTCAACTGTGGCTGAACCCAAAGTCTTGGCCTGGGTATTCCACCAGGTCAAAGCTGAGTCTTTCAGAGAACAGGCAGCATAAGACACCTTATGCTCCTCCAAACACTGACTGATTTTGAGTTTGGTTTCCATCTCCTCGATCCACCTTAAAAGACCAGCCGCTCCTTCCTTGCCAGTGAAAGTAGGAGGGTTACAGGAAGCAAAGTACTTATATGTACATCCTTGCTGTGGTGGATCAGGAACAGTTGTTTTTGTGATTGTTGCACCGGTGGTAGTATGAGTTTCAGCGTGACCACCAGTAGCATTATGTTAAGTATGATCGTGTTCCCCACCCGAACCTGCAGTGATATGTGGTTGGTGTTGTAACAGAACACCACAAGCAGATAATTGTTCACGCCCAATTCGTGCTATCATAGCTTCGTTTGTTTCGGATCCGCTTGTACCAGCAGGTGGAACAGTGCTTGCTCCCGGATTCACTGGTGGAGCAGTATTTGTTTCCAAGTTCCCTGGTGGAACGACGTTCACTTCCGGATTAACACGCGGATTCGGATTTGATTCAACAGTCAAAGGTGGAATTTGATTCTGTTCAGGGTTTATAATGTTCTGAGTAGCTCTCTTAGCTGGTCGACCTTGTTTAGGAGCCATTATTCTGCTCACAAGCAGACAAAACTCAGGTCAGTTCAAGAACATTAAAGATATAACCCGTTTTATCACATAAATTCAATTATATTCAGTTACACTGAAAATTTATATTGAAATGTGAAGATAAAGAATACAGTATAACTACATGAATTTAGTTCAGACATGATTTCAGTACACACAGATCACACAGATGTTCGTAGTTATACTCAGTCCTGTTAATTCAAAAACATGTTAAAATATTTCACAGCTCACAGTACTGTGATATAAATATTTGATTACCCATGTTTTTGATAAATTAAGATTCAGGACATTGATAAGTTCTCACATTGATATGTTCCCATACAGATATACGTTCTCATACATGTTCCATGATATGTTCTCAGTTCATGTACTAGATTTGTTTTCATACAAACAATAGATATGTTCTCGTACAGTATGGCTCTTGTACTGTACTTTAGTAATAGATATATTCGCATACAGTATTGCTCCCGTAATGTATTTCAGCAAAAGATATGTTTTTAACCATGTTTTTGATATACGATCACTCAGGACCTTGAAATGTTGCCACAAGGGACTTTGATATGTTGCCACAAGGGACTTTGATACGTTGCCACAAGGGACTTTGATACGTTGCCACAAGGGACTTTGATATGTTGCCACAAGGGACTTTGATATGTAGCCACAAGGGACTTTGATATGTTGCCACAAGGGACTTTGATATGTTGCCACAAGGGACTTTGATACGTTGCCACAAGGGACTTTGATATGTTGCCACAAGTGACTTTGATATGTTCTGATATTGATATGTTTTCCTATTGATATAATTATAGTTCACACAACACCCAAATAGTACATTGCACAGATCGATACACAAAACACCCATTTTATTTCATCATTATCATTATTGATTTTATACAGACCACCAAACAACACAAGACACTACCATCAGATAAAGAAAGGAACAGAAAAGAACTCCCCTATCTACACCCTGATGCTCTGAAAATCCCAAACTGATCTTCTGTACATACTCATCGCATAAAGTATGATAAGAAGGAAAGTATCATGGCCACTATTGCCATGACTACTGCCATGATCATCATCCTGGTCTCGGTACTCGCCACTCCAAACCATGCCAAAAACTCTGTCGCTCTCTCTCTCACCCAACTCCATCCCTCAGTCATCCATGCCACTTGCCGCCAAAATACAGCAAGCATAATCTGTCCCCATGTCATCCTCAGTCTATCATCCATCGCGGTTCTCCAGGCTCGAGTATCGGTGTCCAACGCCTTCACTTGATCCATCAGAGTCAAGTGAGAAGTGAGGATCTCTAATATGGTCGTACGTGTATCCTCAACCGTAGCCTAACACTGCTGTAGACTATGCTGTGTCCCCTGCAAGTTCTGAGTAACTTGCTGCAACTGTGCTCTCAGCTCTGCCTGATGGGAGGATTCTCCCATCTCGTGTATGGCATGAAACTCGTCCCTGGGAGCCAGCTGCTTCCGGGGAGGTAGTCCTGTGGTCTTGCGGGCTTGACCCCGCATACGCCGCAACCCGTCCCAAGCGGGTACTCTAGGAGGTGATATACTCTGCATCCGATCGCAACGGGAACAGCCGGAGGTGAGTGAGGAGGACTAGGTATGATAGGGAGTGCTGGTGGTGGTGGTGTAACTGGTCTAGGCTCTAATGGTGAATGTGGTAATGCTGGTTGTGCCTGTGGCACTACAGATGGCGCCCGTGAGGCTGCAGTCGATGCCTCCGAAGAATCTGAATCCGGTGCTGAGCTAGAGCTCGGAGTACCATCCCTCATATCATGAGGAGCTAGCTGATACTGTTCGCCTCGATCTGCCATCGCTGTACAATAAAATCTCTAATCAGTATCATGAAAAAAATATATTGAATAATAACATTCAACATACACATGATATGAGACGTCCTCCTATCTTAACGCAACTATTCGTCATTACTATTGTTAGTGTTCTGCTTGAATTAAATCAAACTAGAATGCACACGTGTTGCAAATTTCAGTTATGCTGGCCACTCATAACTGGAATTTGTACCACCTGATTATCCTGGCTTCATTCAAAACAAGTTTTGTTCAATATTAATGTTCGGTGCTCTCTGTGTTACTATACGAGCCTATGGTTATAGTCTAGGTTTCTAAGTCAACCTAATTCTCTATAACATGTGGCTCTGATACCACCCTGTCACACCCCCACCCCTCGTCACCTCATGTATGATGTCACTGAAACGGTTGCGGAAGCACAGTGGTGATGTCTCCGAGGTGAGGGGTGACTTACTTGATCCGATATCACAAGCACACAGATTAACTTAAAATAAATACATTACAAGGTTTCGTTATTACAATTTACATTACAACATTAACCTATTTAACTACAATTTTTGTGAGGTGCATTCTTCCCGAAGTCACGGTCTACCTGCAAAAAGGTTTGATTTGAAAACGTCAGCACAAAGCTGGTGAGTTCATACAGTTCAAGTTTCACAATATGATATGATATGATATGTAATATAAGTTCACAAAATGTTCAGTTCAAGATAACCATGGGACCCGTATCTAGTTCCTTTCTGACGATATTGTTCTACAAGATACTACCCGTCGGTACATATCTTAATGCCTCATTATCTTAATGTCTATCACACCATTAAGAAGTTTTGGAAACAGGAAACAAACATTCACACAAGGGGAGATGCAATCCTCCCAGCAAATGGGTGGTCAGCCGATAGTACTATCATTGTTTCCCCGTTCGGCCACACATGGGTTCACTAGATACAGTTCAGAAATGAGGACTTTTGATACTGTGAAAGTGTTCTGTTCTCCGGGCAAAATCCCATGAAATCCACAAGTTCTCAACAATCACATGAGATCACGCAGATAACAGTGATACATATCATATGTTCAATAAAAGTTCAACAGTGTTCCCCGATGTTTATAAAAGATTAAAAATAAAAGGGGTCGTACGAAACTCACCTGGTAGTATAGATGTAGCAGAATATCTCAAAGCTGATAATAGAGAAGTGATTCTGCATTTATTTATATTTAATGAGTTATTTATGTTCTAGTTTACTGATTAGATCTTTCTGAACGTTCAATGTCAAAGACATTGACTTAAAAGTCATCAAACTGATATTAGTTATGTAATTAGTTAATTTAATGTTATATCATACAATGTATGATAATGTAGGAACCTACATTGCATTAGATTCCTAATACAAAGTTGATGACACTCTTGATTAATCAGAATAATCTTAGATTAACCAAATAGTTAATGTTGTTGATTATGATACTGTAACAGTTTCTAGATAATTTAATGGCTTAGGAATGATCAATCCTTGTTATTGATTACCCAAATATCATGAAATATCACAATGTAGTATCATAAGAGGTATAATAACCAAGTTTAACATACTAATCTGACTGTTATCATAAACATCATATAATCGTTCCAATGAGTATGTTAATGATTGTGATTAGTTTGAAACACTTGGATTTAACCTTACATTTCAAGGATTAACCCAACTAATCACCTACATTGTTATAATCAAATGGATTAAACCATTATAATCATAGGTATGGTTTCATGAAAACCGGGCATTACAACGGATCAAAACAAGGATTTAACCGTTAAAACTTTGTGTTCTTTGTTTATAATCAATCCTAGCCATCATCTAGGCAATAATCAACAATCCTAACTATGTCATTACGTTCAAAATCAAGATCTAATCAATCAAAATCAAACTAGAAGGTTTAAACGGATCATTACCTAATCTGACGGATATCTGCGGCTAAAACGACGATCAGTACTTGAAAACACGTTCCCGGGTGCGATCCTTGCGTTCGGAGGGCTTGAAATAGGAATTTAGATGGTGTTTTGGTCGTGTTCTTCGTCTGGTTTGCGTCTGAGTTCGAAATGAAATAGAAGTTTAATTTTGCATGAAATCTGATGAAGTAGATCAGATCAATGGACCGCCACATCCGTCGCGTACCGCGACCAGAAGCCCAAAAAGACTTCGCGTACCGCGGAGAAATCCGGAGGAATCTTAGATATTTTACATGAATCGCGTACCGCGGAGGATTCTAAATCCCTCCATCGCGTACCGCGATGGGTCCAGTCGACCAACACTTAGTGATTTTTCTTCGTTTTTCGATTCCGGGCAATCCAGGACTCCGTTTTGTGCATGATTTTCGCCCACGTTCATCATTTTTCGCATACTATTGATCTGTAACCATTACAATCATTAAATCAAAGTGGATTTCTAGAACGATCAAATGTGCCCACGTCATTGGTTGCGGAGCCTGTGTTGTGCGGATCATTGTTTGGAGTCGTCATAATCTCAGATTCAATCAATTTCAACTCAATTCAAATGAATTAGACACAAACTCAACAAATTGATTCAAACAAATCAATGTTGAAAAACAAATCAACAGAAGTTATCAGAAAACTTCAAACTATAACGAGTTCTTACTAATCAGCTAATTCGATCAAATAGAGAACTGAAATGAGCAGTTTCAGAGATCAATTGTTTAATCGATCAGTGATTAACCTGCTCTGATACCATTTGTAGGATCAGATGTTCTCAGTTTGATCAGTATTAGGTTATAGCAGCGGAATTCAGAGATGAATTAACATAAGAATTAGCAAGAACACTTGAATATCAATAAAACAGTAAAGAACAGTTATAGAGAGAGAAGTTTCTGCAAAAGGAATAATTTCATTCAATTCACTAACTTCGGTTATCATTACACAATGTCAACTGTCCTTTTATAGGAACAGTGACGTCTGATGATGTCACTTGACAGTGACATCAAACAGACTTGTTACAACAACTGAACATAAAGAAACTACTGAAGATGTCTACAAAGTCTGAAGACATCTTCTTACAAAGACTGACTAAATACAACTACTGAAAGTAAACTACTGAAGAGTAAAAACATCACAACATCTGAAGACTAACACTTCAGCTGTTGTGATCAACTTCAGATCTTGTATCTTCAGATCTTGTATAACATGAGTTGGTCTTCAGCTGTTGTGTTCTTCTTCAGTTGTTGTGTACCTGTGGGACTTAAAGGTTTTTCTGATCAGGCTCATTGGTTCTTTTGGACCAACATTTCCTGAATCGAATAATTCCCTTCCATGGTGAAACTTTTAATAATACTTGATCACCTACCTCAAACTCTATTGGTCTTCACCTTTTGTCAGCGTATGACTTCTGTCGATCCTGTGCAGCTTTCATTCGCGCTTTAACTAGTTGAAGTTTTTCAGTCAAATCTATTACTGCAGCTTTGCTTCCTACTTCTTTCTGTCCTACTCTTCCCCAACACACAGGTGTCCTACATCGACGTCCGTACAACGCCTCGTATGGTGGCATTCCAATACTAGCATGGTAGCTGTTGTTGTATGAGAATTCCACTAGTGGTAAATGATCATCCCAGCTACCACCAAAATCAATAATACAAGCTCTGAGCATATCTTCTAAGGTTTGGATAGTCCTTTCAGACTGTCCATCTGTTTGAGGATGATACGCAGTGCTGATATTGAGTCTTGTGCCCATCGATTCATGAAACTGTTTCCAGAATCTTGAAACAAATCGCGTGTCACGATCAGACACTATAGAAACTGGAACTCCATGTCTTGTAATTATTTCTTTCACAAATAATTCAGACAATTTCTCTGACGTATAAGTCTCACGTATAGGCAAGAAATGAGCACTTTTCGTTAATCGGTCCACAATCACCCAAATAGTATCATGACGTTTCGCCATGAGAGGCAACTTGGTAATAAAATCCATGGTGATGTGTTCCCATTTCCATTCCGGGACTTCGAAAGGTTGCACATAACCATAGGGTTTCTGATGTTCAGCCTTTACTTGCGCACATGTCAAACATTTGTTTACGTACTGCGTTACATTAAACTTCATACCTGGCCACCAATAGTCTCTTCGGAGGTCTTGATACATTTTCGTTGCACCATGATGAATAGAATAACGTGACTTATGTGCTTCATCTAGAATCCTTGACCTGATGTTCCCATTTCGTGGTACCCACATTCGACCAAATCGGATCTTAACACCAAATTCATTTTCTTCTAGATTCTTAACTTGACCAAAGATTCTTTCGAATCCAACATTTTCTTCCTTTAGTCCTTCCTTCTGTGCATCCTTGAGCTCATTCAGGAAATATGGTGTTATCACCAAACTATGAGACTTAACTCATATAGCAGGGTGTTCTGTCTTGCGACTTAGAGCATCGGCCACCACATTTGCCTTTCCCGGGTGGTACAAGATCTCACAGTCATAATCCTTTAGCAGCTCAAGCCATCTTCGTTGTCTCATATTCAAGTCTTTCTGTTCAAAGATGTATTTTAGGCTTTTATGATCCGTGTAAATTGTACATTTGACTCCATATAGATAATGCCTCCAAATTTTTAGAGCAAATACCACAGCAGCCAATTCCAAATCATGTGTTGGATAATTAGCCTTGTGGCTTTTCAATTTTCTTGAGGCATACGCTATTACCTTTCCCCTTTGCATAAGTACACAACCCAAGCCCAGATAAGATGCATCTGAGTATGCAACCATGTCTTCATTACCATCCGCTAATGCTAAGATAGGAGCTTCAGTTAATCTCCTTTTCAATTCATCAAAAGCTTGGACCTGAGTTGGACCCCAGTCATATTTTACTTCATTCCTAGTCAATTTCGTCAATGGTGTAACAATCCTAGAGAAATCCGGAATGAATCTTCTGTAATAACCTGCTAATCCGAGAAAGCTACGAACTTACGTTGGTGTTTTCGGAGGATTCCATTTCATTACTGCTTCTACTTTAGCTGGGTCCACCATTATGCCTTCTGGACTAATAACATGACCTAGGAACTGCACTTCTCGTAACCAAAAGGCACATTTGGAGAACTTAGCATAAAGCTTTTCTCTTCTTAGTATTTCAAGTACTTCCCGGATATGACACGCATGATCACCTTCACTCTTTGAGTATATTAAGATATCCTCAATGAACACAATCACTGATCGGTCTAGCATAGGTCTGCACACCCGATTCATCAAATCCATAAACGCCGCAGGAGCGTTTGTTAATCCGAAAGACATCAAAAGGAACTCATAATGACCATAACGTGTGCGAAAAGCTGTCTTCGGAATCTCTTGTTCTCTTACCTTTAGTTGATGATACCCTGATCTGAGATCTATTTTAGAAAACCAACTTGCACCTTGTAATTGGTCAAATAGATCGTCAATTCTTGGTAACGGATACTTATTCTTTATTGTGAGCTTATTCAATTCCCTATAATCAATCATTCTCATGCTTCCGTCCTTTTTCTTGACAAACAACATTGGTGCACCCCAAGGTGACACACTTGGTCGTATAAAACCTTTGTCTAGAAGGTCTTGTAGTTGGGTGATTAATTCTTTCATCTCTGTTAAAGCCAGACGGTACGGTGCCTTGGCGACAGGTTTAGCTCCTGGCACAACATCAATTTGGAATTTGATTTTCCGATCAGGTGGAATTCCTGGCAAATCCTGAAGAAATACGTTAGGAAAGTTACACACCACGGGTACGTCTTCCAATTCTTTTACCTTAATTTCTTTGTCAATAACATAAGCCAGATAAGCCCCACATCCTCGCCTCATAATTTCACTTGCCTTAATCATTGAAATGACTTTAGGCACGTTAAACACTATATCCCCGTAAACCGTTACAGAACTCCCATTAAGAGCCGTTAAGAAAATCATATTTCGTCGACAGACAATGTTAGCCTCATGTTTGGCCAACCAATCCATGCCCAAGACTACATCAAAACCTCCTAACGTAATCACAAACAACTTAACAGGGAATCTATGGCCTTCTATATCAATGTAACAATCATCATCAATGGCCTCTGTTACTCTAGTGGATTTACCAAGAGCAGTTTCTATGTTAAAGGCATTTTCTATCTTTTTAACATTAGCACGCAGTTTATCACAAAAAGTAATAGTCACAAAGCTCATACTTGCACCAGAATCAAATAGCACTGAAGCAGGGATATCGTTAATCAAGAATGTACCTGTCACCACATCAGGGTCTTTGTCTGCCTGATCTTTAGTCATAGTAAAGGCACGAGCTTTTGCCTTTTGCTTCTCACCTCCCTTACTACTTTCAGGTTTGCTGGCTTCAGTAGGTATTGTCTTTGGTTTAAAACAATTTTTGCTCACGTGACCGATTCCACCACAATTATAACATTTGGTATACTTGGACAATTATGCGAGAAATGTCCAGTTTTTCCACAACGGTAGCACAAAGTAGTCCCCAGAAGACATTCTCCCCCATGTCTCCTTCCATATTTAGTGCATGTTTCAAATTCTTCCCTTCTAAACTTTTTCATTGGGGGCCCTGGTTTGTCATTTCAGTTTCTTTTAAACCTGGATGACCACTTTTGCTTAGGTTCTTCCTTTATTGGTTCAGCTTTCAGCACATCATCCCAGACAATGCCGCTAATCTCTACGGCTGATTTAAAAGTACTGGGAGCATGCGCCTTCACATGTGTTCGGACTCTAGGTGGTAGTCCTTCCACATATAACTTCAACCTGCGTTCCTCCGTGTTTACCAAATGAGGAACCAATCTTGACATTTCATTAAATTTTGAAGTGTATTGCCGATGATTCATACGTCCAGCTTTTAAAGTCAAAAACTCCCGCTCGATTTTATCAATTTCATTTTTCGGACAAAAGTGTTTCATAACTAATTCCTTCAAGTTCTCCCATTTCATGCCCTCCACATCAGTAATGGTCTTTGACTGCTTAACGGTGTTCTACCAATGTAGAGCTTCTTCAGTAAATGAATGAGCTGCAAATTTCATAGCTTGGTCTTCCAGGCATTCACTGATAGCGATAACCGCCTCCATAGCCGAAACCCAATGGCAGGTAGCCACCGCATCTTTCTTACCATCAAAGGGTGGGGGATTACACTCTTTAAAAGCCTTGTAGTCACATCCTTTGGGTTCCTTGATACTTGAACCCTTGCCTTTATTATTGATGATCAATACCTCGTCTTCATCTTCTTCTTTGTTAGAGCTGTCAGTTTTCTCTTTCTTTTTCTTAGATCCTTCATTTGTAGTTTCACCTTTGGCTTCAATTCTGGCTGCAGGTAACATGTCCTTTAAGATTTTACGGACTTCATTAGATATTGCCTTTATCACCACCGGCTCAAGCCTAAGTTCCTCCTCTTCATTTTCTTCTTCAATGCTGACTTCAGTTTCCTCAGTATTCATAGGTACTTCCTCAGTTTGCTTCTTATTTTTAGGTGGTCGGCCTCGACCTCTACCACGTCCACCTTCTCTCCCTTAGCCTACCATTTTAGTTTTCTATACATATTGCAAACAACCACGTGTCAATCAAGGTAATAATTCAGGACGTAATAAGCATTGTAAATTGTTAATGACGTTGATCAAGTGTAATTAACTATTTACCTCACTTATAAGTTCTAAACATTCCCAATCATGAACACATTATCATTCGCAACATCATACCACTTTAATCTATATCTTAAACATAACAAAGCTCTAAGGTCATATGATCATGGCATCAAACTACCCTTGACTGGCATCCTTATCATTCTGTCCCATTTTCAGTCTAAGTACAGCCATTAGAGATGACCGGATCTCTCAAACTATGGCTCTGATACCAACTTGAGAGGCCCCGAGTCCCGGGAGTCCCCTCGGTTGGCAAACATTGAACCCATAGTCCTTAAACCCTATTTACATTACTATAGCAGCGGAATTTATGGTAACAACATAAAATATTATACAGATCTAAACAAACATTAATACATAGCCCATATCTTTAATAGTTTTATAACATAGCCAGTCTAAGCCAGGGGTAGTCTTTAACGTATGCCATGAGCCCTCCTGATGTCCTTCCTCATTCTATTCAACCTGATATGCATGTAAAACAAGTCAGCTTTATGCTGGTGAGTTCTAAATTCATTTCTTAAAAATATCCTTATTCATTCATGTCATCACATAACATCATTCAAATACATAACATACCTGTTCTCATATCATGATTACATAACATACATAGCATCATAACATAATTCATACAGTGAAGGAACTTCACCGTCAACTGTTGACCTTGAAGTCAAACAGCCTTGTGCAGCACAAGGCTCTTAAGCTATCAACCCGAAGTCGATAACTTATACATGCATAAGATTTCCTCAACTACAGGACTCTTAAACCATCAACCGAAGTTGACGGCTCATACCGGTACAAGACTTCTTTACATATCATAAACGGCTCATTTCACCGTTGTGCTCAAGTTTTGCCCAACCGCAACCAGCAAAACTTCATTTCCTCCTCAACCTCGGCCGAGTGTCTTACAAAAACAAAATCATTTCTTTCTCAACCATCGTTGAGACTTAAATCTTTCTTTTCATCTCCAATGAGATTCTTAAAATTATTTACTTCTCAACCGCAGTTGAGACTTAAAACATCATTTATTTTACAACATTCTTTACTTGAAAACATTCTTTATCTGAAAACATACCTTTCCTGAAAACATGCTTTACCTGACCATAATCAGGTTAAAATCACCTTCATACAAAAATTTTGTAACATACATACAATCATTTTCATAAAACAACTTTATAACATGCATATCAGCCCAAAATGATAAAACATTTAAAACAGGGCTATAAGAACTCACCTGATGTCTCACAGTAGCAAGATCACTCGCAAACTGGTACTAATGGTGTAATTCTGCATTAGTTTATGTTTAATAAATTATTTAGGTTTTTAACTTACTGATTAGACCTTTTTGAATGCCCAATGTCAAAGACATTGCTTTGATAGTCAGAATAATCTCGGATTAATCAAATAGTTAATGTTGTTGATTATAATGCTAAAACGGTTCCTAGACAGATTAATGGCTTAGAAATGATCAATCCTTATTATTGATTACCCAGATATCATGAAATATCACAATGTAGTATCAGAATAGGTTTAATAACCATCTTTAACATACTAATCTGACTGTTATCATAAACATCATATAGTCGTTCCAATGAGTATGTTAATGATTGTGATTAGTTTGAAACACTTAAATTTAACCTTTGCATTTCAAAGATTAACCAAACTAATCGCCTACATTGTCATAATCAAATGGATTAAACCATTATAATCATAGTTGTGATTTCATGCAAACCGGACATTACAACGGATCAAAACAATGATTTAACCGTTAGAACATCGTGTTCTTCATTTATAATCAATCCTAGCCATTATCTAGGCAATAATCAACAATCCTGACTATATCATTACATTCAAAATCAAGATCTAATCGATCAAAACCAAACTAGAGGGTTAAAACGAATCATTACCTAATCAGACGGATATCTGACGGCACAACAACGATTAGGACTTGTAAACACGTTCCCTGATGCGATCCTTGGAGTTTGGAAGCTTCAGATTTGAGTTTAGATGGTTAAAATTCGAATTCTAGCGTCTGGAGATGAAGCAGGTTTGAGAGATAAGAATTTTAACTTCTGCATGCGTTTTCATGAAGAAAATCTGATCCACTGCACCGCCTCACCCGTCGCGTACCGCGACGAGGAGCTAATAAAGCTTCGCGTACCGCGAAGAAATCCGGAGAATCTCAGATATTTTTGGTGCATCGCGTACCGCAAAGAATCCTCAACCTCTCCATCGCGTACCGCGACGAGTCTAGAAGTTCCATACTTGAAATTTTTCTTCGTTTCGCGATTCCGAACAATCCGTAAATCCGTTTCGCGCACGGTTTTCGCCCACGTTTACCATTTCTCGCGTACTATCATCCTGTAATTATTTCTATTGTCAACTCAACGTGGATTTCATACACGATCAAATGTGCTAAATCTTTGGTTGTTACAAGACTGTGACATATGACGCAAAAATCAGGTACTAAATAATTCAACATATAATACTCAATTATTTTTACACATATATACTAACGAATGAATAAGGTAACTTGAACACACACACATATATATACACTAAAGTAAAATAAAACTCGAGGAGCCTCGAATTATTTTGAAGAAACATACAAATTATGGACATGAATACATATGCATGTATATAGGTACATGGGTTATCACTAACTTCATTCCTACAACCCTCAACATGCATGCACCTACAAATAGTTATATATTTGGTAATCTTCTCGTAATTGAATAAATATATATATATATATATATATATATATATATATATATATATATATATATGGGTCTCTTTAGAACTTGTGATCCACCCACTCTATACAAATCAAAATAAAAGGAGGTGTAAATATTTCTATAATTAATACAAGATACCACACTTCATCCTAGGAGTACCTCTTCTAGAAAATCTTGTCAAAGATCTAATCCTTTTTTCATACTTACAAGGACTACTAACTTCCACCTGTTGTTCTTTTTCTTCTTCCAATCGGCAACCTAAAGATTCTCATGGATACGTAGTACAACATAGGAAATAAGACAAAAAAAAAAGGAGAAGTCTTGTCCATCTCTCTCTAAATCTACGGCAACCATGAAGCATGGTGGCTGCCATGCCATCAACTCACAACCTCATAACCCTCATTTTGACTGCAGAAAAAAAAATGGGAATCTACCCATTGATTTACTAGCTAAACCATCATATCACAACCAATTAGAATGTAAAGATCAAATTGAATCCTAACTTCACTAGTTTCCCTCTCATTACTTTCCATTTACCACCTTCCAAACTCCTATAAATACTCACGTATGCAGCTCCAAGAAACCCACACCGATCCATTCATCTCTTAGTACTCTACCACCCTTGTCTAACTCGGTAGAACCTCCCTCAAATCCTTCACCAGGCCTCGACCCACAACAGACCAACAAGCGGCAGCAACAACACAGCAACAGTCAGCAACAAGGGGACAGCAGTCGCATCCGCAGTAGCTTACGAACAAGCAGCAGAATCGGAACCAGCAGTAACCTCCCAGCTCCCAGCCTCTTTCCGTGTTTGGTTCGGTGAGTTTTGTTTATCTCTAACAATAAAACCCACCAAGAGGTCCTGCAAAATAAATGAAACTAATAACCAAATAACCATTACTTAACTGATGGTGGAATATTATATCTTCTACATCAAATGGCCATGTGATTCGCTCGAACTAATCCCCACCATGATGAGTTATCAACGAGCAAACAACTCTATACCATTCTCCTGTATATGGGATCGTTGAACCCGTTAACTCTCTGGTACGACTGACAAGGAAAACCCCAACTAACTAAGAGGCCTCCGTCTTGTGTACGTCACCTTGCATGCTCACGTAAATTTTTTTTATAATCAACTGTATGCTACTTGAAATAGGAACCTAGCCATGCATACGTGAACCAACATTCATTGTAACTAACAAGAGTTGGGTAAAAACCAAGAGGTGCAAGAACAACCAGCGTAGGACATAAATTATGAATGAAACCACAGCCTGTACTTGTATAACCCAAGAAAACAACATTAAAAACGAGAAAGAAAGGGGGGGGGGGGGGGGGGGTGTTTACGTGGTTACAAATGCTTTTATAATCATATATATATATATATGTGTGTGCAAGGGTGTACTTACATTTCGGCCTCATTCGTAAAAATGATATGTACATATACTCACCAAGTATAACTATATGGAGATACATGGGTTGGATAGATGCATGTCTTTGAACCCCAATAAAAATAAGAAAGTCCCAGATGAGTATATATACATGAATAACAAAACACTCACGTGGCCAAACCAAATAAAACCTAGTAACAAAGGAATGTTAAACTTGGATATAAGGTTCATCTAGTTGAACCGTTAGGGGATAACAAAGAGTCATGAACAACAAACGATAACCGTAACTTGGCAAGAAATATATAAGCAAGACAACCCGGAAGTTCCAAACTTCAACTAACGATGAGGATACAATAAACAAAACATGAAATGTTGAAAAGAAGGAATAATACCGTATAAGCAATTACTGTTTAGGGATGGTAATAAGATTCTAAACTAACCTACCATTATGTCCAAAAACAAGATTAAAGAGTAATACAATGACATCTGACGACCCATTATATTGTAGGGCACGAATAGGCAACAACCATTAATTCAAGAATCCAGAAAGCATCCTCATCACTATACCTGTGAGTTTTCGTAGCCCTTTTTTTATGCTATTTTAACTTTTGGGGTGTTATGCATATGTTACATAAATTATTTGTACAAGAATTTGAATATTGTTGTAGAAGACAAAAATTTATCACTTGAATGACCCTACTCTCTACACAACCATTTAACTCATAGCAATGAGCCGAGGGATTAATATAAGTTAGTACTAGCGGGGCTTGACAAACCTCCACTCATGGTTGGTCGCACCAACCCCTAATTCATGAATGATATATTTCCAACAAGAACTATTGTTTTGTGATAAGACAATTAGCAAGAAACAGGGTATACAAGAAGTTATAGGTATGGTTGTGGACTTATGCAGGTTCATCAAAAATATGTGTTTATCTACTAACCAATTTGAGCTAGTTTATCGAGTCGTAAAACCTACGATCTCACCAACATTATTTTGACCCTTTTTAATTTGACATGCATTTCAGGAAATTAGAAGCAACAAGTTGCCTGAAGAAACTAGCATTGTCACAACCCCACCTCTCGTCACCTGTGATGAGATCACTTGCTACTCTGATGTGATTGCGGAAGCATAGTGGTGATGTTTCAGAGATGAGGTGTGACTTACTAGAACCGATATCACAGCACACAGATTTACTTAAAATAAATACACTACAAGGGTTTCGTTTGTTACATCAACTTAACAACTAAATAGATTACATAATCTGATACATTTAGGTTCAACTAAGTGAAGTGCATCCTCACCGTGTCGTCACCGTGGTCCTCCAAAAATGTTGAGTTTAAAACGTCAGCACAAAGCTGGTGAGTTCGACAGTTCAATTTAAAACAATATTATATGATAAGTAAGTTCTCAAAATGTTCAGTTCTGGATAACCATGGGACCCGTATCTAGTTCCTTTCGGACAGTTGTACGTTTCACGAAGATACTACCCGTCGGTAAATATCTTATTGCCTCATTATCTTAATGTCTATCACTAACATTAAGAAAGTGTTTTGGAAACAGGTACTAAACATTCACACAAGGGGAGATGCAATCCTCACAGCGAATGGGTTGTCAGCCAATAGTACTATCAATGATTCCTGTTCGGCCCCACATGGGTTCACTAGATACAGTTCAAGAGATGAGGACATTTGATACTGTGATAAAGATGCTAACGGCAAAATCCCATGAAATCACACAAAAGTCACATGAAATCACACAGATATCAGTGATGCATATCATATGTTCAGAAAAGGTTTGCAGAGTTACCCCGATGTTTATAAAACATTAAAAAGAAAAGGGGTTATACGAAACTCACCTGATGATTCAGTGGTAGCAGAATATCACACAAACTGGTAATAATATGATGATTCTGCATTTAGTTTTATTTAATGAGTTATTAATGTTTTAACTTACTGATTAAATCTTCTTGAACGTCCAATGTCAAAGACATTGCCTTAATAGTCATCAAACCAATATAAGATTTTTAATGATTATCTTAATATCATATCATACAATGTATGATAATATAGGAACCTACACTGATCCAGGTTCCTAATATTATGTTGATGACAACCTTGATTAATCAGAATATTCTCAGATTAGTCAAATAGTTAATGTTATTGATTATTATGCTAAAGCAGTTCCTAGACAGGTTAATGGCTTAGGAATGATCGATCATTGTTATTGATTACCCAAATATCATGAAGTATCACAATGTAGTATTGGATTAGGTTTAATAATCATGTTTAACATACTAATCTGACTGTTATCATGAACATCAGATAATCATTCCAATGAGTATGTTAATGATTGTGATTAGTTTGAAACACCCAACTTTCACGTTGCATGTCAAAGATTAATCAAACTAATCACCTACATTGTCACAATCAAATGATTTAAACCATTATAACCATTGTTATGATTTCATGCAAACCGGGCATTACAACGGCTCCAAACAAGGATTTACCTGTTAACAGTTCGAGTTTGTCATTTATAATCAATCCTAGCCATCATCTAGGCAATAATCAACAACCCTAACTATATCATTACGCTCAAAATCAAGATTTAATCATTCATAATCAAACCAGAAGGTTAAAATGATTCGTTACCTATTCTGACGAATTCCTGCCGGTAAAATGATGATCAAGACTTGTTTTAACACTTCTAGATGCGATCTAAACGTCGTGAGGCCTTCAAAATGAAGATTTTACTGGTTTGAAAGAGAATTTTCGTGGGTGAGAGCTGGTACCGTCGAGAGAAAGGTTGGGATTGAGATAAGAATGAAAAACTTGATTTTTAAGCAAGTTGTCGATCAGATCATCCCCAGGCGCATCGCCCCGACTCCCCTCCTCACGCCGCGCGTACCGCGCGGACCAGGGCCACCAGATATTTTCATTTGCTCCCCGCGCGCATCGCCTATGGCCGTTGCATGGCCCGGGGCGTACCGCCCCAGGGGTTTTTCGTCCATTTATCGACAGAAACTTCGTTTCGCGATTCCGGGCAATCAGTAACTCCGTTTCGCGCCCGGTTTTCGCCCACGTTCATCATTTCTCGCATGCTATCATCATGTAATACTTTCAATTGTCAACTCAACGTGGATTTCAAGCACGATCGAATGTGCTTACGTTCTTGATGACGTAATCCTTCAAACTCAATTGTCACAAGCATGCATTTATTTTGGAATACAAATGAAGATTTGTTATATTACCTGTTTAAATATAGGCCATATGATTTTAGGAATCTTCAGATTTGTATTAAGACTACTTTATTTTGTAAACATTAATCTTTGATATGTTAATGCATGGTTTTGAATTCTCTCATTTGCAATGTGCTCAAGATATACAGTTTCGTTACATCCTTGCAATTCCGTCGTTGGCAAGGGTGTGAAAAAAATTATTAGCATTAATATTAGATAAATGCTTGAAAACAGAATTAAACAAAGCACTAATTTCTGGAATGGAAATAGATCTTAGTCAAAATACAACTTTTATTGTACACCAGGAATTTTAAAAGATATAAATGATCTTAAAAATTTAAAAATAGCTTTACAAACTAAAGGATATGAAAAATATGAAGAAAATAATATAGTAATAAGTATATGAGTACTAGGAAGAGCCAGTAACAGATCAGGAATGAATTTTAAAGTGAACATAAAAGGAATAGTAAATACAATAGCTTCAAAATCAATACAAATGATAGAACCTATAAAAATAGATCCTGAAAAATTAGCAGGATTAGAATGGAAAATAGATGATATTAAAGAAGAAGAAAAAGTGACACTAATACCAAAGAAAATTTATTTATATGAAGGAATTAATGGAACACAAAGCTTAAGATTTACAAATTATAAAGAAGAAAATATACATGAAGAAACTAATAGTGAAACAAGTGAAACACAAATGCAATAAAATTTTATGAATTTAGAATATTATGATTCAGACATAGAAAATTTACCAGTATATGATACAGAAGAAGAAATAGAAGAAATAAATTCAGAATTTATAAAGTTCGAAGAAAAAGAAATGGATTACAGTTTACTTGAAGAAGAAGAATTATTAGATGAACCAATATTAAAAAATGAAGAAATAAATAAAACTATATAACAAATAATTAATAAAAAAATTTACAGAAGCAAATATACAAGAAGAAGTAGATGATAAGATTATAGAATGTATGATGGATTTACAAATGACATATGAAGAAAGTTATAATAAATTACAAGAATATTTTAATTTACCTTTACTAGAAAGTATATCACAAGGAAAAACAATGATTTCTGATTTTTATAAAGAATAATATACATATGTGGATACAAGTTATTCAAGAAAAAGAGGAAAACCATATATGGATGCAAGTTATTCAAGAAAAAGAAGTAGATGATATGATTATAGAATGTATGATGATTTCTGATTTCTATAAAGAATAATATCCAAACCTTTGTATTAATCTCTATGTTCTTCTGTTTAATTTTATTTCTAAATAATCAATCGTACCATTATGGTAAAATTCGATTATTTCATTATCTGTTAATGTTGTTGGATAAGAAATCTGTAATAATAATAATCCTGTTTCTCCATCTTCATTGATTCTTTCTATAACTTTTACTCCGGTATTATCTTTATCGGGTGCAAAAGCAACATCAAGAATGTTTTGCTGTAATTTGTATAAAATTAATGGAAATTCTATACAGATTTTTTGAGACACCAAATTCTCAAATTCTGGAAATTTATCTGTTAATGGCTTTAGATTTGATTTCCATGGTGTATCGATCATTCTATATCTAAAAGCATCCAAGCTTCTAGAATATAAATCAAAGTTTTCTAACTTCTTTTCATATTTATTTAGAATCTGTGTATTTTTTGCTTCTAATATTCTTATTTGCTGTTTTAGCAATCTATTCTCTATAACAATGTGTAATTTCTGTGTATCTTTCTTACTTGCTATCAGCTCTTGCTGTAATTTTGTAATCTCTTCCTGTTGCTGTTGTATAACTTGTTCTGGATTGGCCTTAACCTTATCCGAGAATGTATGTACACTTTCTGGTTCTATTTAAAATGTTAACCACATATTTTCTCTTGCAACCTTCAGGGCTTCATTAAATGAACAAAATCCTTTAAATATAGGATTATAACACTGTATATGTTTAGCAACTGTCTCACATTTATTATAAATATCCAGTTGTGTACCTCTAAATACCACATAATGTGTGTATTTAGGTTTGTGTATTTTTTTGGGATTTACTAATGTTTGCTCAGCAAAGTATATACTAAGAGCATTCAAAATTTGTATTTTGAACTTACCGGCTTGTGTAAATGTCTGTATATGCCATAAGTTGTCTAACAAACACTGTTGTTTTTCTGTAAGCTTTATATTTTCCATTGGACGGCATTTTTTATGTTGTTCTTCACATTTCTGTAAAAAACAAAATTTCCGAATGTTATAGTAGAATTCTGTATAACTGTTGGAAATATGTTAGCCTTTTGTGTAATTTGTGAGCTTGACCCTTGTCCAGGGAATTTTGCAAACTTTGGCTGTATAATTGGTCCAGTTATAGAAGCTCATAACCTTCTATGACTGTGTATAAACTGTTTTTGTTCCTCATCAGAAGATATCTCCATTGGAGATGCACTTTTGTTAGCCAGTATAAGTTTACCCTTGCATTTAGATTTGATGTCCATCTACACAAAAAAGTTTGTTTATATTTCTAGATAACATATCTGCCATCCCATTATTCTTTCCTTTTATATGTTCAAAATTTATTGTATATCCTTGTCCTTGTATAATATTTTGTAAATATACCCATCGAGTTCTATTTACCTTTTTACTTTGATCGTTTTTTATAAATTTTACTATTGCTTCACAATCTGTTCTAACTGTAAATTCTTTTTGTAAAAATATTTTAAATTTTTCTAAAGAATTTATTAAAGCGTGTATTTCAAAATCTATGCTTGTCCAGTTATTTTTTGATTTAAAATTTCCACTAGAGTAAGCACATATTTTTTCTTCTGATTTTGAACTGTATTTATTAGGTTTACTGAGCAATACTGCTCCACACCCTTCTTTACATCCATCTGTTTCTATTATTATGTAATTTGTTACTAATAGTAATTATAAGGGTTTAATTTCTCTTATCTTTTTTTTAATTTGTTCTATTATTTTAATATCTTCTTTATTGAAAAATCTTTGGCCATTCTTTGTAGTTTTACTATATAATGGTCCTACTAATTTTGATAAATTTGGAATAAATTTTTCTAGCATAATTTACTAATCCTAGAAAAGCCTGTATTTGTTTTAGATTTTCAAATTTTTCTGGAAATTGTAAAATTTTTGTAGAAATATGTGATTGTAATTCTATTTTTCTGTTTCCAATTTCTAACCCTAAAAAAGAAATCTTTTTTTTCTAAATAACTCCATTTTTCTTTTTGATATAACTATACCGTGTGTTTTTATTTCTTCAAATACCTGTTGCAGATGTTTTTCATGTTCCTGTACTGCTTCGCTAGCAACTAAAATATCATCAATGTATACTAAACAAAAATCATATTTTAAAAATATATTATCCATAAATCTTTGGAATATTGAAGGAGCATTCTTTAAACCAAAACTAAGAACACTCTATTCAAATTGTCCTTCTGAACATGTAAATGCTGTCCATTTTTTAAAATCTTCTTCTAATTTTAATTGATTATATCCTGACTTTAGATCGAATTTTGAAAAAATCTTTTTCTTTTGTATCAACTGTATTAAATTATCTTTGTTTGGTATATTATATCCATCATCTTCTGTATTATCATTTAATCTTTTGTAATTATATACTATTCTAGCTTTTCCTCTTTTTATTTCCCCATGATTTCTTACTATAAATGTTGCTGATCTATGAGGACTTTCGGATTTTCTAATTAATCCTTGTTCTATCATTTCTGGTATTTGTTTTTTGAATTCCTCCTTATCTATGGGACTGTATTCTATATTTGTTGTTCTAATTGTTATATCAGGGTTTTTTATTTTAAATTTACATACATATGTTACTTTTGAGTTTCTAATATCTTCTCCTATTAATCCTATTTTTTCTAAATGTAATATTTTCGGATGATCTATACTTCTGTTTATATCTTTTCCTTTTTCTAACTCATTGTTTAAAAAATCTGTTAACAATTTTATTGTTTCATTTTGTAATAATTCTTTTCTTTGATTTATTTTTAAAAATTCTAAATTATCTTTTTCCCATCTTTTTTCAGCAAATGTAGAAGTTTTTGTATATCTTGAAGTTTGAAAGCTATATATATGTTTACTCAATGTTATAATATTTTTTGTTATTGTTATTGATCCATTTAATCCTAGAATAAAATTTAATTCTATTACGAAATCCTGAGATTTTATGTACTGTGGATTTATATTTATCTGTGGTATGTCATATTTTATACTATAATTTCCTAAAAAATCTAAGAACTGTATTCCTACAGGTTCTAAATAGTGTGTTATATTTATTAATCTGTCTTCTGCTGTTCTTGTTACTAGTTTATATGCTAATTGTTTATGATATTGTATTGGTGCTAGACTATATGATATTAAACTCTTTGTTGCACCGGTATCTATTAGTGCAGTTAAATCTAAAAATTTATTTGCATCTAACCATAGTTGGCATTGTATATTTATAATGTTAATTGATCCTTGTGTTTGTATATATGTTTTCTCACTTTCTGTGGACATTTGATTTATTTCTATTTCTTTTTTCTTAAAGATTAAATCTTCTATATTATTTATTTTATTTTCTAATGCTTGTGATCTTATTTCCATATTATTTAATTTTTCTTCTATTCCTTGTAATTTTAATTTTTGCAATTCTGTTATTAACTCTATTTTTTCCAATTTCTCATTTTTATCATTTTTCTTTTCTTTTGTTTCTATTTCTTTATTATTTTCTATATTATATAATTCTTTTATGCATAAATAGCATATTTCTTTAAAACATATATTACATTGTGATCTTTTTTCAATACTAGGATAATATCCACAATTAAAGCATTTTATGTAATTATTTCCTCTTTTATGATTCCAATCTTGTTTACAACTTTCTTCTGTGTTCATGTATGTATATGTTATTTTTGTTATTGGTTTATCTTCATCGCTATAAATACTATATATAGATTCATTTTCAGTATTGTCCGTTTTCATTGCTTCTATTTCATATTCATTTAATTGTTCTATTAGAGTACTTCTCTTTACATTTTTATTTTTATTTGGACATTTATTTGCCAGATGTTTTTCATCTCCACAAATAAAAAATGAGAAATTGGAAAAAATAGAGTTAATAACAGAATTGCAAAAATTAAAATTACAAGGAATAGAAGAAAAATTAAATAATATGGAAATAAGATCACAAGCATTAGAAAATAAAATAAATAATATAGAAGATTTAATCTTTAAGAAAAAAGAAATAGAAATAAATCAAATGTCCACAGAAAGTGAGAAAACATATATACAATCACAAGGATCAATTAACATGATAAATATACAATGCCGACTATGGTTAGATGCAAATAAATTTTTAGATTTAACTACACTAATAGATACCGGTGCAACAAAGAGTTTAATAACATATAGTCTAGCACCAATACAATATCATAAACAATTAGCATATAAACTAGTAACAAGAACAGCAGAAGACAGATTAATAAATATAACACACTATGTAGAACCTGTAGGAATACTGTTTTTAGATTTTTCAGGAAATTATAGTATAAAATATGTCATACCACAGATAATTATAAATCCACATCACATAAAATCTCAAGATTTCGTAGTAGGATTAAATTTTATTCTAGGATTAAATGAATCAATAACAATAACAAAAAAATTTATAAAATTGAGTAAACATATATATTGTAACATCCCAAATTTTCTAGTACAAGTTATTTGAACTTATGAATGCGTGACGAACAATTAACTTGCTAGAAAAGGGACGGAAAATAACCAAGTAAAGCTTAGAAATCATGTACTCGAAATTCCAGATTTCGTGTACACCAAATTCGAGTACACATGTTCTCGAAATTTCCCAGATTTCGAGTACAGGGACATGCCTATAAATAGTAGTGCCTTGGGATATGTGCGAACCTTTGGCTGAGCACGCTCTCTCTCGAGTACACGAAGTCGGAACCAAGAAACTTCAAGGATCGAGCTTTTGATCGACCAAACGGAAGAGGAAACGCACATGGATCTACAGGAGTGCTCATCTACCTACAAGTAAGGATTCTAAAACCAAAAGCTAGGATTTTTATGCAAAAGTTATAATGGTTAGACAAAGAGTGAACTTATGTATAAAGCTCACACCTTTATGCATAAAGTTCATAACTTTGAGGTTCCAATACATTGGTAACAACCAAAGGAACCTAGAACTAGCTCCCCAAAGTCTTAGATGAATTTCTGAGATGTTTAATGACGAAATGATGAGTACACGAAGCTATACACTAAGGGTACTCGAAATCATACTTAGAACTTCGTGTACATGAGTATTTCGAGTACATGGGTATTTCGAATACAATGGTTATTTCGTGTACATGGAATTTCGTGTACATGGAATTTCGTGTACATGGCACTTCGTGAACAAGGGATGTTTCGAGTACAGGGCATTTCGTGAACTAGTATTTCGAATACTCATGGATTTCGTGTACATGAGGACTTAATGGATTTCAAGGGTTTCGAACACTTAGCTAAGTTTCGAGAACTTGGATTCAGAAAGGGGGACTAGTAGGCTATGAGGACTTAGAATAATTTCTAAGTCTAAGTATGTGATGTGATGGTATGTGATGATATGATGTAACTGATATAGGTCCTTAAGGCCCTAGCTAAGGAGTTCGGCTAAGGTTAACAGGAGTCTACTGTCAGGTGAGTTCTAGACGCCCTATTCTATGTTTAATTGTTTTGGGCTGGCATACATGCTTATTGTTATGTCTATGATGATATGTGCCTATGATGATGATGAATGAATGATGATATGCCCTGACCATGTACGCATGTTAAGGTGTTAGTATGATTATTGCATGAAAGTATGCTAAGAATGATGAATGCATGTTAGTAAGTTATGATGATAAACTGAATGATAACATGCTATGATGATAAATAGGGATGTATGTTATGATGAAATCCTAGGTACGCTATGATGAAAGTATGATGTTATGATAATTACATGCTAGTCAAATGTGTTTATGTTACCATGATGAATGATATGATGACGTGCGGCTAGCATGACATGTGTATGGTACTAGGATGTTATGATGACATGATACTAGCATACCCTGTATGGGAAATCCTATGTTATTAGGATAATGATACGATGTTATGATGAATGATGATAAGGTGCTAGTGTGTCATGTCATGATGAATGATGGTTGCTCCCGTACTCGTTACGGGGTAAGTATGGTTGCTCCCGTACTCGTTACGGGGTAAGTATGGTTGCTCCCGTACTCGTTACGGGGTAAGTATGATGTTGCTCCCGTACTCGTTACGGGGTAAGTATGATGTTGCTCCCGTACTCGTTACGGGGTAAGTATGATGTTGCTCCCGCATTCGTTACGGGGTAAGTATGACGTTGCTCCCATATTCATATGGGGTAAGTATGGTTATGGTTGCTCCAGTACTTGCTACTGGGTAAGTATGGGTCTGCAGAACGCTTCGGCGGGACAGACCAACGGTTATGGAGCCTTACGCCGGCATAAGCCCACTGTTCGAATGGTAACAGTGGAATGTATGATGATGATGATGTAAGAATGTTATGTGCTAAGGTTATGGTCTATGAGTATGAGATGATGTATATGTTAAGTATGTTTAATGTTGTTTCATGAAAACTAGAACTCACCAGCGTAAGCTGACTTGATTTAGCATGTATGTCAGGTTGAAGGTATGATAAGAGGAGGCATGGAGCTCGGGCATAGAGTCATACGATCCGGTGGTTTTGGCAATTCGATGTGATTTTGATACAGACATGTTATTGATTTCTGTTTATCAAACTATGTTTACATTTCCGCTGCATGATTATGAAAGTTTTTAGTTTAAGAGCTATGTGTTATGATGAAAACCAACCCTTGTGAGGTGCCCGGTTTCGGGGCCTCACAAGTTGGTATCAGAGCCATAGTTTGAGAGATCTTGGCATCCCAAATGCCAAGACTTAAACTGAGAATGGGATTAATGGATGCGGATTGCCAACCACGGATGACGGATGCCACGAGTTGAATGTTTATGTATGAGTTAAGGGTTAGATGTAATGTTATGAAAGTAGTTAGTGTCATGCACATTGAAGAGATGGGATGGGTAATGTTTAGAGCCTATGAGTTGGGTAAATGGTTAATAACACTTGATCAACGTCGTTAACGATTTACAAAACTTATTCCGTGCTAAACTGATTCCTGTACTGACTCATCAATTGTTGCATCCTATAGATAGTTAGATGGTTGGACAAAAGGGTAGACCGCGAAAGAAACCACAGGTAGCTGAAGAACCACATGTCGAGGCTGAAGAACCCGTCAACGAAGACGACCACGAGCACAACGAGCAACCTGAGAATGAAGACGAGTTCACTCTAGAGCCTATCGTGGTGAAGGCTATTTCTGATGAGGTCTGCAAGATCATGGATGAAAAGATGCCAGCAATGATTGCTAAGGCACTGAAGGATGCTCTAAAAGACAAGTCTGAAGGAACTAAAGAAAGCACCAAAGAAGATGAGGTGGTGATCATCGAGACGAAGAGCGGCGACTCTATGACAGGGAAACTGAAGGGCTGTGACTACAAGTCCTTCAAGGGATGTAACCCACCGACCTTTGATGGGAAGAAGGACGCAGTGGCCACCTGCCACTGGATTTCTGCGATGGAGGCTGTTATCTCCATCAGTGAGTGCCGAGTTGACCAAGCTGTCAAGTTTGCAGCTCACTCTTTCGTTGAGGAGGCACTTCACTGGTGGAACACCGTCAAGCAATCCAAGACTACTGATGATATGGAAAAGATGACTTGGGAGGATCTCAAGGAACTGGTCACTAAGCAGTTCTGTCCCAAGAATGAGTTGGATAAGGTTGAAAGGGAGTTTCTGGTGCTGAAGGCGGGAAGTCTGAACCACAGGCAGTACACCTCACGATTCAATGAGATGGCAAGACTTGTTCCTCACTTGGTTTCTACCGAGGAACGCAGGGTGAAGTTGTACATGGAGGGTTTACCTCCTAAGGTTCGGATACATGTGAAGGCGAATGCTCCCAAGACTTATGACTCCACTGTGGAGCTCAGTGGCATAGTTTGAGATGATGTTATGTCAGCCGAGCCAGTCAAAGAAAAGGCAAAGGTGAAAGAGTCCTCCGGGACTAAGAGGGGTCGAACAGACCAACGAAAGTTCTCAAGCAAGAAGGCTAAGCTAGAGGAGATGGGTCGATGCAACAAGTGTGGGAAAAGCCACACGGGACAGTGCCTGGTGGGCACTAATTTATGTTTCAGGTGTGGAAAGACGGGGCACTTTTCTAGCAGTTGCCCGAATGCTACTCGATGCTTCAACTGCAATGGATTAGGACATATGTCCAAGGATTGCAAGCTACCACGGGCCGATGCTTCGGGCTCGGGTAAGAAAGAGGAGAAGGGAAAGGAGAAGCAGAAGGCTAAAGCACGAGCCTTTACGATGACGAAGGATGATGCGATTATGGACCCGGACGTGGTCACAGGTACCTTTTCTATCAACAATATTCCTGCTTCTGTATTGTTTGATTCTGGTGCCAGTATGAGTTTTGTGTCTTCTACTTTCTGTGATGGGTTATCTGGGAAGGTTAAGAAGATAGAACGGGTATTTGATGTAGAGACGGCTATTGGTAAGATGACCAGGGTGACTGAGGCTATTGATGATTGTTATGTTGAGATAGAAGGTCATAGGTTCCCTGCCCGATTGTTTCTTATTACCTTAGGGGGATTCGATGTGGTTTTGGGTATGGACTGGTTAGCCAAATATGAGGCTAACATTGTATGTCGACAAAAGATGATATGTTTACGTGCGATGGATGGGAGCTCCGTGACGGTTTATGGTGATAAAGCGATGTATGCGCCAAAGATCATTTCGATGATCAAGGCTGATGTTATGATGCGGCGAGGGTGTGTAGCCTACTTGGCCTACGCGATTGAGGAACGTACGGATACGAGGACGATTGATGATGTTCCCGTGGTGTGTAACTTCCCCGATGTATTCCCTGAGGAATTGCCTGGATTACCACCCGAACGGGAAATTGAGTTCCAGATCGACTTAGTGCCGGGGGCACAACCCGTTGCCAAAGCACCTTACCGTTTAGCTCCAACCGAGATGAAGGAAATGATGACCCAGCTACAAGAACTCCTTGATAAAGGTTTTATACGACCGAGTGTCTCTCCGTGGGGAGCACCGGTGCTGTTCGTTAAGAAGAATGATGGAAGTATGCGTATGTGTATTGACTACAGGGAACTGAATAAGTTGACCGTAAAGAACAGGTATCCTCTACCTAGAATTGATGACTTGTTCGATCAATTGCAAGGTGCAAGCTGGTTCTCGAAGATAGATCTCCGATCCGGTTACCATCAGTTGAAAGTTCGAGAGCAGGATATTCCAAAGACTGCTTTCCGTACGCGTTATGGACATTACGAGTTTCTCGTTATGTCGTTTGGATTGACGAATGCTCCTGCAGCATTTATGGATTTGATGAACAGGGTATGTCGACCGATGCTGGACCGATCGGTGATAGTGTTTATTGACGATATTTTGATTTATTCAAAGAACGAGGGAGACCATGCTTGCCACGTACGTGAGGTATTGGAAATCCTGAGGAAAGAGGAACTTTATGCTAAGTTCTCCAAATGCGCTTTCTGGCTACGAGAGGTACAGTTTCTGGGTCACGTGGTGAACCCAGAAGGCATTATGGTAGATCCAGCTAAAGTTGAAACGATTATGAAATGGAGTCCTCCAAAGTCACCGACAGAAGTACGCAGTTTTCTTGGTTTGGCCGGTTACTATCGGAGATTCATTCAGGACTTCTCCAAGATAGCGACGCCACTGACGAAGCTCACGAAGAAAGACGTAAAGTACTAATGGGGTCCAAACCAAGAACAAGCGTTTTCAGTGCTGAAGGAGAAACTTACCCAAGCTCCTGTTCTAGCACTGCCGGATGGGAATGATGATCTTGTTGTGTATGCCGATGCGTCACGACAAGGGTTGGGATGTGTACTAATGCAAAGGGGAAGGGTGATAGCTTATGCTTCGCGCCAGCTAAAGATTCATGAGGCTAACTACCCGACCCACGATCTTGAACTCGCTGCAGTGGTGTTTGCATTGAAAATATGGAGGCACTATTTGTATGGAGTAAAGAGTACCATCTATACCGACCACAAGAGCTTGAAGTATTTCTTCGAGCAAAAGGATTTGAATATGAGGCAGAGACGATGGCTTGAGCTGTTAAAGGATTATGACTGTGATATTCTATATCACCCGGGAAAGGCCAATGTGGTGGCAGATGCTCTGAGTCGCAAGACTGATCATCCTGCCATACGAGTGAAATCGTATAGTTTGGTGATAACGCCAGACTTTCTGAACGAGCTCAAACAGGCGCAACAGGAGGGATTGAAAGAAGAGAATGTGGGTTTTGAACGCGTCTTTGGACAAGTCAAGAACTTGGAAGACAATGACCATGGGATAAAGCTACGATTCGGTCGAATGTGGGTGCCCAGAAATGGGGACATTCGAGCGAGGATTTTAGATGAAGCCCACAAGTCACGATACTCGGTACACCCCGGTGCGACGAAGATGTATCAAGATCTTCGACAGGATTATTGGTGGCCGGGCATGAAGTTTAATGTGATGCAGTATGTGAACAGGTGTCTTACTTGTGCGCAAGTGAAGGCTGAACATCAGAAACCCTACGGATATATGCAACCTCTAGAGGTACCAGAATGGAAATGGGAACACATCACCATGGATTTCATTACCAAGCTACCAAAGACAGCTAAGCGACATGATACCATTTGGGTGATTGTGGACCGACTGACGAAGAGTGCACACTTTCTTCCTATCAGGGAAACGTATACGTCCGAAAGGTTGTCTGAGTTGTTCGTGAAAGAGATTGTGACCAGACATGGAGTTCCTGTCTCCATTGTGTCAGATCGGGATACGAGGTTTACTTCCAGATTCTGGAAGCAGTTTCATGATGCTATGGGAACGAGGTTAAATATCAGTACCGCCTATCACCCCCAAACGGATGGACAGTCGGAAAGGACTATTCAAACGTTGGAGGATATGCTTAGGGCGTGCATTATCGATTTTGGAGGAAGCTGGGATGACCACTTGCCATTGGTGGAGTTTTCGTACAATAACAGCTATCACTCTAGTATCGGAATGCCCCCATATGAGGCGTTGTACGGACGACGATGTAGAACCCCGGTATGCTGGGGTGAAGTTGGACAGAAAAGCTACGGGTGATAAAAGCACGTATGAAGGCTGCACAAGATCGCCAAAAGTCCTACGCTGACAAGCGCCGGAGACCGATCGAGTTTGATGTTGGCGATCGAGTGTTGCTGAAAGTATCCCCATGGAAGGGAATCATTCGATTCAGGAAGCGAGGCAAGTTGAGTCCGAGGTACATTGGACCATTTCCGATAAAAGCAAGGGTAGGGAAAGTCGCGTATCGACTGGACCTACCAGAGGAGCTGAACGGGATTCATCCTACCTTCCACGTGTCACATCTTAGGAAGTGCTTGGCAGACGAGCAGGCGCATGTTCCTTTGATGACATTGAGGTAGATGATCGACTGAACTACATTGAGGAGCCAGTTGCCATTGTGGATACAAAGGAAAAACAGCTACGGAATAAAACGGTTCGTCAAGTAAGAGTTCAGTGGAAGCATCGGAAGGGTTCAGACACGACGTGGGAATTGGAAGACGAGATGAGGAAGTTGTATCCTTATTTGTTCGATGTGTAACGAGGCAGGTTTCGGGACGAAACCTATTGTAAGGAGGGGAGACTTGTAACATCCCAAATTTTCTAGTACAAGTTATTTGAACTTACGAATGCGTGACGAACAATTAACTTGCTAGAAAAGGGACGGAAAATAACCAAGTAAAGCTTAGAAATCATGTACTCGAAATTCCAGATTTCGTGTACACCAAATTCGAGTACACATGTTCTCGAAATTTCCCAGATTTCGAGTACAGGGACACGCCTATAAATAGTAGTGCCTTGGGATATGTGCGAACCTTTGGCTGAGCACGCTCTCTCTCGAGTACACGAAGTCGGAACCAAGAAACTTCAAGGATCGAGCTTTTGATCGACCAAACGGAAGAGGAAACGCACAGGGATCTACAGGAGTGCTCATCTACCTACAAGTAAGGGTTCTAAAACCAAAAGCTAGGATTTTTATGCAAAAGTTATAATGGTTAGACAAAGAGTGAACTTATGTATAAAGCTCACACCTTTATGCATAAAGTTCATAACTTTGAGGTTCCAATACGTTGGTAACAACCAAAGGAACCTAGAACTAGTTCCCCAAAGTCTTAGATGAATTTCTGAGATGTTTAATGACGAAATGATGAGTACACGAAGCTATACACTAAGGGTACTCGAAATCATACTTAGAACTTCGTGTACATGAGTATTTCGAGTACATGGGTATTTCGAATACAATGGTTATTTCGTGTACATGGAATTTCGTGTACATGGCACTTCGTGAACAAGGGATGTTTCGAGTACAGGGCATTTCGTGAACTAGTATTTCGAATACTCATGGATTTCGTGTACATGAGGACTTAATGGATTTCAAGGGTTTCGAACACTTAGCTAAGTTTCGAGAACTTGGATTCAGAAAGGGGGACTAGTAGGCTATGAGGACTTAGAATAATTTCTAAGTCAAAGAAAAGAATTATTACAAAATGAAACAATAAAATTGTTAACAGATTTTTTAAACAATGAGTTAGAAAAAGGAAAAGATATAAACAGAAGTATAGATCATCCGAAAATATTACATTTAGAAAAAATAGGATTAACAGGAGAAGATATTAGAAACTCAAAAGTAAAATATGTATGTAAATTTAAAATAAAAAACCCAGATATAACAATTAGAACACCAAATATAGAATACAGTCCCATAGATAAGGAGGAATTCAAAAAACAAATACCAGAAATGATAGAACAAGGATTAATTAGAAAATCCGAAAGTCCTCATAGATCAGCAACATTTATAGTAAGAAATCATGGGGAAATAAAAAGAGGAAAAGCTAGAATAGTATATAATTACAAAAGATTAAATGATAATACAGAAGATGATAGATATAATATACCAAACAAAGATAATTTAATACAGTTGATACAAAAGAAAAAGATTTTTTCAAAATTTGATCTAAAATGAGGATATAATCAATTAAAATTAGAAGAAGATTTTAAAAAATGGACAGCATTTACATGTTCAGAAGGACAATTTGAATGGAATGTTCTTAGTTTTGGTTTAAATAATGCTCCTTCAATATTCCAAATATTTATGGATAATATATTTTTAAAATATGATTTTTGGTTAGTAAACATTGATGATATTTTAGTTGCAAGCGAAACAGTACAGGAACATGAAAAACATCTGCAACAGGTATTTGAAGAAATAAAAACACTCGGTATAGTTATATCAAAAAGAAAAATGGAGTTATTTAGAAAAAAAGATTTCTTTTTCAGGGTTAGAAATTGGAAACAGAAAAATAGAATTACAATCACATATTTTCTACAAAAATTTTACAATTTCCAGAAAAATTTGAAAATATAAAACAAATACAGGTTTTTCTAGGATTAGTAAATTATGCTAGAAAATTTATTCTAAATTTATCAAAATTAGTAGAACCATTATATAGTAAAACTACAAAGAATGGCCAAAGATTTTTCAATAAAGAAGATATTAAAATAATAGAACAAATTAAAAAGAAGATAAGAGAAATTAAACCCTTAGAATTACCATTAGTAACAAATTATATAATAATAGAAACAGATGGATGTAAAGAAGGGTGGGGAGCAGTATTGCTCAGTAAACCTAATAAATACAGTTCAAAATCAGAAGAAAAAAATATGTGCTTACTCTAGTGGAAATTTTAAATCAAAAAATAACTGGACAAGCATAGATTTTGAAATACAAGCTTTAATAAATTCTTTAGAAAAATTTAAAATATTTTTATAAAAAGAATTTACAGTTAGAACAGATTGTGAAGCAATAGTAAAATTTATAAAAAACGATCAAAGTAAAAAGGTAAATAGAACTCGATGGGTAAATTTACAAAATATAATACAAGGACAAGGACATACAATAAACTTTGAACATATAAAAGGAAAGAATAATAGGATGGCACATATGTTATCTAGAAATATAAACAAACTTTTTTGTGTAAATGGACATCAAATCTAAAGGCAAGGGTAAACTTATACAGGCTAACAGAAGTGCATCTCCAATGGAGATATCTTCCGATGAGGAACAAAAACAGTTTATACATAGTCATAGAAGGTTACCAGCTTCTATAACTGGACCAATTATACAACCAAAGTTTGCAAAATTCCCTGGACAAGGGTCAAGCTCACAAATTACAGAAAAGTCTAACAGATTTCCAACAATTATACGGAATTCTACTATAACATTCGGAAATTTTGTTTTACAGAAATGTGAAGAACAGCATAAAAAATTTCGTCCAATGGAAAATATAAAGCTTACAGAAAAACAACAGTGTTTGTTAGACAACTTATGGCATATACAGACATTTACACAAGCCGCTAAGTTCAAAATACAAATTTTGAATGCTCTTAGTATATACTTTGCTGAGCAAACATTAGTAAATCCCAAAAAGATACACAAACCTAAATACACACATTATGTGGTATTTAGAGGTACACAACTGGGTATTTATAATAAATGGGAGACAGCTGCTAAACATATACAGTGCTATAATCCTATATTTAAAGGATTTTGCGCATTTAATGAAGCTCTGAAGGTTGCAAGAGAAAACCTGGGGTTAACATTTTTTATAGAACCAGAAAGTGTACAAAAATTCTCGGATAAGGTTAAGGTCAATCCAGAACAAGTTATACAACAGCAACAGGAAGAGATTACAAAATTACAGGAAGAGCTTATAGCAAGTAAGAAAGATACACAGAAATTACACATCGTTATAGAGAATAGATTGCTAAAACAGCAAATAAGAATATTAAAAGCAAAAAATACACAGATTCTAGACAAATATGAAAAGAAGTTAGAAAACTTTGATCTATATTCTAGAAGCTTTGATGCTTTTAGATATAGAATGATCGATACACCGTGGAAATCAAATCTCAAGCCATTAACAGATAAATTTCCAGAATTTGAGAATTTGGCGTCTCAATAAATCTGTATAGAATTTCCATTAATTTTATACAAATTACAGCAAAACATTCTTGATATTGCTTTTGCACCCGACAGAGATAACACCGGAGTAAAAGTTATAGAAAGAATCAATGAAGATGGAGAAACAGGATTATTATTATTACAGATTTCTTATCCAACAACATTAACAGATAATGAAATAATCGAATTTTACCATAATGGTATGATTGATTATTTAGAAATAAAATTAAACAGAAGAACAGAGAGATTAATACAAAGGTTTGGAGATAAGTTTCTTGAGATTGTTGGAAATATCTCTACACATTCAAGGGATCCAATAATAGGTTGTAAAATATTTTCATCCTTCCCATATATGGATGAATACAGTTATAGACCTGCTAGAAAGAGAATATTTGTCTCTCACAGAATGTATTTGCATCATTATCTAAAAGATCTAGCAGTAAATGTTGATATTGATTTTGGAAATCTTCTGTCACACCCCCACCTCTCGTCACCTCGTTGATGATGTCACTGAAACGGTTGCGGAAGCATAGTGGTGATGTCTCTGAGATGAGGGGTGACTTACTTGAACCGATATCACAAAAGCACACAGATTAACTTAAAATAAATACATTACAGGGTTTCGTCATTACATTCAGTACCATAATTTACAACTAAGTTTATTACAAAACCGACTTATTTAATTACTAGTGTTTGAAGTGCTGCCTCACCAACGATCACTGTTTCCCTGCAAAAAGGTTTAAGTTTGAAAACGTCAGCACAAAGCTGGTGAGTTCGTAAGTTCAAGTTCCACAATATGATATGATATGTAATTATAAGTTCTCAAAATGTTCAGTTCAAGATAACCATGGGACCCGTATCTAGTTCCTTTCTGACGATATAGTTATACAAGATACTACCCGTCGGTAGCATCTTAATGCCTCATTATCTTAATGTCTATCACAACATTAAGCAGTCTAAAAAAAACAGGAAACAAACATTCACACAAGGGGAGATGCAATCCTCCCAGCAAATGGGTGGTCAGCCGATAGTACTATCATTGTTTCCCCGTTCGGCCACATATGGGTTCACTAGATACAGCTCAGAAATGAGGACTTAAGTTCTGTGATAGTGTTCTTGTTCTTCAGGCAAAATCCCATGAAATCCACAAGTTCTCAACAATCACATGAAATCACGCAGATAACAGTGATCCATATCATATAGTTCTGAAAAGTTTTACAGCGCTACCCCGATATTTGTAAAAGATTAAAAGAAAAGGGGTTGTACGAAACTCACCTGATATTATAGATGTAGCAGAATATCTCCAAAATGATAATAGAGAAATGATTCTGCATTTATTTATATTTAACGAGTCGTTTATGTTCTAGTTTACTGATTAGATCTTTCTGAACGTTCAATGTCAAAGACATTGCTTTAAAAGTCATCAAACTAATATTAGTTATGTAATTAGTTAATTTAATGTTATATCATACAATGTATGATAATGTAGGAACCTACATTGCATTAGATTCCTAATATAAGGTTGACGACACTCTTGATTAATCAGAATAACCTCAGATTAACCAAATAGTTAATGTTGTTGATTATGATACTGTAACAGTTTCTAGATAATTGAATGGCTTAGGAATGATCAATCCTTGTTATTGATTACCCAATTATCATGAAATATCACAATGTAGCATCAGAATAGGTGTAATAACCAAGTTTAACATACTAATCTGACTGTTATCATAAACGTCAGATAATCGTTCCAATGAGTATGTTAATGATTGTGATTAGTTTGAAACACTTGGATTTAACCTTGCATGTCAAGGATTAATCCAACTAATCACCTACATTGTCATAATCAAATGGGTTAAACCATTTTAATCATGGGTATGGTTTCATGAAAACCGGGCATTACAACGGATCAAAACAAGGATTTAACCGTTAAAACTTCGTGTTATTTGTTTATAATCAATCCTAGCCATCATCTAGGCAATAATCAACAATCCTAACTATGTCATTACGTTCAAAATCAAGATCTAATCAATCAAAATCAAACTAGAAGGTTTAAACGGATCATTACCTAATCAGACGGATATCTGCGACTAAAACAACGATCAGAACTTGTTAAGATGATCCCTGGTACGATCCTTGGCTTCTGGTGGCTTGAAAATGGTGATTTGATGGTGGTTTGGCCGGAGTTTTCGTCTGGTGGTCGAAGAAGTTCGAGAAGAAGAATAATAACTTCTTTTGCATGCAATCTGATAAAAGGATCAGATTTCTCCACCGCCTCACCCGTCGCGTACCGCAGCGGGAGGCCAATTTTGGCTTCACGTACCGCGAAGCTTTTCGGGAAAATCTTAGATATTTTCCAAGCATTGCGTACCGCGGAGGATTCTCAACCCCTCCGTCGCGTACCGCGATGGGTCCAGTCGACCAACACTTAGTGATTTTTCTTCGTTTTTCGATTCTGGGCAATCCAAGACTCCGTTTTGTGCACGGTTTTCGCCCACGTTCCTCGTTTCTTGCATACTATGTGTCACACCCCCACCTCCGCGTCACCAGACGACGTCATTTGTAAAGGTAGCGGAAGCATAGCGGCGAAGTCTCGAAGGTGAGGGGTGACTTACTTGATCCGGTATCATAACACACATAGTTAAGAAAAGCACTAATTACAAATCACGACAATTATTTATTACATGTCCTGAATATCCGTTCACAACTTAAGTTCCTTCTATTACATCCCAAGTCCTAATTACATGGTGCGTGCACAGTTGTTTCCTCACCGTTGGTACTGATTACCTGTAAAAGATTTAAAGTTTAAAAATATCAGTATAAAACTGGTGAGTTCATAAATAAGACTCGATACAATATGATATGATAGTAAAGTCAATGGTACACATTAACATAAGTGAATAATCATGTGACCCGTATCCAGATCCTTTCTGACAGTCCAGTCTAGAAAATAACCGAAGTTAAACTCCGTGCCTCTAACTCAATGTCTCACTACATCAAGTCGATACCAGGAATGGTGACAAGCATTCACACAAGGGTAGACGCTATCTATCCATGAATGGGGTTGTCAGCCCGATAGTACTATCTTTGTCCACACATTCGGCCCCACATGGGTTAACCAGATACAGTTGGTTTTGAGGACTTTTGTTGTACACAGAAAATAGTCATAATCCCATGACACCCACATGCAAGCCGGTATTGCAATTGTTACTAAACATATCACACGTTTGATAAAGATTTCATAATAGTCACCCCGATGTTAAGAAAACAGTAAAAGAAAAGGGGTTGTATGAAACTCACCTGATAATACAAATGTAGCAGAATATCACAAGACTTGATAGTAAAGGGTGATTCTGCATTTAGTTATATTTAATAGGTTATTTATGTTCCAGTTTACTGATTAGATCTTCCTGAACGTTCAATGTCAAAGACATTGCTTAGTAAATCATCAACTCGATGTTAAATGTTTAATTGTTTAGTTTAGTATTATATCATACAATGTATGATAATGTAGGAACCTACATTGCATTAGATTCCTAATACAAAGTTGATGACACTCTTGATTAATCAGAATAATCTCTGATTAACCAGATAGTTAATGTTGTTGATTATGATACTGTAACAGTTTCTAGATAATTTAATGGCTTAGAAATGATCAATCCTTGTTATTGATTACCCAATTATTATGAGATATCACAATGTAGTATCATAATAGGTATAATAACCATGTTTAACATACTAATCTGACTGTTATCATAAACATCAGATAATCGTTCCAACGAGTATGTTAATGATTGTGATTAGTTTGAAACACTTGGATTTAACCTTGCATTTCAATGATTAATCCAACTAATCACCTACATTGTTATAATCTAATGGATTAAATCATTATAATCATGGGTATGATTTCCTGCAAATCGGGCATTACAACGGATCAAAACAAGGATTTAACCGTTAGAACTTCCTGTTCTTTGTTTATAATCAATCCTAGCCATCATCTAGGCAATAATCAACAATCCTAACTATGTCATTACGTTCAAAATCAAGATCTAATCAATCAAAATCAAACTAGAAGGTTTAAACGGATCATTACCTAATCAGACGGATTTCTGACTTCAAAATAACGATCAGAACTTGTTATGATAATCCCTGGTGCGATCCTTAGCTTCAAAAGCCTTGAAAATGAAGATTGGATGGTAGTTTATGTGTGTTCTTCGTCTGGTTTGCGAAACAGAAGCAAGAAGAAGAAAATAATTTCTTCTTGCATGAATTCTGATGAAATAGATCAGACTTCTGCACCGCCACATCCGTCGCGTACCGCGACCAGAAGCCCAAAAAGGCTTCGCGTACCGCGAAGAAATCCGGAGATTTCAGATTTCTATCGTGCATCGCGTACCGCGGAGAACCTCCAAGCCCACCTCCGCGTACCGCGGTGAGTCCATTCGACCATTACTTAGAATTTTTTTTTTTCTTCGTTTTTCGATTCCGGGCAATCCGTAACTCGGTTTCACGCACGGTTTTCTCCCATGTTCCCAATTTCTCGCACACTTTAAACCTGTAATGATTAAAATCATCAATTTAACACAGATTCCTAAAACGACCAAACGTGCTCGTGTTATTGATGACGTAATGTTTACCTGCAATTGTCACAGTCTCCTCCTGTTACAGAAATTTCGTCCCGAAATTTGCTTTAACTCCTACAGTTTGATCGCCTATGTAAACAAATGAGGATACTTCTGTTTCATGCGATCTTCACGTTCCCAAGTGTACTCTGGCCCTCGTTTAGAATTCCATTTGACTTTTACAATTGGTATTCGACTTCGTTTGAGGGTCTTTTCATCTCGATCCATTATTTCGACTGGTTCTTCCGTGAACTGTAGGTTTTCGGCAATGTGTATCTCATCAAGAGGTATGACTAGTGACTCGTCCAATAGGCACTTTTTCAGATTCGAGACATGAAACACATCATGTATGTTACTAAGTTCTGAGGGTAACTCTAATCTGTATGCTACCATTCCAATCCTTTCAAGAATTGTAAATGGTCCTACAAATCTTGGTGAGAGTTTTCCTCGTTTTCCGAATCTGAACATACCTTTCCAGGGAGAGACTTTTAGCATCACTTTATCACCAATCTGGAATTCGAGTGGTCTACGTCGATTATCAGCATAACTCTTCTGTCGATCGCATGCTGCTTTAATTCGTTCCTGAATGAGCGCGATCTTATCAGTCGTTTCCTGGATCAGTTCCGGGCCAATAATCTGACTTTCCCCTACTTCTGACCAACACACAGGAGATCGACATTTGCGCCCGTACAAAGCTTCAAATGGAGCACATTGGATACTAGTATGATAGCTGTTATTATAAGAAAATTCAACCAATGGCAGATGAGTATCCCAGCTACCTCCAAAATCAATTACACAGCTTCGAAGCATGTCTTCTAATGTTTGATTTGTACGTTCAGTCTGCCCATCCGTTTGTGGATGATAAGCTGTGCTCATGTTGATCTGCGTACCCAAGGCATGTTGAAGAGTTTGCCAAAAACGTGACATAAATCGACTATCTCTATCAGAAATAATAGAGATTGGCACTCCATGTCGCATTACAATTTCGTTGATGTAAAGTTTAGCTAAACGGTCCATGGAATAGTCTTCCCGAATTGGTAAGAAATGTGCTGATTTGGTAAGGCGATCTACGATGACCCAAATAGCATCATGGTTATGCGCCGTTCTGGGTAATTTAGTGATGAAATCCATGGAAATTTGTTCCCATTTCCACATAGGGATTTCTGGTTGTTGCAATAGCCCAGATGGTCTTTGATGTTCTGCCTTAACCTTAAGGCACGTTAAGCATTTATTCACATATTCTGCTATTTGTTTCTTCATACCAGGCCACCAGTAGAAGTCTTTGAGATCTTTATACATCTTGTCAGCACCTGGATGAATAGAATATTTGGATTTGTGAGCTTCGTCCAAGATAATTGGTCTGATATTACCAAGTACTGGGATCCATGCTCGGTTTTTGAAATATAATATTCCATCCGTTTTGGTTTTAAGTTGTTTATCTAACCCTCGTAATTTCTCATCGGTGTAATTTGTTGTTTGCAAGGCCTGCCGTTGAGTTTCACGTATTTGAGGGTTTAGACTAGTTTGAATCGTCATTTCCAGCGCTTTCACACGTATGGGTTTGACTCTCTCTTTGCGACTTAAAGCATCGGCTACGACATTTGCTTTACCTGGGTGGTAACGGATTTCGCAGTCATAGTCGTTCAGAAGTTCCACCCATCGCCTTTGTCGCATATTTAGCATTTTCTGATCTAGAATGTGTTGAAGACTTTTGTGATCTGTATAGACCGTACACTTCGTCCCGTACAAGTAATGTCTCCATATCTTGAGTGCAAACACTACTGCACCAAGTTCTAGATCATGAGTGGTGTAATTCTTCTCGTGCACTTTTAGCTGCCGAGAAGCATAGGCAATCACCTTGTTGTTCTGCATCAGCACACACCCAAGTCCTTGACGTGAGGCATCACAGAAGACTATGAAATTCTCTGTGCCTTCTGGTAGTGCCAGAATAGGTGCATTGCAGAGTTTATGCTTCAACAGTTGGAATGCCTCCTCCTGTTGAGAGTCCCATATGAACTTTTGATCTTTCTGGGTTAGAGTAGTTAAAGGCAAGGCTATCTTTGAAAAGTTCTTGATGAATCTTCTGTAATAGCCCGCTAACCCTAAGAATTGACGAATCTCTGTTGGGGTTTTCGGTGTCTCCCATTGCTTTACCGCTTCAATCTTGCTGGGATCCACTTGTATACCATTTTCATTTACTACATGCCCAAGAAACTGGACTTCCCGTAACCAGAACTCACATTTGGAAAATTTGGCATAAAGTTTCTCATGTGCTAAAAGTTCCAAGATCAGTTTTAAGTGTTGCCCATGTTCTTGTTGACTGCGGGAGTAAATGAGAATGTCATCAATAAAAACAATCACGAATTTATCCAAGTAAGGTCTACACACACGATTCATCAGATCCATAAACACTGCAGGCGCATTAGTCAGCCCGAAGGGCATCACTAAAAACTCATAATGCCCGTATCGAGTTCGAAAAGCTGTTTTAGAAACATCATCATCATGGATTCGTAGTTGATGATATCCAGATCTGAGATCGATTTTTGAAAAATAGATAGCACCTTGCAATTGATCGAATAGATCATCTATACGGGGTAGTGGATAACGATTTTTGATTGTCAATTTATTGAGTTCCCGATAGTCGATACACATCCTGAGAGTACCGTCCTTCTTTTTCACAAAAAGGATAGGTGCGCCCCAAGGTGAGTAACTCGGTCTAATGAAACCTTTGTCTAAAAGTTCCTGTAATTGACTCGATAGTTCTTGCATTTCCGATGGAGCCAATCGGTAAGGAGCTTTAGCTATAGGTGCTGCTCCTGGTACTAAGTCAATACGAAACTCAACTTGTCTCACTGGGGGTAATCCTGATATATCGTCAGGAAAAACTTCAGGATATTCTCGAACTACAGGAATGTCTTCAATACGTTTTTGATGTGGTTTGTTTTCAGTCACGTAAGCTAAAAAGGCTTGACAGCCCTTTCTTAAGCACTTTCGAGCTTGCATACATGATATGATACTCAGTTTCCTGCCAGCCCTTTCACCTTGTATCATAAGTGTATCACCATTTGGTAATGAAATACGAATCATCTTATTTTGACATATGACTTCCACTCGATTTTCTGAAAGCCAGTCCATACCAATAACAACATCAAAGCTTCCCAATTCAATAGGAAGAAGATCAATATTAAAAGATGATCGTTTAGATTCAATAAACACCCTTGAATCACATTGTTAGTCATAATTGACTTGCCATTAGCAAGTTCAATGATGTAAGGGTTTGTTAGGTTATCAACGGCCAATCCGAGTAGTGAAGCAAAATCAGAGGAAACAAAACTTTTGTCCGCTCCGGTGTCAAAAAGAACAGATACATAGTGATTGTTAAGAAGAAACGTACCGGTAACGGTGTTGTTATCACGTCGAGCCTCTTCCGCCCCTATCTGGAAGGCTCTTCCTCTTGCTTCATTGCCCTGGTTGGTGTTGTTGGTAGGGCAGTTTTTCATGAAGTGATCCGGGCTTCCACATCTGAAACACGACCGGTTGATTTGTTGTGGTTGTTGTTGTTGAGTTCCTTGGTTTGATCGGCGAACAGGGAGATTGCAATATTTGGAGAAATGCCCGACCTTGTTACAATTGTTACAAACAGGGCAGGGTCCCACATGATGAAATGGGCACTTAGGACATTTAGGTGCTTGCCCTACATAGGCTTTTCTCTCCAAAGTTGTGGCAATGTATCCCTTTGCCATTTGCACATTCCGGCTGGGTTCCACCGGAGCCCCTGGTTTGCCTTTCCCAACCCATTTCCGTTTCACCCCCTTACACTGCTGGGGATAGGGGTTACCAGACTGCTGCTTGACTCACCTTTCATTGTCAAGGTACCACTTCTTACTGCCACATCAGTAAGCCTGGTGGTTAAGGTGATAGCATGTTTCAAAGTACGTGGTTCAGCTGCCGTGACCATTCCCTTGATTTGAGGTACCAGACCTTTGATATATTTTTCTATCAAAGCCTGCTCAGTTGGAAACATGTTTGGCAGCAGACATGTTAATTCGTGAAATCGATCGGTATATTTCAAACAATCAGCACCGATCATAGAATGGTTCCAAAATTCCTCTTGGAGCTTTTGGATTTCAGTGATGGGACAATATTCTGACAGAATCAAAGTTTTAAACTCGTCCCAAGTCATAGCATCCACAACAGCCGTGGTCAAGGTTTTTGCCTGGGTATTCCACCAGGTCAATGCTGAGTCTGTCAGTGAACAAGCTGCATAAGACACTTTGTGTTCAGCCAAACACTGGCTGATCTTGAGCTTAGTCTCCATGCTCTCAATCCATTTCAAAAGTCCTGACGCTCCTTCCTTCCCCGTAAAAGTAGGGGGATTGCAAGAAGCGAAGTACTTATAAGTGCATCCTCGTTGTGGAGGATCCGGATTGATTGTGTTGGTACTAGTCGTATGGCGGGTTTCAACATGTCCGCCTGTAGCATTATGCTCCGTATGGACTCTACCCGAGCCAGGAGCACGATTTGTTTGATATTGGGCCAACATGCCCGTAAGAACAGCGGATAATTGATCACCTGCTATACGAGCAACGTCCGCTTCATTTAGACTGGGTCCACTCACAGGTGGATCCGGAATGGATTCTTGAGTTTGAGGATTTTTAGCAGAACGACCTCTTCTAGGGGCCATAGTCTGATCACACACAGATAAAGTAAAGTCAAAACAAGAATCCATAGTCGTAATAAAGACAAATGTTGTATAACTACTTCGAGTTTTTCACAGTTATATTGTACACCACTAAGTCATGTTCATAGTTGCAGTTATACTAGTACATCTGTTTGTCTTACCAAGCGTATACTAGTATCATTTTATAGTCTATCAAAATGACACCGATTTAGGCATGTTACTACACTGATATGTACTAGTATCACATTATTTCACTATAATGTAGTACCGATATTAATATGTTTCTACACGTGTTTGTTATGTACTAGTATTACATTATTTCACTATAATGTAACACCGATATTGATATGACCCTATCACAAATTTTGTTACGTACTAGTATTACATTACTTCACCGCAATGTAACACCGATATTGTTATGATTCCACATGAGTCTTGTTATGTACTAGTATTACATTATTTCACCGCAATGTAACACCGATATTGTTATGACTCCACATGAGTCTTGTTATGTACTAGTATTACATTACTTCACCGTAATGTAACACCGATATTGTTATGTTTTCGCACAAGTTTTCTTTTTATATGACTTAAAAAGTTAGCACCGGCTATAATGTAAAGACACAATGTTGCACATACAATGTTAAAAGAAAACTTTTATTATAACTGTCATAGTTGTACATTAGGATTAGTACATATACAAGAAAATATCCTAATGCAGTTGTACCCACTATTACAACCTAACCGTCCGAGGCCTATTTTACAAGTCAAAACTTCCTCGGAGTAGTACAGTCCAGCCTATTCGATTCCTTTACCGTAATAAATACAGTAAACATGTGATAATGATGGCCACCGCTGCCATCACTATTGCTGCGTCCAACAGTCGTAGCTCCATCCTCATATTGCCTAACCCTACCATCCATCCCCTAACTCTCTCTACCCCACTCCTACACATACCACCAAAGTCCACTGAAGTCTACCCTCAATCACCTCCCTCCATGCCCTGGCACCTGCCTCCAGGACAGCAACATGTTCAGCTAAACTCTCATAGGCCGTGCGAGTTTCCCACAGAGTGTCACGTGTTTCCTGCAATGAAACACGCGATAACTGAAGATCCAATGTAACCCGTTGCAGCTGAACTCTCATCTCAGCCTGCTGAGATGACTCGCCTTCCTCATGTATGGAATGAGGTACATCCCGGGGTGCTAGTGGTCCTCTCGGAATAGGACCTGTCGAGATGCGGACTCGTCCCCGCCTTCCTCCAAACCCTGTAAATACTGGTACTTGCTGTGGTGGTGTAGGGCTTTGTGCCCTCCCGATAGCTGGTGAGTCAGCATCTAACAGATGCTGAGGTATAGGTGGTGTAGGTGGTATTGATGGTAAAGTCTGGTGGGACATTTGAGATGACGGCACTGTCTGTGTTGATCCTGAACTTGTTTCCGTGCCAAATGAATCACTTTCTGAGTCTGACATTGCTGTATCGACACACAAGTTCGTATTAGTAACATAAAATAAATAAATAACAACAACATTTATTTGAGTGTTTATATTTGTTAACTATGTTCGGTGCTCTCAGTGTAACTATTCGAGCCTATGGTTATAATCTAGGTTTCTAAGTCCGCCTAAATTCTATAACCTGTGGCTCTGATACCACCCTGTCACACCCCCACCTCCGCGTCACCAGACGACGTCATTTGTAAAGGTAGCGGAAGCATAGCGGCGAAGTCTCGAAGGTGAGGGGTGACTTACTTGATCCGGTATCATAACACACATAGTTAAGAAAAGCACTAATTACAAATCACGACAATTATTTATTACATGTCCTGAATATCCGTTCACAACTTAAGTTCCTTCTATTACATCCCAAGTCCTAATTACATGGTGCGTGCACAGTTGTTTCCTCACCGTTGGTACTGATTACCTGTAAAAGATTTAAAGTTTAAAAATATCAGTATAAAACTGGTGAGTTCATAAATAAGACTCGATACAATATGATATGATAGTAAAGTCAATGGTACACATTAACATAAGTGAATAATCATGTGACCCGTATCCAGATCCTTTCTGACAGTCCAGTCTAGAAAATAACCGAAGTTAAACTCCGTGCCTCTAACTCAATGTCTCACTACATCAAGTCGATACCAGGAATGGTGACAAGCATTCACACAAGGGTAGACGCTATCTATCCATGAATGGGGTTGTCAGCCCGATAGTACTATCTTTGTCCACACATTCGGCCCCACATGGGTTAACCAGATACAGTTGGTTTTGAGGACTTTTGTTGTACACAGAAAATAGTCATAATCCCATGACACCCACATGCAAGCCGGTATTGCAATTGTTACTAAACATATCACACGTTTGATAAAGATTTCATAATAGTCACCCCGATGTTAAGAAAACAGTAAAAGAAAAGGGGTTGTATGAAACTCACCTGATAATACAAATGTAGCAGAATATCACAAGACTTGATAGTAAAGGGTGATTCTGCATTTAGTTATATTTAATAGGTTATTTATGTTCCAGTTTACTGATTAGATCTTCCTGAACGTTCAATGTCAAAGACATTGCTTAGTAAATCATCAACTCGATGTTAAATGTTTAATTGTTTAGTTTAGTATTATATCATACAATGTATGATAATGTAGGAACCTACATTGCATTAGATTCCTAATACAAAGTTGATGACACTCTTGATTAATCAGAATAATCTCTGATTAACCAGATAGTTAATGTTGTTGATTATGATACTGTAACAGTTTCTAGATAATTTAATGGCTTAGAAATGATCAATCCTTGTTATTGATTACCCAATTATTATGAGATATCACAATGTAGTATCATAATAGGTATAATAACCATGTTTAACATACTAATCTGACTGTTATCATAAACATCAGATAATCGTTCCAACGAGTATGTTAATGATTGTGATTAGTTTGAAACACTTGGATTTAACCTTGCATTTCAATGATTAATCCAACTAATCACCTACATTGTTATAATCTAATGGATTAAATCATTATAATCATGGGTATGATTTCCTGCAAATCGGGCATTACAACGGATCAAAACAAGGATTTAACCGTTAGAACTTCCTGTTCTTTGTTTATAATCAATCCTAGCCATCATCTAGGCAATAATCAACAATCCTAACTATGTCATTACGTTCAAAATCAAGATCTAATCAATCAAAATCAAACTAGAAGGTTTAAACGGATCATTACCTAATCAGACGGATTTCTGACTTCAAAATAACGATCAGAACTTGTTATGATAATCCCTGGTGCGATCCTTAGCTTCAAAAGCCTTGAAAATGAAGATTGGATGGTAGTTTATGTGTGTTCTTCGTCTGGTTTGCGAAACAGAAGCAAGAAGAAGAAAATAATTTCTTCTTGCATGAATTCTGATGAAATAGATCAGACTTCTGCACCGCCACATCCGTCGCGTACCGCGACCAGAAGCCCAAAAGGCTTCGCGTACCGCGAAGAAATCCGGAGATTTCAGATTTCTATCGTGCATCGCGTACCGCGGAGAACCTCCAAGCCCACCTCCGCGTACCGCGGTGAGTCCATTCGACCATTACTTAGAATTTTTTTTTTTCTTCGTTTTTCGATTCCGGGCAATCCGTAACTCGGTTTCACGCACGGTTTTCTCCCATGTTCCCAATTTCTCGCACACTTTAAACCTGTAATGATTAAAATCATCAATTTAACACAGATTCCTAAAACGACCAAACGTGCTCGTGTTATTGATGACGTAATGTTTACCTGCAATTGTCACACTATGAATATTTAAAAATTACTATTATTAATTCAACGTGGATTTCTAGAACGATCAAATGTGCTCACATCATTGATGACGTAATTCTCGTATACAACTGTCACAGTCTCCTCCTGTTAGAGAAATTTCGTCCCGAAATTTAGTGAAGACTTACATTATGACAATCGTTTATGAGAATAGATGTGGATACTTTAATTTCATTTGATCTTCATGTTCCCAAGTATATTCGGGTCCACGTTGCGAGTTCCATCGCACTTTAACGATTGGTATGCGACTACGTTTCAGTACTTTCATTTCTCGATCCATTACCTCTACTGGTTCTTCATTGAACTGAAGTTTTTCATCAATATGAATTTCTTCTAGAGGTACGATCAATGATTCATTAGTTAAACATTTCTTCACATTAGATACATGAAAGACATCGTGAATGTTACTGAGTTCAAGAGGTAATTCAAGTCTGTAGGCTACTGATCCGATTCGTTCAAGGATCTTGAATGGCCCTACAAATCTTGGTGAAAGTTTACCTCTCCTTCCGAATCTGAAAATGCCTTTCCAAGGTGACACTTTCAACATTACCCGATCACCTACTTGGAATTCGAGTGGTCTACGGCGATTATCAGCATAACTCTTTTGACGATCGCGAGTAGCTTTAATTCGTTCCTGAATGAGTGCGATCTTGTCAGTTGTTTCCTGAATGAATTCTGGGCCTATGATTTGGCTTTCACCTACCTCTGACCAACAGATAGGTGATCTACACTTGCGTCCATAAAGTGTTTCAAATGGAGCGCATTGAATACTGGTATGGTAGCTGTTATTGTATGAAAATTCAACAAGTGGAAGATGAATATCCCAGCTACCTCCAAAATCAATCACACAGCTTCTAAGCATGTCTTCAAGAGTTTGATTCGTTCGTTCAGTCTACCCGTCTGTTTGTGGATGATAAACTGTGCTCATATTGATTTGTGTGCCCAGAGCTTTCTGAAGAGTTTGCCAAAATCGTGACATAAATCGACTATCTCTGTCAGAAATGATAGAGATCGGTACTTCGTGTCGAGATATAATCTCATTAACATAGAGTTTAGCAAGTCGATCCATAGAATAATCTTCTCGGATGGGTAAAAAATGCGCAGATTTTGTAAGGCGATCAACGATAACCCATATAGAGTCATGATTACGTGATGTTCTGGGTAATTTAGTGATAAAATTCATAGAGATCTGATCCCATTTCCACATGGGAATCTCAGGTTGTTGCAATAACCCAGAAGGTCGTTGATGTTCAGCCTTAACTTTGAGACATGTTAAACATCGATCCACGTATTCAGCTATTTGTTTCTTCATTCCAGGCCACGAGTAAAAGTCTTTAAGATCTTTATACATTTTATCAGCACCTGGATGAATAGAATACCTGGATTTGTGCGCCTCATCCAAGATAATTGTTCGAGAGTTACCGAATAAAGGAATCCACATTCGGCTTTTGAAATACAACAGTCTATCATTTTTGGTGTCAAGTTTCTTGTCTAATCCCCTCAGTCCCTCAGCAGAATAGTTCGTTGCTTGTAAAGCTTGTTGCTGAGCTTCTTTGATCTGAGGAATCAGACTGGTTTGAATAGTCATACCTAAGGCTTTCACACGTAAAGGTTTGACTCGTTCCTTGCGACTCAAGGCATCGGCTACGACATTCGCTTTACCTGGGTGATAACGAATTTCACAGTCGTAGTCGTTTAGAAGTTCAACCCATCGTCTCTGTCGCATGTTCAACATTTTCTGATCTAGAATGTGCTGGAGACTTTTGTGATCAGTGTATATAATACACTTAGTTCCGTATAGATAATGTCTCCAAATCTTGAGTGCAAACACTACTGCACCGAGTTCTAGGTCATGTGTGGTATAGTTCTTCTCGTGTATTTTCAGTTGTCGAGAAGCGTAAGCAATTACCTTGTCGTTCTGCATTAAAACACACCCAAGACCTTGACGAGAAGCATCACAGTATACTGTGAAATTATCAGTACCTTCCGGTAATGCCAAGATAGGTGCGTCGCAGAGTTTGTGTTTCAACAGTTGGGACGCCTCCTCCTGTTGAGAATCCCATATAAAAGGTTGATTCTTTTGGGTCAATGTGGTGAGTGGCAAGGCTATCTTTGAAAAGTTCTTGATAAACCGGTGATAATAACCTGCCAACCCCAAAAATTGACGTATTTCAGTCGGGGTTCGTGGTGTCTCCCATTGTTTCACTGCTTGAATCTTACTGGGATCTACTTGAATACCGTTCTCATTCACAACATGCCCAAGAAATTGAACTTCTCGTAACCAAAATTCACACTTGGAGAACTTGGCATATAATTTTTCACGTGCCAAAAGTTCTAGGATTAATTTCAAGTGTTGAGCATGTTCTTGTTGGTTTCGAGAATAAATGAGAATATCATCAATAAACACAATCACAAATTTATCCAGATAAGGTCTACATACTCGATTCATCAGATCCATGAAAACTGCTGGTGCATTTGTTAATCCCAACGGCATTATTAAAAATTCATAATGCCCGTATCGAGTTCTGAAAGCAGTTTTAGGAACATCATCCAGATCTTAAATCGATTTTTGAAAAATAAGTAGCACCTTGTAGTTGATCAAACAGATCATCTATACAAGGCAATGGATAACGATTTTTGATTGGCAGTTTATTGAGTTCACTGTAGTCAATGCACATCCTGAATGAACCATCTTTCTTTTTCATAAAAAGAATTGGTGTTTCACAGGGTGAGAAACTAGATCTGATAATACCTTTATGTAAAACTTCCTAGTCAGTTTAAAAGTTCTCACATTTCAGAAAGTACTAGAAGATCAGGAGTTTGTATCAAGTTACCATTAACAAATTTAAGGCACCCCATTTATCTAAGTACGTAGCAGATAATGCAAGTAAAATGATCATACTGGGGAGATAAAATTCTTATCTATCCCCATATTAGCAATTATATTGATTGTTAGGAAGAAACGTACCAGTGACAATGTTTGCATCATGCCTTGCCTTCGTTGCACCAATCTAAGAAGCTCTTCTCCTAGCTTCATTCCTCTGATTATTGTTATTGTTGTTTGGACAGTTTCTCATGAAATGATCAGGACTTCCACACTTGAAGCACGTCCGGTTTGCTTGAGTGGTTTGTCGTGGTGCTCGATCTGGACGAACAGGCATGTTACAGTATTTGGTATAGTGTCCGACTCGATTACAGTTTGAACAAATAGGACATGGTCCTGTGTGATGAAAAGGACACCTATTGCATTTAGGCGCTTGCCGACCATATACTTTCCTTTCCAAAATAGCCGCACCATAGTTCTCCATAATTGATTTGCTCTGGCTACATTCAGGCGGAGTTTTGGTTTTTCCGAACCACTTTCGTTTGGTACCTTTCGTGTTACTTGGTGTCTTGATCTTAGTACTGCTAGAACTCTCCTTATCCATCATTGTTAGGGTACCATCTCTTATTGCCTCATCGGTAAATCTATTGGCTAAGATAATGGTATATTCTAAAGTTGTGAGTTTAGCAGCAGCCACCATTTCTCGGATTTGAGGAACCAAACCTTGAATATATTTTTCTACCAAAACTAGCTCAGTAGGAAACATGTCAGGGAACAGACATGTGAGTTCATGAAATCGTTTCGTATATTTCTGACACTTCGCACCTATCATTGAAAGATTCAAGAACTCTTCTTGTAGTTTCATGATTTCGGTGGCTGGGCAATATTTTGAAATAATCAAGGTTTTAAACTCCTTCCAGCCCATTACATCAACAGTGGCCGTACCCGATAATGTTACTTGGGTATTCCACCATGTCAAAGCCGAGTCCTTAAGAGAACAAGTAGCATATGTTACTTTGTGCTCTTCTAAACACTGGCTGATTTGAAGTTTTGTTTCCATCTTTTTGATCCATTTTAACAACCACTCAACTCCTTCCTTTCCAGTAAAATCGGGAGGATTCTAAGTTTTAAAGTAGTTGTATGTACATCCATGTGGTGGAGAATCTAAAACTGTTATATTCATACTGGTGGTAGTATAAGTTTCTGTGTTCCTGTCAGTAATGTTGCGCTCTATATGGCTTCCACGTGAGCTAGAAGCTATGTTCTGCTTGTATTGAGCCAACATACCTGGAATAAATGCCACCAGTTGCTCATTTACAATTCGAGCTATCATTGCTTCATTTAGTTCAGCTCCACTAGCAGCCATAGGTGGAACCGTATTCGTTTCAATATTCACGGGTGGAGCCATGTTTGTTTCCGGACTGATAGGTGAATCCGGATTTGATTCCACTTTCACAGGTGGGACTTGATCCCGTTCTGGTTTAGCGTTATTCCTGCCAGCTTTCTTGGCTGGTCGACCTCGTTTCGGAGCCATTGTTCTGCTCACATGCAGACAGACTCAGGTCAGTTCAAGAATAATAATAAAATATAATCCTTGTTCAATCACATTAGTTCAATCATATTCAGTCATACTGAAAATTCATGTCGAGATGTGACTATAATAAATATAGTATAACTACATTGAATTTAGTCCAGACATGTTTTCAGTACACACAGATCACACAGATGTTCGTAGTTACACTCGGTCCTGTTAATTCAAAAACATGTTAAAATATTTCACAGCTCACAGTACTGTGATATAAATATGTTATTACCCATGTTTTTGATAAATTCAGATTCAGGACATTGATAAGTTCTCAAATTGATATGTTCCCATACACATATACGTCCTCACACATGTTCTATGATATGTTCTCAGTTCATGCACTAGATTTGTTCTCACACAAACAATAGATATGTTCTCGTTTAGATATGTTCTCGTACAATATGGCTCTAATACTGTACTTTAGGTAATAGCTATATTCGCATACAGTATTGCTCCCGTACTGTATTTCAGCGAAAGATATGTTTTCAGTTTGATATGTTCTGATATTGATATATTCTCATATTGATACGTTCTGATATTGATATGTTCTCATATTGATAAGTTATGATATTGATATGTTCTCACACAGACTTAATTATAGTTCACACAACATCCAAATAATACCTAGCACAGATCGATACACAAAACACCCATTTTATTACATTACTATCATTATTTGTTTTATACAGACTACCAAAACAACACAAGACACTACAACCAAGGAAAGAAAAGAATAGAAAAGAAAACTCCCCCATCTACACACTGATGATCTGAAGATCCCAGAATGATCTTCTGTACATACTCATCGCATAAAGTATGATAAGAAGGAAAGTATCATGGCCACCACTGCCATGACCACTGCCAGGACCATCATCCTGGTCTCAGTACTCACCACTCCAAACCATGCCAAAAACTCCGTCGCTCTCTCTCTCACCCACATCCATCGCTCGGTCACCAATGCCACTTGCCGCCAAAATGCAGCAAGCATAATCTGTACCCAGGTCATCCTCAATCTATCATCAATCGCGGTCCTCCACGCTCGAGTGTCGGTGTCCAAAGCCTTCACTTGATTCATCAGGGTCAAGTGAGAAGTGAGGATCTCCAATATGGTCATACGCGTATCCTCAACGGCAGTCTGACACTGCTGCAAGCTCTGCTGTGTCCCCTGCAAGTTCTGAGTAACTTGTTGTAACTGTGCTCTCAGCTCTGCCTGATGGGAGGATTCTCCCACCTCGTGTATAGCATGAAACTCGTCCTTGGGAGCCAGCTGCTTCCGGGGAGGTAATCCCGTGGTTTTGCGGGCTTGACCCCGCATCCTCCTGAGTCCATCCCAAGCAGGGACTCGCTGTGGTGAAGGACTATGCTGTCTCTTAGCTGCTACATTCTCAGCACGAGGCTGAGAATGACCGTGTGATGCTACCGGTGCCGGTGGTGGTGTAACTGGTCTAGGGTATGCCAGTGGGTGTGGTGATGCTGGTAGTGCCTGTGGCACTACAGATGGAGCCCGTGAGGCTGCAGTCGACGCCTCCGAAGGATCTGAATCCGAACCTGAGCTAGAGCTTGGAGTACCATCCACAACCACGTGAGGAAATCTCTGGTAGATGTACTGTTCGCCTCGATCGGCCATCACTGTACAATAAAATCTCTAATCAGTATCATGACATAAATATTAAATAACAATATTTAATATGTACATGATATGATGCTTCTTCCTATCTTAGAACAACTATTCATCCATATAGTTATTAATGTTGTGCTTGAATTAAATTAACTAGAATGCACACGTGTTGCAAATTTCAGTTATGCTGGCCACTCATAACGGGAATTCGTATCACCTGATTATTCTGGCTTCATTTAAAACAAGTGTTGTTCATTTGATATGTTCGGTGCTCTCTGTGTTACTATTCGAGCCTATGGTTATAGTCTAGGTCTCTAGGTCAACCTAATTCTCTATAACCTGTGGCTCTGATACCACCCTGTCACACCCCCACCTCTCGTCACCTCGTTGATGATGTCACTGAAACGGTTGCGGAAGCATAGTGGTGATGTCTCTGAGATGAGGGGTGACTTACTTGAACCGATATCACAAAAGCACACAGATTAACTTAAAATAAATACATTACAGGGTTTCGTCATTACATTCAGTACCATAATTTACAACTAAGTTTATTACACAACCGACTTATTTAATTACTAGTGTTTGAAGTGCTGCCTCACCAACGATCACTGTTTCCCTGCAAAAAGGTTTAAGTTTGAAAAAGTCAGCACAAAGCTGGTGAGTTCGTAAGTTCAAGTTCCACAATATGATATGATATGTAATTATAAGTTCTCAAAATGTTCAGTTCAAGATAACCATGGGACCCGTATCTAGTTCCTTTCTGACGATATAGTTCTACAAGATACTACCCGTCGGTAGCATCTTAATGCCTCATTATCTTAATGTCTATCACAACATTAAGCAGTCTAAAAAAAACAGGAAACAAACATTCACACAAGGGGAGTTGCAATCCTCCCAGCAAATGGGTGGTCAGCCGATAGTACTATCATTGTTTCCCCGTTCGGCCACACATGGGTTCACTAGATACAGTTCAGAAATGAGGACTTAAGTTCTGTGATAGTGTTCTTGTTCTTCAGACAAAATCCCATGAAATCCACAAGTTCTCAACAATCACATGAGATCACGCAGATAACAGTGATGCATATCATATAGTTCTGAAAAGTTTTACAGCGCTACCCCGATATTTGTAAAAGACTAAAAGAAAAGGGGTTGTACGAAACTCACCTGATATTATAGATATAGCAGAATATCTCCAAAATGATAATAGAGAAATGATTCTGCATTTATTTATATTAATGAGTCGTTTATGTTCTAGTTTACTGATTAGATCTTTCTGAACGTTCAATGTCAAAGACATTGCTTTAAAAGTCATCAAACTAATATTAGTTATGTAATTAGTTAATTTAATGTTATATCATACAATGTATGATAATGTAGGAACCTACATTGCATTAGATTCCTAATATAAGGTTGACGACACTCTTGATTAATCAGAATAACCTCAGATTAACCAAATAGTTAATGTTGCTGATTATGATACTGTAACAGTTTCTAGATAATTGAATGGCTTAGGAATGATCAATCCTTGTTATTGATTACCCAATTATCATGAAATATCACAATGTAGCATCAGAATAGGTGTAATAACCAAGTTTAACATACTAATCTGACTGTTATCATAATTATCAGATAATCGTTCCAATGAGTATGTTAATGATTGTGATTAGTTTGGAACACTTGGATTTAACCTTGCATGTCAAGGATTAATCCAACTAATCACCTACATTGTCATAATCAAATGGGTTAAACCATTATAATCATGGGTATGGTTTCATGAAAACCGGGCATTACAACGGATCAAAACAAGGATTTAACCGTTAAAACTTCGTGTTCTTTGTTTATAATCAATCCTAGCCATCATCTAGGCAATAATCAACAATCCTAACTATGTCATTACGTTCAAAATCAAGATCTAATCAATCAAAATCAAACTAGAAGGTTTAAACGGATCATTACCTAATCAGACGGATATCTGCGACTAAAACAACGATCAGAACTTGTTAAGATGATCCCTGGTACGATCCTTGGCTTCTGGTGGCTTGAAAATGGTGATTTGATGGTGGTTTGGCCGGAGTTTTCGTCTGGTGGTCGAAGAAGTTCGAGAAGAAGAATAATAACTTCTTTTGCATGCAATCTGATAAAAGGATCAGATTTCTCCACCGCCTCACCCGTCGCGTACCGCGGCGGGAGGCCAATTTTGGCTTCGCGTACCGCGAAGCTTTTCGGGAAAATCTTAGATATTTTCCAAGCATCGCGTACCGCGGAGGATTCTCAACCCCTCCGTCGCGTACCGCGATAGGTCCAGTCGACCAACACTTAGTGATTTTTCTTCGTTTTTCGATTCCGGGAAATCCAGGACTCCGTTTTGTGCACGGTTTTTGCCCACGTTCCTCGTTTCTTGCATACTATGAATCTGTAATAATTACTATTATTAATTCAACGTGGATTTCTAGAATGATCAAATGTGCTCACATCATTGATGACGTAATTCTCGTATACAACTGTCACATCTTCCATGGGTGAATGAATTGTTTAATGAACCCATTATTGAACAAGAGTTCTCAGAATTCTTCAGAAAACACCAACAGACTCCTAAATTACCAGCAAGTTTTAGATGGCAAAACTATGCTTTACTAGGAGAAGGACACTATATACAAATTTATGCACATGAAAACTGGAAAATGCTTCTACCATTCGCATTAGAAGGTGAAGAATTAGAATTAGAGCATATTATCAACAAAGAAGATGATAATAGCCCAGAATCACCACACTCTGGGGACAGTATTAGCATTCTAGAAACTCACAGAGATTTCTAGAAGAAGTCATCAAGAATGACGCCTACACAGATAAAAACAAAAGAAGACAGCGAGCATCAACAGAAGACGGACATAATCTGATTTTACTTTTGCTTTTATTTTTTTAAAATATTTTTGTGTACTTTTTAATCTTAGTCGTTCTTTTGCATAATTCGTTCTTGAGTTATAACCATAACAAAAGAAATTTTTTTTAACTTGGTAGTTAATGTGACACCTCGTAAATTCCAGGTCAGCATTTATTTTATTTTAATAATAATGTGTATTATTATTTCATACGTGGCACTAGAATAATTGTATTTAGTGTGACACGTGGCACAACGGACCAAACACACCGATAATTCGAGGAATTATCGCACGAAACTCGCACGTGTCTTGAATGACGAACGTTGGTGAGCGGATCGAACCACAGTACACTTTCACTGCACAATTAGGCGCCTGAGAACCTAAGTTAGTAGAACAACGCCTAGGTGTCGAGAAACGATAATCGTATTCGAGAAATACGAGAAATTCGGCTCAAAACCATGAAATTGGGCTTATTCGGCTCAACCGAGACCCATCGCGGTACGCGATGGGCACCTAACTGGGCCTTCGCGGTACGCGAAGCCTGGGCGGGAAGATTTGAATTCTCCGAAAAGCGTCGCGGTACGCGACGACCGATCATCTTCCACCATCGCGGTACGCGGCGTGTTTCGGGAACAGAATTATTATTTTAATCGCCGCGGTACGCGGAGCTGCTTTTTGGACATACGTCGCGGTACGCGACGACCCTAACACGCATAAAATCTTTATAAACCCAATGTTAATCATTTCTGCCGATCCTACTCTATCTCTCTCAACCATTCTCGACATATCCGACCTAGAACGCTCTGTGGAAGCCATTTCCATCAGTTGGGAGCAATTTTGAAGGTGATTCAAGCCCTTGGAGAAAAAATCGAAGGAAGAAGGAGCAAGAAAGAGACACCACCATCACTTGGGACGACCCAGGAGCTGTTCTCAGAGGATTCCAAGCTACTACCCACCTGTTCCAGCCCCATCTCGACCTTCTTGAACTCTCGTAAGGTAGTCCTAACACTATTTCGGGTTTTTAGCACATCTACACTCACATGCAAGCCCTTAGGCTATATGCATTACCATCACCACTTTGAGCACGAAATTTTGTGATGTTAGATCTGTTTTTGATGTTGTTATTACTGATTTAGTGAGTTGAGGATGCTCTATGATGATTCTTATTGAATGAGGTGTTGATTTGTTGATTTGGCTATGAAATATGCACTTTTAACAACATGCATGCATGATCTAGCGTGATTCACATGATTCTTGATGTTGAAATATGATTATAAATGATATTGGGTATGATTTAAGAGATTAGGAGTGTTGATTGTAGTCAAGAAATGTCAAAATGTGTTAGTTACTATAAATAGCAACTTTATTTGTGCAAGTAGGTGATTAGATGAGTTTGTAACCACATGCATGTGATTAAACCTATGATTTATGCTAAGAAGGATATTTTATGATGTTATTGATGCATTGGAATGATTAGAACCATTAAAAATGCGATTCTTATGAATGTTACTAAAAATAGTAACTTTTTAGCGCAAGTTTCCAAATGATTGATGAATATGATAATGTTATGAGTCTAACATGTTTATTTAGTGATTATATGATGATATTGAAATGATTATGTTGTTGGGAGACTTGATTTGGTTATTTTCATAAGTTACTAAATATAGTAACTTTATTTTGCTAAGTCGATGATTGGTCACATGTTAATCGTAACGATCATGATTAACAGGCTATTTAGGACTAAGATAATTATATTAGATGATGTTGGTTGTCAAACTTGATGAAATATGCTTATGTGTGCAAACTTTCTAAATATAGAAACTTTTACGCGCAAACTATGCTAAATCGGCTATGTGCAACTATGTGCTATTTGATGACATGCTCATTTAGGATAAATACGCATGTTAGAATATTCGGAATATGATTTATTGCTTGACTTGCCTAAATTAGAAACTTTCCTAAAATAGAAACCTACCATAAATAGTAAGTTTCCTCATGGGAATGATTTTTGGTATCCGTACACTTCACACGACACTAAACCGCACATTACACGAGCACTTGATCCAAAACCGTCACCAACGGGTCGTTAGTTCAAACACGGTCAACACGGTCAAACACGGTCATCATGACCCACTTAACAACTTGGTGTTGTTAAACACGAACACGGTCCTGTGAGACCCACATATGTGAACACGAACTCATAGTACCTATGTGATATAGGTGACTACTAGCCGGCGAGCTACACTATCTCTTTTGAGCAAACGCATTACACAAACTCAGGTGAGTTTACGGCCCCACTTTTTACTGATAACTGTTTTCACTTAACTTTGGGGTGAGAATACTATGCAACTGTTTTAGATGTATGACTGGTATGTTGTGAAAACCATTTTCGAGTGTAACTTATATCGCTTAAAGTCCTCACTTATCCTTACCGTTAGTTGTGTATCAAACGAGTCGTAATTACGTAGTACAACTGGGTTTGACTAACCCCACTCGGCACCAATGTTGACTGGAGGTCATAACGAGTGTAATTTCGATAGGAATGCTGGTTCAGCGATGACCTGCGGAGGCAAACGGAAACAGTCTAGTTTCGGTAAGATGAACTGACACACTCCACGGATCGTAGTATCCAACAACTAAACTTAACATACCCAGTATATGTCTGTTTATTATTTCTGTCTGTCTAAACCTGTGAACTCACCAACTTTTTAGTTGACACTTTTCGCATGTATTCTCAGGTAACTGATGGAGCACACGCTAGGATGCGCACAAGGATGTGTTAAGGAGTCTGACTGGCATATAGACTCAAGTCCTAGGCTTGTGTGTGCATTTGTTGATTTTAAAACAATCTGAACAATGTAGTGTCTGTAAAACAAATTATTTTTCTGCTGCAACTTATTTACTTTTAATGTTAAACATTTCCGCTGCTTATTTATGAAAACTGGTTTTATTTATAATTGTATGTGATTGTGAAACTCATATAGAGTCGTTCTATATGACCGTGAGCTGTGATCCAGGCCACGTCACACCCACATGGACTGACGCCACGAGTGGGAATTTGGGGGTGTGACATTTAACTAAAACCGACTTTAACTACTAACTTAAAAGGCGAAATGCACCAAAAATGTCATTAAGTGATTCATTTGTTTTGAAGAGTTTTATTTTATAATCACTCTATCTCACTTAAATTCTTAAAAGCTACCAATGTGGGACAAAGTGATAACACAAACAAACATTTAGATTAGAATTAAAAAGTTGTATCATATGTTATAAGAGTTGTAAAACTCTTAATTTTAAGAGATTTAAACAAATTACTATTTTGTCCTTCTTATATGTATTATATAGTAGTATAGATATATATATATATATATATATATATATATATATATATATATAGGGGAAGGTTAAAAATATAACACAGTAAATGAGCGCTAACCCAAATAACTTCGACAAGATTGTAACATCCCAAATTTTCTAAATACAAGTCATCCGAACTTACGAATGAGTAACGGATAATTAATTTGTTGGAAAATGGGCAAAAAATAACCAAGTAAAGCTTAGAGATCGTGTACTCGAAATTGCGAGATTTCGAGTACACCAGATTTCGTGTACACAAGATTTCGAGTACACCTGTTCTCAAAATATTGTCCCAGTTTTCGAGTACAAGGACACTGCCTATAAATAGGAGTGCCTTGGGAAGACCGATTGAGTTTGATGTTGGCGATCGAGTGCTGCTAAAAGTATCACCATGGAAGGGAATCATTCGATTCAGAAAGCGAGGCAAGTTGAGTCCGAGGTACATCGGACCGTTTCAGATAAAGGCAAGGGTAGGGAAAGTCGCGTATCGACTGGACCTACCAGATGAGCTGAACGGGATTCATCCTACCTTTCATGTGTCACATCTTAGGAAGTGTTTGGCAGACGAGCTAGCACATGTTCCTTTGGATGACATTGAGGTAGATGATCGACTGAACTACATTGAAGAACCAGTTGCCATTGTGGATACAAAGGAAAAGCAGCTACGGAATAAAATGGTTCGTCAAGGAAGAGTTCAGTGGAAGCATCGGAAGGGTTCGGACACGACGTGGGAATTGGAAGACGAGATGAGGAAGTTGTATCCTCATTTGTTCGATATGTAACGAGGCAGGTTTCGGGACGAAACCTATTCTAAGGAAGGGAGACTTGTAACATCCCAAATTTTCTAAATACAAGTCATCCGAACTTACGAATGAGTAACGGATAATTAATTTGTTGGAAAATGGGCGAAAAATAACCAAGTAAAGCTTAGAGATCGTGTACTCGAAATTGTGAGATTTCGAGTACACCAGATTTCGTGTACACAAGATTTCGAGTACACCTGTTCTCGAAATATTGTCCCAGTTTTCGAGTACAAGGACACTGCCTATAAATAGGAATGCCTTGGGAAATGAGCCAACCTTTGGCTAGAAGCTCATTCTCTCCCCCGAGTACACGAAGCAGAACTTCAAGAATCGAGTTTTTAATCGATCAAACGAAGGAGGAAACGCACAAGGATCTACAGTAGTGATCATCTAGTATCAAGTAAGTGTTCTGAACCGAAAAGCTAGGATTTTTATGCAAAAGTTAGGATGGTTATGCAAAAAGTGAACCTATGCATAAAGCTCACACCTTTATGCATAAAGTTCGTAACTTTGGGGTTCCAGTGTGTTGGTAACAACCTAAGGAACCTAGAACTAGCTCCCCAAGCCTTAGATAGATCTCTGAGATGTTTAATGACGAAATTGATGAGTACACGAAATCATGCACAAAGGGTACTCGAAATCATACATCTTATTTCGAGTACATTGACAATTCGAGTACATGGTGATTCGAGTACACCATTAGGTTCGAGTACACAGGGATGTTCGTGTACACCCGGGGGTTTGTGTACCTTGGGTATTTCGTGTACTAGTATTTCGAATACTCATGGATTTCGTGTACATGAGGACTTAATGAATTTCAAGGGTTTCGAACACTTAGCTAAGTGTCCAGGATGAAATGTGTATTTCACATGATGAAATATGTCTGGGAATATGCTAAGGTATGATATGTGCATGGTAAATGAATTATGATGACATAACATGCTAATGAGAGCATGCATTATGATGTTAACTAAGACAATAGTTAATAGATGCTTTGACGAGGTCCTAGAATACTAGGATGCAAGAATGTTGAATGATGATTATATGCTAGCATGATATGAAAATATGATGCCATGATGTATGAATGAGGAAATGATGCTAGCACTACATGATGCCATGATGTATGATAATATGCTATGATGCTTGCATGCTATGTATGTGATGATAGAATGTTATGATGAATTCCTATACATGTTATAGGATATGTATGTATGATGTACTAGTACCAGTACTAGTAAGTATGGACGATGACCTGAACATATCAGGATATGAACAGCCGATCGGGCTATAAACACAGAGTCGATCGGACTATAAACAAGGTAAGAGCCGATCGGGCTATAAACACAGAGTCGATCGGACTATAAAGATGAGAGTCGATCGGACTACAAACATGGTAAGAGCCGATCGGGCTATAAACACGGAGCCGATCGGGCTATAAACATGGTAAGAGCCGATCGGGCTATAAACATGGTAAGAGCCAATCGGGCTATAAACATGGTAAGAGCCGATCGGGCTATAAACATGGTAAGAGCCGATCGGGCTATAAACATGGTAAGAGTCGATCGGACTATAAACATGGAGCCTTGTGTCGGCATAAGCCCACTGCTCATGTTGGAGACAGTGGTTTGATGATGACGATGGTTATATGGCTACGATGATGACGATGGTTATATGGCTACGATGATGACATGGTTATGTGTTATGGTTTATGTGTATGATATGACGCTTTCATGTTAAAATGTTTAACTCACTAAACGATTATGATGTTTTATGAAAAACTAGAACTCACCAGCGTAAGCTGACTTGATTTAGCATGTATGTCAGGTTAAAGCTATGATAAGAAAAAGCATGGAGCTCGGGCATCAATCCAGACGATTCGTTGGTTTTGGCAATTCGATATGATTTTGATACATACACCTTTATTGAATTATGTTTATCAAACTATGTTTACATTTCCGCTGCATGATTATGAAATTTTTTAGTTTAAGAGCTATGTGTTATGATGAAAACCAACCTCTGCGAGGTGCCCAGTTTCGGGGCCTCACAAGTTGGTATCAGAGCCATAGTTTGAGAGATCTTGGCATCCCGAATGCCAAGACTTAAACTGAGAATGGGATTAAGTGACGCGGATTGCCAACCACGAATGAACGGATGCCACGAGCTGAATGTTTATGTATGAGTTAAGATGTAGATCTAAGGTTAGAAAGGTAGTTAGTGACATGCACGTTGAGGAGATGGGATGGGAAACGTTTAGAGCCTATGAGTTGGGTAAATGGTTAATAACACCTGATCAACGTCATTAACGATTTACAAAGCTTATTCCGTGCTAAACTGATCATGTACTAACTCATCAATTGTTGCATCCTGTAGATAGTTAGATGGCTGGACAAAAGGGTAGACCGCGTAAGCAACCACAGAAACCCGAAGAACCACGTGTCGAGGATGAAGAACCCGTCAATGAGGACGACAACGAGCAACCAGAGAATGAAGAAGAGTTCACTCTTGAGCCTGTTGTAGTGAAGGCTATTTCTGATGAGGTCTACAAGATCACGGATGAGAAGCTACCAGCCTTGATTGCAAAGGCACTGAAGGATACTCTGAAGGACAAGTCCGAGGGAACCAAGGAAAGCTCTAAGGAAGATGAGGATGTTGTGATCGTCGAGACAAAGAGCAGTGATTCTATGTCTGGGAAACTGAAGGGTTGTGATTACAAGTCCTTCAAGGGATGTAACCCACCGATCTTCGATGGGAAGAAGGATGCTGTGGCCACCTGCCACTGGATTTCTACGATGGAGGCTGTTATTTCCATCAGTGAGTGCCAAATTGATCAAGCTGTCAAGTTTGCAGCTCACTCCTTTGTCGAGGAGGCACTTCACTGGTGGAACACCATTAAGCAGTCCAAGGCTGCAGCTGATGTGGAGAAGATGACTTGGGACGCTCTAAAGGAACTGGTCACTAAGCAGTTATGTCCCAAGAATGAGCTGGATAAGGTTGAAAGGGAATTTCTGGTTCTGAATGCTGGAAGTCTGAACCATCGTCAGTACACGTCGAGGTTTAATGAGATGGCCAGACTCGTTCCTCATCTGGTCTCCACTGAGGAACGTAGGGTGAAATTGTACATGGAGGGCTTGCCTCCAAAGGTCAGGATTCATGTTAAAGCGAACGCCCCAAAGACTTTTGATTCTACTGTTGAACTCAGTGGTATTGTATGGGATGATGTGATGGCTGATGAGCCAGTGAAAGAGGAAGTCAAGGTGAAGGAGTCCTCCGGGACAAAAAGGGGTCGAACAGACCAACGAAAGTTTTCAGGCAAGAAGGTGAAACGGGAAGATACTGGGCTATGCAGCAAGTGTGGTAAGGGTCATTCTGGGCCGTGCCGTGTGGGCACCAACTTATGTTTCAGATGTGGAAAAATGGGGCACTTTTCAGCCAACTGTCCCGGTACGATTCGATGCTATAACTGTAATGGGGTTGGACATCTGTCCAAGGATTGCAGGCAACCACGGACCGATGTTTCGGGTTCCGGTAAGAAAGAAGAAAAAGGAAAGGAGAACCAGAAGGCTAAAGCACGAGCTTTCACGATGATGAAGGATGATGCTATTGAGGACCCGGACGTGGTCACAGGTACCTTTTCTATCAACAATATTCCTGCTTCTGTATTGTTTGATTCTGGTGCCAGTATGAGTTTTGTGTCTTCTACTTTCTGTGATGGGTTATCTGGGAAGGTTAAGAAGATAGATCGGGTATTTGATGTAGAGACGGCTATTGGTAAGATGACCAGGGTGACTGAGGCTATTGATGATTGTTATGTTGAGATAGAAGGTCATAGCTTCCCTGTCCGATTGTTTCTGATAACCTTAGGAGGATTCGATGTAGTTTTGGGTATGGACTGGTTAGCCAAATATGAGGCTAACATTGTATGTCGACGAAAGATGATATGTTTACGTGCGATGGATGGGAGTTCCGTAACGGTTTATGGTGATAGAACGATGTATGCGCCGAAAATCATTTCGATGATCAAGGCTGATGATATGATGAGGCGGGGGTGCGGTGCCTACTTGGCCTATGTGATTGAGGAACGTAATGATACGAGGACGATCGATGATGTTCCTGTGGTGCGTAATTTCCCCGATGTATTCCCTGAGGAATTGCCTGGATTACCACCTGAGCGGGAAATTGAGTTCCAGATCGACTTAGTGCCGGGGGCACAAGCCGTTGCCAAAGCACCTTACCGTTTAGCTCCAACCGAGATGAAGGAAATGATGACCCAGCTACAAGAACTCCTTGATAAAGGTTTTATACGACCGAGTGTCTCTCCGTGGGGAGCACCAGTGTTGTTTGTTAAGAAGAAAGATGGAAGTATGCGCATGTGTATCGATTACAGGGAACTGAATAAGTTAACCGTAAAGAACAGGTATCCTCTACCTAGAATTGATGACTTGTTCGGTCAATTACAAGGTGCAAGCTGGTTCTCAAAGATAGATCTTCGATCCGGTTACCATCAGTTGAAAGTTCGAGAGCAGGATATTTCAAAGACTGCTTTCCGTACGCGTTATGGACATTACGAGTTTCTCGTTATGTCGTTTGGATTGACGAATGCTCCTGCAGCATTTATGGATTTGATGAACAGGGTATGTCGACCGATGCTGGACCGATCGGTGATAGTATTTATAGATGATATTTTGATTTATTCAAAGAACGAGGGAGACCATGCTTGCCACGTACGTGAGGTATTGGAGATCCTGAGGAAAGAGAAACTTTATGCTAAATTCTCCAAATGCGCTTTCTGGTTACGAGAGGTACAGTTTCTGGGTCACGTGGTGAACCCAGAAGGCATTATGGTAGATCCAGCTAAAGTTGAAACGATTATGAAATGGAGCCCTTCGAAGTCACCTACGGAAGTACGCAGTTTTCTTGGTTCGGCCGGTTACTATCGGAGATTATTCAAGACTTCTCCAAGCTAGCGACGCCATTGACAAAGCTCACGAGGAAAGATGTAAAGTACGAATGGGGCCTAACCAAGAACAAGCGTTTTCAGTGCTAAAGGAGAAACTTACCCAAGCTCCTGTTCTAGCACTGCCGGATGGAAATGATGATCTTGTGGTGTATGCCGATGCGTCGCGACAAGGGTTGGGATGCGTACTGATGCAAAGGGGAAGGGTGATAGCTTATGCTTCGCGCCAGCTAAAGATTCATGAGGCTAACTACCCGACCCACGATCTTGAACTCGCTGCAGTGGTGTTCGCATTGAAAATATGGAGGCACTACTTGTATGGAGTAAGGAGTACCATCTATACCGACCACAAGAGCTTGAAGTACTTCTTCGAGCAAAAGGATTTGAACATGAGGCAGAGACGATGGCTTGAGCTGCTAAAGGATTATGATTGTGATATTCTATATCACCCGGGAAAGGCCAATGTAGTGGCGGATGCTCTGAGTCGCAAGACTGATCATCCTGGCATACGAGTAAAATCGTATGGTTTGGTGATAACGCCAGACTTTCTGAACGAGCTCAAGCAGGCGCAACAGGAAGGGTTGAAAGAAGAGAACGTGGGTTTTGAACGTGTCTTCGGGCAGGTCAAGAACTTGGAAGACAATGATTATGGTGTAAAGATACGATTCGGTCGTATGTGGGTGCCCAGAAATGGGGACATTTGATCGAGGATTTTAGATGAAGCCCACAAATCACGTTATTCGGTGCATCCCGGTGCGACGAAGATGTATCAAGATCTTCGAAAGGACTATTGGTGGCCGGGTATGAAGTTTAACGTGATGCAGTATGTGAACCGATGCCTTACTTGTGCGCAAGTGAAGGCTGAGCATCAGAAGCCCTACGGATATGTGCAACCTCTTGAGGTACCGGAATGGAAATGGGAACACATCACCATGGATTTCATCACCAAGCTACCAAGAACAGCTAAACGACATGATACCATTTGGGTGATTGTGGACCGGCTGACGAAGAGTGCACACTTCCTCCCTATCAGGGAAACGTATACGTCCGAAAGGTTGTCTGATTTGTTCGTGAAATTGATTGTGACTCGACATGGAGTTCCTGTCTCCATTGTGTCAGATCGAGATACGAGGTTTACTTCCAGATTCTGGAAGCAGTTTCACAATGCTATGGGAACGAGACTGAACATCAGTACCACCTATCACCCTCAGACAGATGGACAGTCAGAAAGGACTATCCAAACGTTGGAGGATATGCTTAGGGCGTGCATTATCGATTTTGGAGGTAGCTGGGATGACCACTTGCCATTAGTGGAGTTTTCGTATAATAACAGTTACCACTCTAGCATCGGAATGCCCCCATACGAGGCGTTGTACGGAAGACGATGTAGAACCCCGGTATTGTGACATCCGTAAATTTCTCAGGTTCTAATCTCGATTAAACTCTAATTTTATGCAACAATATTAGACTCATTTAAAACACGCTTTAAATTTAACAAGTAAAAAATATATATATAGATATATAATATTATAGATAATAATTGTATCTATTTATTTCGAATTTATATTTCACAATCAAATCTCAAACCTAAAATTTTAGGTAATATAAATCAAAAACTTGTTATTTAATACCACTAACATTTTAAAAACATAGTTGAATGAATATTTATATATACCTTAGGAACCCGATTATACTCCTAGGCACAACCATATCATTTTTTTTATTCGTTCCCACAAACGATTATCCAAAATAATATATATATATATATATATATATATATATATATATAACGATGGAATTTAGAAATGAAATGAAACAACATCTATACTTATATTTTTTTTATCAAACGGTAACATATGTGTGTAATACATACATATATATTATTTTTAATTCATCACCTTCATAATTAGTTTTGGATTTTGACAGCACCTAATACATACCATCATGACACCCTCTTAACCAAGTCAACACTCCATCTTTATCATGAGATCTTGGCCATACAAGATAAAAAAAACGACAAGAAGAAAATAGAAGACACCATACTCTACGGTAATTTTCCAATTTTATAAGAAATAAATTATGTTCTCTTTATGTGTGTATATATAGAAGTACTTGAAAAAAAATCACCATCCAATTGCTCACTCTCACTCCCTACTTCCTACGGTCAGATAAAGAAAACACCACACCAAATTCACACTCATTCTTACATTGTCCTAAGAGCTTTCCCAAACCCAAACACTCTCTAAATTCTAGTGTTGCTGAACCATAACACTCAAGAAAGGAATAAAATATCAACCCACCACATTCATTGTTAATCAAAACCACACTTGAGTCCAAGCAGTATCTCATCCTTCTCCTTGCTTGCTAAGGTGAAACATACTCTCAAACGTTTAGTTTAAAATTACATATACACACGGACATATACTTCTGATTTTTGGACAGAATCTGTCCCAACTTTAACTACCTATAACTTTGTCTTAAAAACACGAAAATTAGCAAACTCAAACTCTATGGTTAAGTTCGTTGAGTTAGCTTTCTAAGCACTACTTATACGTTTTCTAACTCAACCAAATGATACCTGAAAAAGTCTCTACAAAATCAGTACGCATATTTCGACCTTCTGACTTGAGTGACTGTTTCGGCCTATTTCCGAGCCGAATCTGAAGAAATTTTCTAAACAAAAGTTGCTCGGAACACGTTAAAATACTGGACTGTAAAGTCTCGTAATTTTTAAAAACCGTTTGCTATTTTAAAATATTACTCGAAAATGTTAAACATAATCTGTCAAAAACGAAAATTTTATAAATGCATACTTACATGTCCTAGCTATATATTTTTCATGAAAATGAAACTCATTTGTGTATATATATGTACATATATAAAGTATTTTAAAATGTTTATTGTAGAAATATGGTATTTTAAAGTGATGGGTCTTGATAAACAAAAATAGATATTTTTCAATGCGTCGTTATAATGCCCAAATTTCTTAAAAATAATAATAAGTGATTATTCTCTAAGGCATTGTAACATGTTTTATGACTATAAGACACGATATTTCTACAACAAACCCGTCAACACAAAAATACCAAGAAAACATAACAACACTAAATAACACAACAACAACATAGAATTTATAAGTTCTCGAACTCAACCTAAGTCTATAATATTATAGGAACCAAGTAGGGGTTCAAACACAAGACGGTATTCACACTCTCAGGACCCGGATCTACACCAACAGTGAGTTTCACGGCCCCTATTTTACAATGTTTTACTAACTCACAGGGGGAGAAATCATGCTTGTACTCGTTTCATTGACACAAGTGGTTTTGGTTCAACACATTATTACATGAGTCACATTTATCGCTTTTAAGTCCCGTATTCTATAACCGTTAATTGCGGGTAAACGTGAATTATTGGGAATAGTACTATTCGGGAGTGACAACCCCCGCCCGTGGTTAGTAGCTCTAACTTTGATTGTAGGTCAGATCGAGTGCATAATATTCATCTCAATACGATGTTTTGCGATGGAACATTGGGATGGGGCAATTCAATCATGTCGAGTTCGGTTATGGGAGCTCATGGTAATAATAAATAAACACAACTCATGATATTGTTTTGGAGAACAATAGTCACATTTTTAAAACCTTGTGATCAAATGAAACAACTTTATTTAACGTGTCTAAACCTGTGAAGTCACCAGCTTTATGCTGACTGTTTTTAGCATGTTTTTTCTCAGATAATTGAAGGAATATTATGGGGGCGCATTTTGAGTGTTAGCATATGGAGTCACACTACATTAGGAAGCACACATTTTGAGGATTTTCCTAGCATAGTCTATTGACTTAGGCCATGTTTGAAAAATTTTGTTAACAGTATTTATTGTGAACTCTAGTATGCATTTATTTTTCTTATGTTGGCTTAAGGAATGACTTGTAAACTCTTTTGGTTAATGCATTTAGAAGTCGTTCAATGTAAACAATGACTGTGAAACCATGACCGTCGCACCTCGCGTGTTCCGCCTTGGCGGGGTGTGACAGATTGGTATCAGAGCCATTGGTTATAGCGAACTAGGTTGCATTAGTTAGGCCTAGACTATAGCCATGGGGACACAACACAATTACCTCAATTCTTTGCACTAGAATTAAGCGGTAAGTAATTATAGGTAATTGATTTTTTTTTATTGCAGCCATGTCTTCAGCTTCCTTTCCGATAGTCATATATGACTCAGATGAGGAGTATGCGCCGATTACCCCTCAGGCATCAGCAGCCTCCATACCACCACCTGATCCACCTGCCCCGATACATCCGGTTGTCTCGGATGACGAGGAGGATCCAGAGGAGGATCCAGAAGAGAATCCAGAAGAAGATCTTGAAGAGGATCCAGATGAGGAACCGGAAGACAAGCCCAGTGTCTCTCATACTATTGAGGTCATCCATGAGACCGATGCTGATGATGGCTCCGGAGAGACATTACCACACAAAGTACTCTATGGTCCTGCTACATCTGATGATACCGTAGAGGCATCTAGAGCTGTGACACCACTACCATCACCTCGTAGGAGATCTAAATCTCCAGTTGACACATCTGATGTTGAGCCCACGCCTAAGAGGCGTAAGATAGCAGCCCGTAGATGGGACTGGATGTCCGAGTTACTCCAGGATTGGAGATATGAGGAGGGTACACCCCCCACTTATGAGGAGGGTGAGTCCTCTCGGGCATGCCATCCTCGCTTGATTACCGGTGAGCCTTTAGAGCGCACCGTTCCTACTTTAGTTGCTCGTGTGGCTTGACACGATCATCAGTTGCATTAGTTTAGAAGCCAGATCGACACAGCACCTAGCAACACCGCAGTGAGAGCCCTTGAGGATCGGGTTCAGATCCTCGAAGGACAGGTACTAACGATGGAAGAGGAACATTATCTTGATGACCAAGCTCTTCACACCATGCATGCTCGACTCTCGAGCGTTGAGGAGGAGATTTCCACTTTGTGCCAGAGACTCACGACTATGGAGCACAGAGCCCTCACGGCTGAACAGCAGCTTGCCACATCAGAGAGTAGAGCAGAGTCTACCACTGCACTCGCTATAGTATTCATGCTGTTAGTTTCTGTGGCTGCCCAGACCAGTTCATTTTCTAGTTTAGCATGATATACCTATATGAGAGGGTTGTGCTCATCTAGTATAGTAGTAGAAAAACTTGTTGTGATGAGGCTTTGTACCCTCATCCATTTTGTATCTTTGCAAACATTGTAACAAGTTATTTCTATATATTATATATGGGTATTGTGACTAAATTGTGATAACAGTTGCTATAATTGTCGTGATTGACGTGATTGATTGTGATTGCTATGATTGATGGTTGTTTTGATTTTCTTGTTCATGATACGACAATAAATATATATTGTCTAAATTCTTTTATAATATATGCTAGAAAGAAAAACATGCCAAGAGGAAGACCAAGGCGAAATGTTCATGCCGATACAGAGACTCCACAACAAATGAATTCGGCAGAAATCGAACAACTAGTCGACCAAAGAGTAGCAAACGCAATAGCAGATTACGAGGCCAATCGAGCCAACGGTGTCGGCGGTAGCGATACCGGAGGAGGCGGTGCTGGGGGTAGTCATACTGATGGGAGCGGACCTGATAGAGGTAAAAGAAGCAAGAGAGCCTAATGAAAGTCGTAAATTTTAATTAACTATTAACATGAATTCATTATAAATTTAGGTCGCGGAGGTGCTACACGAGTATGCACCTACAAAGATTTCCTGAACTGTCAACCCCTCAATTTCAAGGGGACTGAAGGTGCACTTGGGTTAACCCGATGGTGTGAAAAGATGGAAACGGTTTTTCGAATTAGCAACTGTCCAGAAGATTGAAGGGTTAAGTACGCCACTTGTACCCTACAAGATGCAGCGCTAACGTGGTGGAACTCTCATGCACAAGAACTGGGTATTGATGAAGCTTATCAGATTTCTTGGGAAGATTTAAAGAAGATGTTATTAGCTGAGTACTGCCCAAGAAGTGAACTTCAAAAGTTGGAAGAGGAGTTCTGGAATTTGGTCGTGATTGGAGCTGACATAGCAAGCTATACCACTAGATTTCATGAAATGGCCCTATTATGCCCAACCATGGTCACCCCAGAATACAAAAGAATTGAAAGGTACATTGGGGAACTCCCTTCCCAAATCGAAAGCATGGTAACTGCTTCCTGTCCTGACACAATCCACAGCGCGGTCAGACTTGCTCATCGACTGGTTGATCAAGCTGTTCGTCGGGGAACGCTAGTGAAAACCGAAACCACAGGAAACAATAATAACAAAAAAAGGAAATGGGATGGTAACCCAAACAAAATTTCATCAAATCAGTTCCAGAAGAAGCCACCAATCGCAAAGGTTAACACAGTTGTATCTACTGGAAAGAAACCATACACCGGGAACAATCCGAAGTGTAATAAATGTGGTTATCATCACATAGGGACGTGTGAAAGCTTTGTGTGTGGGAAATGTAATAAGCCTGGGCATACGACCAAATTCTGCCGATACTCTGGACCAACAACAAACAACCAGCCGAAACAGGGGTGTTATGAATGTGGCAATGTTGGGCATTTTAGGAAGGATTGTCCGAAATTAAGGAACCAAGGTGGCAATAATGCTCGAGGTAGGGCATTTGTCCTGGGGGCAGGAGAAGCTCGCAAAGACCCCAATCTCGTTACAGGTACGTTTCTTGTCAACAACCATTATGCCTCTATTTTGTTTGACACGGGTGCTGATAAAAGTTTTGTGTCTACTGACCTTAGTTCAACACTTGGTATAACATCAACCACATTAAATAAAAAATATACAATTGAACTAGCGGACGGAAAACTAATTGAAACAAGTGAAATGGTTCAAGGATGTAATTTGCATTTAGGGGATCATTCTTTTATTATAGATTTATTAATCATAGAACTTGGAAGTTTCGACATTGTCATAGGCATGGATTGGTTGTCCAAGAATCATGCGGAGATTGTATGTCATGAGAAGATAGTTCGCATTCCACTTCCAAGTGGAAATACTCTCTCAATTCAGGATGAAAAGAGTGGTGCCACATTACAAATCATCTCCTGCATGAGAGCTCGAAAGTATTTGCGAAAAGGATATCATGCGATTTTAGCGCACGTTACAGAAAGGAAAGTGGAGGAGAAACGACTACAAGTATACCCATCGTTCGAGATTATCTCGAAGTCTTTCCTGAAGACTTGCCTGGACTTCCACCGACTAGGCAGGTTGAATTTCGAATCGATTTAGTACCAGGTGCAGCCCCAGTGGCGAGATCACCGTTCCGGTTAGCACCGTCGGAGATGCAAGAATTGTCTAACCAATTACAAGAATTGATCGATAAAGGATTCATAAGACCAAGTTTCTCACCATGGGGAGCTCCGGTCTTGTTCGTAAAGAAGAAGGATGGAACCTTCAGGATGTGTATCGATTATCGGGAATTAAACAAGTTAACAGTTAAAAATCGATATCCACTTCCGCGTATAGACGATCTATTTGATCAACTGCAAGGTTCAAGTTACTACTCAAAGATTGATTTACGATCTAGATATCATCAGTTGAGGGTTAAGGAGGAAGACATCCCAAAGACAGCATTTAGAACTCGTTACGGCCACTACGAGTTTCTAGTCATGCCTTTTGGGTTGACGAATGCTCCTGTAGTATTTATGGATGTCATGAATAGGGTGTGCAAACCTTATTTGGATAAATTTGTCATCGTGTTTATTGATGACATACTTATCTATTCCAGAACCAAAGAGGGCCATGAACAACATCTAAAGCTAATATTGGAGTTGCTGAGAAACGAAAAACTGTATGCAAAGTTTTCAAAATGTGATTTCTGGATTAGAGAAGTGCATTTTCTGGGGCATGTAATCAATGATAAAGGCATACATGTTGATCCTGCCAAGGTTGAAGCAATTAAGCATTGGGTTGCACCAAAAACTCCGACTGAGGTGCGTCAATTCTTGGGTCTAGCTGGATATTATAGGAGATTTATAGAAAATTTCTCCAAGATAGCTCAGCCCTTAACCACTCTTACTCAGAAAGACAAGAAATTCAATTGGGGTGAAAAACAGGAATCAGCGTTCAGGTTATTGAAGCAGAAGTTATGCAGTGCACCTATTCTATCACTTCCTGAAGGGGCAGATGATTTTGTTGTGTATTGCGATACGTCACACCAAGGCCTGGGGTGTGTGTTGATGCAGAGAGAAAAAGTAATTGCTTATGCCTCTCGACAACTCAAAGTGCACGAAAAGAATTATACGACTCATGACTTGGAGTTAGGAGCAGTTGTCTTTGCACTTAAAATCTGGAGGCATTATCTTTACGGTACAAAATGCACCATTTTTACTGATCACAAAAGTCTTCAGCACATTTTTTATCAAAAGGAACTAAACATGAGACAAAGACGTTGGGTGGAACTTCTCAATGACTACGACTGCAACATCCGTTACCATCCTGGTAAGGCCAACGTTGTAGCAGATGCCTTAAGCAGGAAAGAACGAGTCAAAACTCTACAGGTGCGAGCATTGGGAATGATGATTCATACAACTCTCTCTACTCAAATTCAAAATGCTCAAATCGAAGCACTCAAACAGGAGAATTTGAAAAACGAATTCTTGCGTGGAATGGACAAGAAACTGGAAGTCAAAACCGATGGAACCAGTTATTTTATGAATAGAATTTGGGTGCCAAGTTTTGGCAACCTAAGAAATTTGGTGGTGGATGAAGCTCACAAATCCAATTATTCAATACACCCAGGATCCGACAAGATGTACCAAGATCTCAAAGAAATATATTGGTGGCCCAATATGAAGGCTGACATCGCCACTTACGTCAGCAAATGCTTAACTTGTTCTAAAGTCAAGGCAGAATATCAGAAGCCTTCAGGGTTGTTGCACCAACCTGAAATACCCCAGTGGAAATGGGAACAAATTTCAATGGATTTTATTACAAAATTACCCAAGACCTCAAGTGGCTACGATACTATATGGGTAGTTGTCGACCGCCTGACGAAATCTGCACACTTCCTACCAATTAATGAGACAGACAAAATGGAAAGGTTAGCCAAGGTGTACATCAAAGAAGTTGTCTCTAGACATGGAGTCCCAATTTCTATTATCTCAGATAGAGATAGTAGATTTACTTCAAGGTTTTGGCAGACCCTCCAAGGAGCATTAGGCACGCGTCTAGACATGAGTACCGCCTACCACCCTCAAACGGATGGTCAAAGCGAAAGGACCATCCAAACATTGGAGGACATGTTGAGAGCTTGTGTAATAGATTTTGGAAACAGTTGGGATACTCATTTACCGTTATGTGAGTTCTCATACAACAACAGTTATCACTCAAGCATAAAAGTCGCACCGTTTGAAGCATTGTACGGTCGTAAGTGTCGATCACCCATATGCTGGACAGAAGTTGGTGAGAGTCAACTCACTGGTCCAGAACTCATCCAAGAAACCACTGATAAAATTTTCAAAATCAAGGAGCGATTACAGGCAGCACGTGATCGCCAGAAAAGTTATGCATGTGACAATCCGGTATTTTGAATTAACCTCGTTAACCTTCGTAGGTCCAATTGTACTGTATGAGGCCCAATGAGGCCAAGGTAGGCCCAATGAGGCCCAAGGTAGGCCCAATTGTATTTATTAGGCCCAAAAGAATTAATTTAGCCAATAATAGTTCAATTGATCAATTTATGACAATTCGGCAATTTGCGATCAACCACGTTAACCGAAAAGTTAACAGAAATTTTACGGAATCAAATGATATCATATAGAAGGATTAGAATCGAACAAAATGGGCCTAGAAACATTAAAATGCAAGGATCACACTTATAATATCATCAAAGTGGGGAGTTTGACTTTTGAAAGTCAAAATTCGTATGTTTATCAAACTAAAATTCGAAATTTGCAATAATTAGAGTTGTGATTGGGATTTAATTGTCATTAATCATCACATTGATGATTATTAACAACTCTATACGTTATTTGGGCAATTAGTCATAGAAATTAATCAAAAACGGTTACAAACACTATAACTCGTAGTCATTAACTCTAGAACTCACACAATTCGACTTTAACTTCACAAATTGAACTCCCAAAACTCTTAATCGGTACTCTCAGGAACTTCTGCACAAGTCAATTCGATCTTAGAAACATTGGATAGAGGATTTCAGTTGAGGGACGGCCGAAATCTAAGCCTAAAGTCGATCTCGTGCAATTTGCTAACAAAACAAGTAAGTTATTACTACTACAACACCTAAAAGGGCCGAATAAGGTTAAACATAAGTCAATTTTGACTTATAACATCGAATTCTATGAATTCAGTATCTAGGGTTCTTCTTCTTAAACGATTTGGGGATTTTTAACAAAATGAAATTAAGAATACAATTGATTTATACAGATAGTTTCGTGATAGCATGTATAATGAAATCCCTAAGATAAAAACAACTAACCATATCGAATTTTAGGATTTTGATTTCTAGTTTTTTTCAATAAAACGGTTTTGGGGGTTTCGATCTAAAGGGGTTTAAAAATCAAATCAAATGACATCACTAGTTTCAGAAATCTCCGACTAATAAAACCCATATATCAATTTCATGAAATTATAAGGAATCGGGGGATTTCAAGTTCTAGGGTTACTCACATGAAACGATTTGAGGATTGTAACTAAAACGAGTTTGTTAGTAAAATTAAATAGCATAGATAGGTTCGCATGATCATTATTGATGAAAACCCTTTGATTTTATTAATTAATCTAAACGAATTTAGCAAGATCGATCAGTGGTTTGAGAATTTGTATTCGAATCGGTTTACAGCCGAATAATCAGGCTATGGCTATTCATTTTCAAATTAAAAAGCATCTGTGCAGTCGTTTGAATCCATGTAATGGAAACCCTATGGTTTGGGTTTCATTTTAATCGATTTGGGGTGAGATTGAGAATCCACATAGTTCGGTTATAATTAGGGAGCCGGATTTTTGAAATGTTAAAACAAATAGGAATGGAAGTCGATTGCAAATGTTGAGCAGGGTAGACTGGTTGGGTGCATGCGCTTGGAATTAGGGGTCATGGGTTCGAACCCATCCCCCACTGTTTTTGTTAAAATTTAAACCATTTTAATGATTTACTCATAAGTTTCTCGTTTAAACTCCGATTTAACTCGTTCAAATTGCGTTGGAACCGTAACGGAATCCCGAACACATTTGAATAATAAAATTCACATTTTAGATCGAAAACGTAATCGCATATAATTACGTTATTTAAATAAAATCATATATGGTTATATGATTTTATTTAAACGAGTTCAAAGGCGCGCGTACTTTCGTATGCATATTTCTAACAAGTCAAACATACGTGTGTTGACACGTATGTGATTTCAAGCACAAAACGACATCCCGAATAACACTAAGTTATTGTTAAATCACAGATTCTTCGTAGAGAATTTTCTACGCGAGTTCACGTGTGTTTGATCGTTCTACTACATTCAAAGGTGCGTACACGGCCCCTTTCTTATTTTAACTGTTTTGGGGGAGAAAACATGTGCAACAAACGCTTTTAGATACATATCACTTGCATGAGTTAGCTGTTTACATTAAGTGCAAACATAGCATTACAAAGCCTTCCATTTCGAACCGTTTAATTTGCCGTAGCGCAAAGCGTGGTAGTTGAAGATAGATCTATTGGGTTTGACAAACCTCACTTGGTAGATGGGATCTACGCAGGTGTTTGACTGACCAAACACACACATTACTATTGTTCGTGCTAGACAATAGTGTTAAGGCAAAAACATGCTATAGCATGGCAACGTCAGCTTCGGTGTCGACCACTTATGTAAATAGTACAAATGACTAGCTATCATGAATATGCACGTGTGATTATGTTATCTGTAAACTTTATATTCAAACTGTGGTTTCAACATTTGTGAATGCTTAAACCTGTGTATGCACCAACCTTTGTGTTGACTTGATTTACATGTTTTCTCAGGACACTAAGGCACAAGCAAGGACAAGCAGGGACTAGGATATTGAGTCTCATGCATACATTTCAGTTCAAGTGTTTTTAGCTTTGCTCAATTAAGACATTGAATACTATTGGAATTGTATTTTACATTTAAAACCATTATGTTTTGTTATTGGGTTTTAAAAGGCTTCCTCAAACATTGAAACTTTGATGTTACAGTTTTAGACCAAAATATGTTTGAATATCATATAGAGGTCTTCGTTATGTCTAATGATCTGAGATCCTGGTTTGTCACGTCCCAAACGGTATGATTCCGTTAGTTGAAAATTGGGGGTGTGACAGATTGGTATCAGAGACATTGGTTATAGCGAACTAGGTTTGCATTTGTAGACTTAGACTATAACTGTTAGACATTAGACACTTGCTCACACGATAGTTTGTATGCACTTACATATGGCATCATGTAACAGACATGGCATCATCATCTACACCTACTCACACTAAGGAACGAGTTGTAGCATTGTCAGACATCATGACAAGGAGGATCGAACCAGAGGATGATACGATCCACTTTGGGGAGGAAACACATGTTCAACAAAGGGAGAACAACCAATATTGGCAATGGTTTCTTGATCTCATACGCAGCTGGGTGTGGGAAGAACGAGTGCCACCACCACCAACTGCCAATACTGCTAATAGCCTTTGGACGTTACCTGCTCTAGGATATCCACTAGAACAGGCATTTGCTGCTTTTGTTGCACGCATGGAGCGTGAAATCCGCAACATGCGGGAATGTAACATCCCAAATTTTTCTAAGATACAAGTTATTTGAATTCTACGTACGTGTAACGGATAAGTAACTTGTGGGAAAATAGACGAAAATAACCAAGATGGGGCTTAGAAATCGTGTACTCGAAATATGGAGATTTCGAGTACACCATATTTCGAGTACTCCCTATTTCGTGTACTCAGGTGTTCGAGTACGGGCACCTTGTCTATAAATAGTCGTGCCTTGGGAAATGTGACAACCTTTGGTTGGAAGCACAGTCCCTCTCGAGTACACGAAGTTTAAGTCCAAGAATTTCAAGAATCAAACTTGGATCGACCAAACGAAGTAGGAAACGCACGGGATTTTACCAGGAGGATCAGCTACCTTCAAGTAAGTGATTCATGTATAGAAAGCTGGATTTTTATGCAAAAGTTTGAATGGTTAAACAAAGGGTGAACTTTTGCATAAAGCTCACACCTTTATGCATAAAGTTCATAACTTTGAGGTTCCAATACGTTGGTAACAACCAAAGGAACCTAGAACTAGCTCCCCAAGGTCTTAGATGAATTTCTGAGATGTTTAAGGACGAAATGATGAGTACACGAAATCATGTACAGAGGGTACTCGAAATCATGCATGTATTTCGAGTACAATGTTATTTCGAGTACAGGGGCTATTTCGAATACAATGGTTATTTCGTGTACATGGAATTTCGTGTACATGGCATTTCGTGTACATGGAATTTTGAGTACATGGCATTTCGTGAACTAGAGATGTTTCGAGTACATGGCAATTCGTGTATGTAGGAACTTAATGAATTTCAAGGGTTTCGAACACTTAGCTAAATTTCGAAAACTTGGATTCAATAAGGGGGACTAGTAGGCTATGAGGACTTAGAATAATTTCTAAGTCTAAGTATGTGATGTGATGGTATGTGATGATATGATGTAACTGATATAGGTCCTTAAGACCCTAGCTAAGGAGTTCGGCTAAGGTTAACAGGAGTCTACTATCAGGTGAGTTCTAGACGCCCTATTTTATGCTTAATGTTTTGGGCTGACATACATGCTTATTGTTATGTCTATGATGATATGTGCCTATGATGTTAATGAATGAATGATGTTATGCCCTGACCATGTATGCACGTTAAGGTGATAGTATGATTATTGCATGAAAGTATGCTAAGAATGATGAATGCATGTTAGTAAGTTATAATGATAAACTAAATGATAACATGCTATGATGATAAATAGGGAGGTATGTTATGATGAAATCCTAGGTACGCTATGATGGAAGTATGATGTTATGATGATTACATGCTAGCAAAATGTGTTTATGTTGCCATGATGAATGATATGATGACGTGCGGCTGGCATGACATGTGCATGGTACTAGGATGTTATGATGACATGATACTAGCATACCCTGTATGAGAAATCCTATGTTGTTAGGATAATGATACGATGTTATGATGAATGATGATATGGTGCTAGTGTATCATGTCATGATGAATGATGGTTGCTCCAGTACTTGTTACTGGGTAAGTATGGTTACTCCAGTATTTGTACTGGGTAAGTATGGTTGCTCCCGTACTCGTTACGGGGTAAGTATGATGTTGCTCCCGTACTCGTTACGGGGTAAGTATGATGTTGCTCCCGTACTCGTTACGGGGTAAGTATGATGTTGCTCCCGTACTCGTTACGGGGTAAGTATGATGTTGCTCCCGTACTCGTTACGGGGTAAGTATGATGTTGCTCCCGTATTCGTTACGGGGTAAGTATGACGTTGCTCCCATATTCATATGGGGTAAGTATGGTTATGGTTGCTCCAGTACTTGCTACTGGGTAAGTATGGGTCTGCAGAACGCTTCGGCGGGACAGACCAACGGTTATGGAGCCTTGTGCCGGCATAAGCCCACTGTTCGAATGGTAACAGTGGAACGTATGATGATGATGATGTAAGGATGTTATGTGCTAAGGTTATGGACTATGTGTATGAAATGATGTATATGTTAAGTATGTTTAATGTTGTTTTATGAAAACTAGAACTCACCAGCGTAAGCTGACTTGATTTAGCATGTATGTCAGGTTGAAGGTATGATAAGAGGAGGCATGGAGCTCGGGCATAGAGTCATACGATCCGGTGGTTTTGGCAATTCGATGTGATTTTGATACAGACATGTTATTGATTTCTGTTTATCAAACTATGTTTACATTTCCGCTGCATGATTATGAAAGTTTTTAGTTTAAGAGCTATGTGTTATGATGAAAACCAACCTCTGTGAGGTGCCCGGTTTCGGGGCCTCACAGGGAAGTAGCAGGGATGATCACAGAATTGCTTGAGAATAACAACTGGTTGACACAAATGTGGGATAACCTCACTGAGAAGTTGGTTAGGACTAATGAAGAACAGGAAAATTTGGTGGAAACGATCTGGATGATGCGAGGGACGATCCTCGAACTCACTGCACGATTAGAAACTGTTGAGTTACGTGTAGCTGTAGCCGAGGCAAGGGCTGGGGAAGCCAATGCACGGGCTGGTGCAGCGGCGATTGAAGCCAATATAGTGAGAAACTTGGCGGGAGAGGCCATGACCCTCATCACTGGGCATATGCGTTACCAGCATGGTGCAGTGAATGGTCCAGCAGAACTGGAAGATTCATCATCAACCGTTGATCAACCAAACGATGGAATCTAGTTATTTCATTACTTTCTAATTAACAAACTTATATGAGTGGATTGTACTCATAAAAGTAGATTTTGTGTTTAGTTGTTTTGCATCTTTTTAACAAACAATTGTAAGCACTAGTTTATCATAAATGATTGAGAATTGTTACGTTAATGGCTATGGTAGTGTGTTACATTTACTTTGTGCGTGAGTGATGATTATGCGATGGGTGTAGTCTCATTATGTATATTTGTAAATAGGAAGATCATGGTTGGGGGAAACATTAATATGACCGCAACGGAAGTTGAAACACTTATTAACACTCGAATTACCGAGACAATCGCAAACTATACGCAAACACACCAAACAGGATCACATGATCCAACGGGGGGACTGGTAAACCCACAAATGTGCACGTTCAAGACATTTTTGAACTGTAAACCACGTAATTTCAAAGGATCGGAAGGAGCCATTGGACTTCTTCGATGGATTGAACATTTAGACTCGGTGTTTGAGAGGTGCAATTGTCCGGGAGAAAACAAGGTCAGATACGCTATTGGTACTTTGGAGGGTTCAGCCTTGACATGGTGGAACTCTATCGTACAGACACTCGGCTTGAATACAGCCAATGCACTTACTTGGAACGGATTTAAAATCCTGTTGCAGGAGGAGTATTGTCACCGTAATGAAATGCAAAAACTTGAGAATGAGTACGGGCAACTCAAGATGAAAGGTTCTAATATTGAGGAATACACTACTCGATTCCAGCAATTAGCAAGACTCTTACCGCACAGGGCAACCCCATCTAGCAAGTGGATCAAGAAATACATTGGAGGGTTGGCATCTCAGGTTCAAAAATTGATCATATCTGCAAATCCTACTACCATACAGCAAGCTGTTCGACTGGCATATCAACTGACTGATCTAACGATGCAACGGGGACATTACCCAAACGAACAGTAACAGCTAAGGCGGGAGACCACAAAAGAAAATGGGATAGCATTGATTCAAAGAATTTCACTCAGCAGTCATTTCAGCAGAATCGCAAGCAGGAATCCAACAAGACTCATCACAATCCAAACAATAACCAACAGTCACCGGGAGGGTATAATGGTAGATGCCCGAAGTGTAACAAATGTGGATTCCATCACTTTGGGAATCCATGTGACAAATACCGATGTCAGCGATGCAGAAAGATAGGTCACGTAGCAAAAGACTATCGAGGGGAACTGCAAGCAAGCTCATTCAATCGGAGCAACACACAGAAAGGATGTTTTGAGTGTGGCTTATCAGGACATTTCAAGAAGAAGTGCCCACAACTCAAGAAAAGAAGGGCTAATGACATAACTACACAAGGAAACATCAACAACAACACCAATGTTGCTAGAACAGAGCTTTTGTGATTGGAGGACGTCAGACACTGGAAGATCCCAACGTCGTTACGGGTACGTTTCTCTTGAATTATCACTCTGCCTTTATGCTATTTAACACCGGTGCAGATCGGGGTTTTGTATCTAGCAAATCTTGTGAATTGCTAAGTATTAGTTCTACTACTTTAGAAAACCCATACACTATAGAACTAACTGATAATAAGTTAGTTGTTGTAAACCATATTCTTAAAGGATGTGTTCTTGAATTGATGGGTCAAACACATGACATTGACTTTATGCCTACCGCCTTAGGCAGTTTTGATGTAGTCATTGACATGGATTGGTTGTCCAAACACCAGACTGAAATAGTATGCTATCAAAAGCTCGTCCGTATACCGCTTTCACATGGGGAGACACTGTATGTATAAGGTGAGAAGAGCAGTGCGCCACTGCATCTCATAGCTTGTATGAAAACACACAAATGTCTGCGTAAAGGTCATACGGCAGCTATAGCACTTATAACTGAGAAGCCGGTAGTTGAGAAGAATATAGAAGACATCCCAGTAGTTTGAGAATTCCCTGAAGAATTTCCAGAAGACCTACCGGGATTACCACCTATCAGACAGGTGGAATTTTGAATCGACCTTACACCAGATGCAGCACCGATAGCTAGGGCGCCTTATAGACTTGCACCGTCAGAGATGCAAGAGTTATCTACACAACTGCAGGAGTTGTTGGATAAGGGCTTCATACGACCTAGTTTTTCACCGTGGGGAGCTTCAGTTTTATTTGTTAAGAAGAAGGATGGGATTTTCCGTATGTGTATCGATTACCGGGAACTTAACAAAGTTACCATCAAAAACCGGTATCCGTTACCTAGAATTGACGATCTGTTCGATCAGTTGCAAGGTTCGAGTTGCTACTCGAAGATTGATCTCAGATCGGGTCATCATCAACTAAGAGTTCAAGAAGAAGATATTCCGAAGACAGCATTCAGAACGCGCTATGGCCATTATGAGTTCTTGGTCATGCCATTTGGGTTGACAAATGCTCCAGCAGTATTCATGGATCTCATGAATCGTGTTTGTAAACCCTATCTCGATAAGTTTGTCATTGTTTTCATTGATGACATTCTCATCTATTCTCAAACTGAGGAGGAACACGCTGAACATCTTCGATTGCTGTTAGAATTACTGAAACAAGAACAATTGTACGCTAAGTTCTTGAAATGTGATTTCTGGATGCGAGAAGTTAAATTTTTGGGTCATATAGTCAATGAAAAGGGCATACATGTGGATCCAACGAAAAATTGAAGCGATTAAGAATTGGGAAACACCAAAAACCCTTTCGAGGTACGACAATTCCTAGTACTATCGACGATTCATTGAGGGATACTCAAAGATCGCTCAACCACTTACAGCTCTTACGCACAAGGGGACAACGTATAACTGGACGGATAAACAGTAAACTGCATTCCAGTTATTGAAACAGAAACTCTGCAGTGCACCGATTTTGTCCTTACCGGAAGGGACGGAAGACTTTGTGGTGTATTGTGATACATCTGCACAGGGTTTGGGATGTGTGTTGATGCAACGTGATAAAGTGATTGCTTATGCTTCAAGGCAGCTACGACCACACGAGAAGAATTACCCTACTCACGGCTTGGAGTTAGGAGCAGTGGTTTTTGCCTTGAAGATTTGGAGGCATTACCTATATGGAACTAAGTGTACCATTTACACTAATCATAAGAGTCTGCAGCATATCTTTGATCAGAAGGAGCTTAATATGAGACAGCGACGGTGGGTCGAGTTGTTGAATGATTACGAATGCGCAATCAAATATCATCCGGGATAAGCTAATGTAGTAGCTGACGCTCTAAGCAGAAAAGACACATCAACAAGACGGGTTCGCACACTTATGATGACAATACATATTGATTTACCTGACAAGGTACGCAGTACTCAGCTTGAAGCCTTAGAAAAGGATAACTTGGTACATGAATCCTCATGTGGAATGGAGGAACAACTGGATGTTAAGCCTGATGGAACTCCTTGTTTCATTAATCGGCTTTGGATACTTTTGCATGGTGGTTTAAGGGAACTCGTGATGGATGAAGCGCACAAGTCCAGATATTCAGTCCATTCGGGTTCAGACAAAATGTATCATGACTTAAAGGCACTGTATTGGTGGCCTCACATGAAAGCCGACATTGTTAGGTATGATAGCAAATGTTTGACTTGTTCGAAAGTCAAAGTTGGACATCAGAAACTATCTGGTTTACTGTAACAATCAGAAATACAGATGTAGAAATGGGAAGAGATTTAGATGGATTTCATTACTAAGTTACCCCGTACAACAAGTGGTTGTGATACGATATGGGTAATTGTCGATCGATTAACGAAATCTGCACATTCCTTAGCAATCAAGGAAACTGACAAAATGGAGGAACTGACTCGTATTTACATCAAGGAAGTGATAGCGCGGCATGGATTGCCAATCTCAATCATATCAGATCGGGATGCCCGATTTACTTCAAACTTTTGGAAATCACTCCATAAGTCATTGGGAACTCGTTTGGACATGAGTACCGCTTATCATCCGCAAACCGAAGATCAGAGTGAACGTACGATTCAGACGCTCAAGGACATGTTACGAATTTGTGTCATTGATTTTGGTGATATTTGGGAAAACCACTTACCGTTAGTGGAATTCTCTTACCACAATAGTTATCATACAAGTATTCAGGCAGCGCCGTTTGAAGCCTTGTATGGTCGTAAATGTCGTTCACCAGTTTGCTGGGCTGAAATTGGTGACAGTCAGATAACAGGTCGTGAAATAGTACACGAAACGACAGAGAAGATAGTTCAAATCCGGAACCGTATGGCAGCGGCTCGGGATCGACAAAAGAGTTACGCTGACAAACGCCACAAACCGTTGGAATTTCAAGTAAGAGACATGATTCTTCTAAACGTGTCACCTTGGAAAGGTGTGACACAATTCGGCAAATGCGGAAAGCTTAGCCCACGATACGTAGGACCTTTTGAGATCCTGAAAAGGATTGGTTCGGTAGCGTATCAACTCAAATTACCGGATGAACTCAGCGGAGTTCATGATGTATTTCATGATTCGAACTTGAAGAAATGTCTTTCTGATGAGACTTTGGTAGTATCACTTGAAGAAATACAAGGGGACGAACAGTTATGATTCATCGAGGAAACAGTTAAATGTCTTTCTGACCGAGAGGTCAAACAACTCAAACAAAGCAAGACTTCGATAGTCAAAGTTAGGTGGAATTCAAGACGTGGTCCTGAATTCACATGTGAAAGGGGAGACCAAATGATGAAAAGGTATCCCCACTTATTCAAAACAACAACAAACATTATGAAGGCACGTTAAATTTCGGGACGAAATTTCCTTCAACAAGGGGATGATGTGATATTTCACACTCTAATTGTAAGCACAAACACATTATACTATTGATTTCTTTGCAGAATGCAAACACGAACATTTCATAATAGTACATACATGATTGATTTCAAATAATGTACTACATTTCAAACATTACATTTGATGTACTACATTTCATGGTGGTACAATCATGAACGGTTAAACAATGGTGGAGTTACATATAGAAGGAATCAGAATAATTGTGTAAGGTAAATTGACGAATACAAGGGCCCATGTACTCGTGAATTTACAGGTACGCATGAATTTTGGAAGTTTCTATTTTGTCGACTACATTCAAACATTTACTATGTGTGAGATTACATAGTACAGTATACAAACACTTTATTCAATTGGTTTTGTTACAAACATTTGTGCTACATTTCATATGTTACATGTTATGGTAGTATATGCATGATTAGTTACATACATTTTGCTATGTGCGGGGTTGCATAGTACAAACAGTTATAGACACTCACTATGTGTGAGGTTACACAACACAGTAAGATCAAACACAAACAGTCACAGTTAGGTGAACTAACTAGTGTACACGCAAACAGTCACATTGAACGATCACATTGAGTTGTGATGTTGCAAGCATTAGACTTTGTGTGTGAGTACACACAAGCACACAGAATGATCAAATCACACTAACACGTACGATTTAAACTCGTAAGTAGTTTCCTAACTACTCCTAACATTTACTAATTTTCGGGACGAAAATTCCTTCAACAAGGGGATGATGTGACAATCCGGTATTTTGAATTAACCTCGTTAACCTTCGTAGGTCCAATTGTACTGTATGAGGCCCAATGAGGCCAAGGTAGCCCCAATGAGGCCAAGGTAGGCCCAATTGTATTTATTAGGCCCAAAAGAATTAATTTAGCCAATAATAGTTCAATTGATCAATTTATGACAATTCGGCAATTTGCGATCAACCACGTTAACCGAAAAGTTAACAGAAATTTTACGGAATCAAATGATATCATCTAGAAGGATTAGAATCGAACAAAATGGGCCTAGAAACATTAAAATGCAAGGATCACACTTATAATATCATCAAAGTGGGGAGTTTGACTTTTGAAAGTCAAAATTCGTATGTTTATCAAACTAAAATTCGAAATTTGCAATAATTAGAGTTGTGATTGGGATTTAATTGTCATTAATCATCACATTGATGATTATTAACAACTCTATACGTTATTTGGGCAATTACTCATAGAAATTAATCAAAAACGGTTACAAACACTATAACTCGTAGTCATTAACTCTAGAACTCACACAATTCGACTTTAACTTCACAAATTGAACTCCCAAAACTCTTAATCGGTACTCTCAGGAACTTCTGCACAAGTCAATTCGATCTTAGAAACGTTGGATAGAGGATTTCAGTTGAGGGACGGCCGAAATCTAAGCCTAAAGTCGATCTCGTGCAATTTGCTAACAAAACAAGTAAGTTATTACTACTACAACACCTAAAAGGGCCGAATAAGGTTAAACATAAGTCAATTTTGACTTATAACATCGAATTCTATGAATTCAGTATCTAGGGTTCTTCTTCTTAAACGATTTGGGGATTTTTAACAAAATGAAATTAAGAATACAATTGATTTATACAGATAGTTTCGTGATAGCATGTATAATGAAATCCCTAAGATAAAAACAACTAACCATATCGAATTTTAGGATTTTGATTTCTAGTTTTTTTCAATAAAACGGTTTTGGGGGTTTCGATCTAAAGGGGTTTAAAAATCAAATCAAATGACATCACTAGTTTCAGAAATCTCCGACTAATAAAACCCATATATCAATTTCATGAAATTATAAGGAATCGAGGGATTTCAAGTTCTAGGGTTACTCACATGAAACGATTTGAGGATTGTAACTAAAACGAGTTTGTTAGTAAAATTAAATAGCATAGATAGGTTCGCATGATCATTATTGATGAAAACCCTTTGATTTTATTAATTAATCTAAACGAATTTAGCAAGATCGATCAGTGGTTTGAGAATTTGTATTCGAATCGGTTTACAGCCGAATAATCAGGCTATGGCTATTCATTTTCAAATTAAAAAGCATCTGTGCAGTCGTTTGAATCCATGTAATGGAAACCCTATGGTTTGGGTTTCATTTTAATCGATTTGGGGTGAGATTGAGAATCCACATAGTTCGGTTATAATTAGGGAGCCGGATTTTTGAAATGTTAAAACAAATAGGAATGGAAGTCGATTGCAAATGTTGAGCAGGGTAGACTGGTTGGGTGCATGCGCTTGGAATTAGGGGTCATGGGTTCGAACCCATCCCCCACTGTTTTTGTTAAAATTTAAACCATTTTAATGATTTACTCATAAGTTTCTCGTTTAAACTCCGATTTAACTCGTTCAAATTGCGTTGGAACCGTAACGGAATCCCGAACACATTTGAATAATAAAATTCACATTTTAGATCGAAAACGTAATCGCATATAATTACGTTATTTAAATAAAATCATATATGGTTATATGATTTTATTTAAACAAGTTCAAAGGCGCGCGTACTTTCGTATGCATATTTCTAACAAGTCAAACATACGTGTGTTGACACGTATGTGATTTCAAGCACAAAACGACATCCCGAATAACACTAAGTTATTGTTAAATCACAGATTCTTCGTAGAGAATTTTCTACGCGAGTTCACGTGTGTTTGATCGTTCTACTACATTCAAAGGTGCGTACACGGCCCCTTTCTTATTTTAACTGTTTTGGGGGAGAAAACATGTGCAACAAACGCTTTTAGATACATATCACTTGCATGAGTTAGCTGTTTACATTAAGTGCAAACATAGCATTACAAAGCCTTCCATTTCGAACCGTTTAATTTGCCGTAGCGCAAAGCGTGGTAGTTGAAGATAGATCTATTGGGTTTGACAAACCTCACTTGGTAGATGGGATCTACGCAGGTGTTTGACTGACCAAACACACACATTACTATTGTTCGTGCTAGACAATAGTGTTAAGGCAAAAACATGCTATAGCATGGCAACGTCAGCTTCGGTGTCGACCACTTATGTAAATAGTACAAATGACTAGCTATCATGACTATGCACGTGTGATTATGTTATCTGTAAACTTTATATTCAAACTGTGGTTTCAACATTTGTGAATGCTTAAACCTGTGTATGCACCAACCTTTGTGTTGACTTGATTTACATGTTTTCTCAGGACACTAAGGCACAAGCAAGGACAAGCAGGGACTAGGATATTGAGTCTCATGCATACATTTCAGTTCAAGTGTTTTTAGCTTTGCTCAATTAAGACATTGAATACTATTGGAATTGTATTTTACATTTAAAACCATTATGTTTTGTTATTGGTTTTTAAAACGCTTCCGCAAACATTGAAACTTTGATGTTACAGTTTTAGACCAAAATATGTTTGAATATCATATAGAGGTCTTCGTTATGTCTAATGATCTGAGATCCTGGTTTGTCACGTCCCAAACGGTATGATTCCGTTAGTTGAAAATTGGGGGTGTGACAATGCAGATGTGAGACGTAAGCCTATGGAATTTCAAGTTGGAGATAAAGTCATGTTAAAGGTCTCACCATGGAAAGGAACCGTTAGATTCGGGAAACGCGGAAAGCTAAGTCCGCACTACATTGGCCCATTTGATAGCAAAGATTGGTCCGGTAGCTTACCGACTTCACCTTCCACAAGAACTCAGTGGAGTTCAAATACATTTCACGTTTCAAACCTGAAAAAGTGTTTATCTGATGAAACACTCGTTATACCGTTAGATGAAATTCAAATCGATAACAAACTCCACTTTATAGAAGAACCGATAGAAATCATGCATCGAGAAATAAAAAGTTTGAAACAAAGTCGCATCCCAATAGTAAAGGTTCGATGGAACTCTAGGCGAGGACCAGAATTTACTTGGGAACGCGAGGACCAAATGAAACTCAAATACCCCCAACTATTCGAGACAGATTCAATGTCGGGAAACACAAACTGAATTTCGGGACGAAATTCTTTTAACGGGGGGAGACTGTGACATCCGTAAATTTCTCAGGTTCTAATCTCGATTAAACTCTAATTTTGTGCAACAATATTAGACTCATTTAAAACACGCTTTAAATTTAACAAGTAAAAAATATATATATATATATAGATATATAATATTATAGATAATAATTGTATCTATTTATTTCGAATTTATATTTCACAATCAAATCTCAAACCTAAAATTTTAGGTAATATAAATCAAAAACTTGTTATTTAATACCACTAACATTTTAAAAACATAGTTGAATGAATATTTATATATACCTTAGGAACCCGAGTATACTCCTAGGCACAACCATATCATTTTTTTTATTCGTTCCCACAAACGATTATCCAAAAATAAATAAATATATATATATATATATATATAACGATGGAATTTAGAAATGAAATGAAACAAACATCTATACTTATATTTTTTTTATCAAACGGTAACATATGTGTGTAATACATACATATATATTATTTTTAATTCATCACCTTCATAATTAGTTTTGGATTTTGACAGCACCTAATACATACCATCATGACACCCTCTTAACCAAGTCAACACTCCATCTTTATCATGAGATCTTGGCCATACAAGATAAAAAAAACGACAAGAAGAAAATAGAAGACACCATACTCTACGGTAATTTTCCAATTTTATAAGAAATAAATTATGTTCTCTTTATGTGTGTATATAGAAGTACTTGAAAAAAAATCACCATCCAATTGCTCACTCTCACTCCCTACTTCCTACGGTCAGATAAAGAAAACACCACACCAAATTCACACTCATTCTTACATTGTCCTAAGAGCTTTCCCAAACCCAAACACTCTCTAAATTCTAGTGTTGCTGAACCATAACACTCAAGAAAGGAATAAAATATCAACCCACCACATTCATTGTTAATCAAAACCACACTTGAGTCCAAGCAGTATCTCATCCTTCTCCTTGCTTGCTAAGGTGAAACATACTCTCAAACGTTTAGTTTAAAATTACATATACACACGGACATATACTTCTGATTTTTGGACAGAATCTGTCCCAACTTTAACTACCTATAACTTTGTCTTAAAAACACGAAAATTAGCAAACTCAAACTCTATGGTTAAGTTCGTTGAGTTAGCTTTCTAAGCACTACTTATACGTTTTCTAACTCAACCAAATGATACCTGAAAAAGTCTCTACAAAATCAGTACGCATATTTCGACCTTCTGACTTGAGTGACTGTTTCGGCCTATTTCCGAGCCGAATCTGAAGAAATTTTCTAAACAAAAGTTGTTCGGAACACGTTAAAATACTGGACTGTAAAGTCTCGTAATTTTTAAAAACCGTTTGCTATTTTAAAATATTACTCGAAAATGTTAAACATAATCTGTCAAAAACGAAAATTTTATAAATGCATACTTACATGTCCTAGCTATATATTTTTCATGAAAATGAAACTCATTTGTGTATATATATATATGTACATATATAAAGTATTTTAAAATGTTTATTGTAGAAATATGGTATTTTAAAGTGATGGGTCTTGATAAACAAAAATAGATATTTTTCAATGCGTCGTTATAATGCCCAAATTTCTTAAAAATAATAATAAGTGATTATTCTCTAAGGCATTGTAACATGTTTTATGACTATAAGACACGATATTTCTACAACAAACCCGTCAACACAAAAATACCAAGAAAACATAACAACACTAAATAACACAACAACAACATAGAATTTATAAGTTCTCGAACTCAACCTAAGTCTATAATATTATAGGAACCAAGTAGGGGTTCAAACACAAGACGGTATTCACACTCTCAGGACCCGGATCTACACTAACAGTGAGTTTCACGGCCCCTATTTTACAATGTTTTACTAACTCACAGGGGGAGAAATCATGCTTGTACTCGTTTCATTGACACAAGTGGTTTTGGTTCAGCACATTATTACATGAGTCACATTTATCACTTTTAAGTCCCCTATTCTATAACCGTTAATTGTGGGTAAACGTGAATTATTGGGAATAGTACTATTCGGGAGTGACAACCCCCGCCCGTGGTTAGTAGCTCTAACTTTGATTGTAGGTCAGATCGAGTGCATAATATTCATCTCAATACGATGTTTTGCGATGGAACATTGGGATGGGGCAATTCAATCATGTCGAGTTCGGTTATGGGAGCTCATGGTAATAATAAATAAACACAACTCATGATATTGTTTTGGAGAACAATAGTTACATTTTTAAAACCTTGTGATCAAATGAAACAACTTTATTTAACGTGTCTAAACCTGTGAAGTCACCAGCTTTATGCTGACTGTTTTTAGCATGTTTTTTCTCAGATAATTGAAGGAATATTATGGGGGCGCATTTTGAGTGTTAGCATATGTATTTCACATGATGAAATGTGTCTGGGAATATGCTAAGGTATGATATGTGCATGGTAAATGAATTATGATGACATAACATGCTAATGAGAGCATGCATTATGATGTTAACTAAGACAATAGTTAATAGATGCTTTGACGAGGTCCTAGAATACTAGGATGCACGAATGTTGAATGATGATTATATGCTAGCATGATATGAAAATATGATGCCATGATGTATGAATGAGGAAATGATGCTAGCACTACATGATGCCATGATGTATGATAATATGCTATGATGCTTGCATGCTATGTATGTGATGATAGAATGTTATGATGAATTCCTATACATGTTATAGGATATGTATGTATGATGTACTAGTACCAGTACTAGTAAGTATGGACAATGACCTGAACATATCAGGATATGAACAGCCGATCGGGCTAAAAACACAGAGTCGATCGGATTATAAACAAGGTAAGAGCCGATCGGGCTATAAACACAGAGTCGACCGGACTATAAAGATGAGATTCGATCGGACTATAAACATGGTAAGAGCCGATCGGGCTATAAACACGGAGCCGATCGGGCTATAAACATGGTAAGAGCCGATCGGGCTATAAACATGGTAAGAGCCGATCGGGCTATAAACATGGTAAGAGTCGATCGGACTATAAACATGGAGCCTTGTGCCGGCATAAGCCCACTGCTCATGTTGGAGACAGTGGTTTAATGATGACGATGGTTATATGGCTACGATGATGACATGGTTATGTGTTATGGTTTATGTGTATGATATGACGCTTTCATGTTAAAATGTTTAACTCACTAAACGATTATGATGTTTTATGAAAAACTAAAACTCACCAGCGTAAGCTGACTTGATTTAGCATGTATGTCAGGTTAAAGCTATGATAAGAAAAAGCATGGAGCTCGGGCATCAATCCAGACGATCCGTTGGTTTTGGCAATTCGATATGATTTTGATACAGACACTTTATTGAATTATGTTTATCAAACTATGTTTACATTTTCGCTGCATGATTATGAAAGTTTTCAGTTTAAGAGCTATGTGTTATGATGAAAACCAACCTCTGCGAGGTGCCCGGTTTCGGGGCCTCACAAAGATGAACCCGAATCTTGGATTTCTTTTTTTAAACATCATTGTAACACATTTTGAACACCATGTTATTTTATGAGTTTGGGCTAATTCTTTTTCGTTTGAGATCCTACATCACTGTAGTGTGCGCTACACTCATAAAATAACATGGTGTTCAACATGAATTAGCCAAAACTCATAAAATAACATGGTGTTCAACATGAAGATTTATACAACAAACAATATAGCATTATGGCAAAAGCATAAATTAAACAACTCATATTTAAATAATACCTTGATTATTTTCTTCAAAATTACAATTGATTTCCTTACAATCTGGTGGAGCAATAATAATTTAAAAATCTAAAGATTTGGAACATTGGGTGGTTGATAATACAAGTTTTTGAGGAGAGGGATTTTTCATACATTTATTTCTAAGTATTTTTTCGAATGCTTAACTAATATATAAAGCTCTATATTTATAGAGTCTTGAGATGGTCTTGATAATCTTGAAATAATTGAGTCTTCACAGAGTCTTCAAAATAATTGATCTTTGTCTGCAATGAATAAAAGTAATTTGTCTTCATTCTAAATAATTGATCTTCTTTATTAAAGTTGCTTTGTCAGAGAATAAAGTTGACAGAAAGTTGATGGAGAATCTTGAATTATTAAAATTAGTAGCCTCTTGACAATAATTGAAATTAACCCATTATAGAAATAGGATCAACCCATGGGATCAACTCATGGATAACTTCTATGGGTCCAATATCTTCATACAAGTCTTGAGAATCTTGAAGTATATTATCATCAGTAGTAGAATTTCTTGATTGAGAAGGAGAATTCTTCTTAATCTCACTAATAATTCTTTGCATCTCTTACGGGGTTGAACAAGATTGTAATCTAATAATATAATCTTGATCTTCAAAAGTGTTGAGACTTAAATTTACAGGAGACTTGATAGATCTTTCATGTTGACTTGTTATAGACCTATAATAGTTTTGTACTGAAGAGACATTGGCTTTTTCAATTGAAAATTTGTTCCACCATTTACTTCTGTAATGTCTTAACAGAAGAGGAGGAGAAATGTCTTGTTTTGCTTGATAATGGTAAGTCCAAGAAAAAATCCAAGGAATTCAAAATATAGTCATGAATTGAAGAGTATATTCGAAATCTGGGGTTCCTTCTTGTTTAAAATAATCTATAAACTTATTATAGGCTATAGAAATTTCTTTGGGGAAAGCATCAGGAATAATTCCCATATATTTAAACCACTTAATAAACCATCTTAGATAATTGTTTGAGAATTGATCATCATATATATGAACCAAGAGTGATTAAAATTTCCTAAATAATAGAGCTTTTTCCCAAGCTTCTTGATAATCGTAGTAATTATATTGAGGATAAGAATGAAAATTAGAAAGAGTTTTTTGAACGAATGGTTTAGATTTCCATTCTTCAAGAGTAATAACTTTTCTAATTTTTATTTTAGAATAATCAATCTTGGAAGGATTTTGAGAATTAAGAATATGTTGAATGTCAACAGATCCAGTATCAACAAGAATAGCTTGATAATATTCTATAGTTTTATATTCATTGTCATATAAATGACAATTTCTGGGATATAGAAAGTCTATAAGAGTAAGAAAGCTATGTTGAACTTTCTCTTCTTCAATAGGTTCTAAAATTTTTACGACCTTAGAATTTGGATTTATAGAATAAAGGCTAGAATCTGAAGAACATGATGGATTAGAATTTTTTATAGGAGTTTTTGAAATATTTGTAATAGATTGTGGTAATATTCTAGTTTGTATAACAGAAGAATATGGTGGCCTGAAAGATATAGGATTAGGAGCTCTTGGCCTTGATGAAAATGGAGATATTGGAGCAAATCTGTTGTTTACTGGTAATGGAGTTCCAAGAGAACTGGAAGAACTTGATGATGGCTGATTGGTTAAAACTATCTTTTTAAAATCCTTACTCATATTCCCTGTAAAAATTCTCTTGATAAAAAGTCAGGTAAAGAATTGCTTTCTCCTTTTATAAATTCTATTTGAAAATCAAAATTGCTTAATAATGCTTGCAAATATTAAAAAGTTTGCAAATATTTGTTTTGAAATTATATTTTTTATATCTTTTTCTAAAATATGTTTTGCAGATAAACAATCTATTCTTAATAAAAAAGGTTTCATATATAAATCATCTTCAAACTTTTTAATACAAAGTACAATACTTAATATTTCCTTTTTTATAGTAGAATAATTCTTTTGAGTTTCATTCCAACATCCTGAATAATATCTAACTAATTGTTCATCATTATTATTTAAAGATTGTTTTAAAATTCCTCCGAATCCTAAATCACTTGCATCAGTTTCAACTATTAACTTAGCATTAGGATTTGGAATATTTAGACAAGGTAATTGTTTTATTTTGTTTTTAATATGTTTTATAATATCTGTATGTTCCTGTGTCCATGGTTCAGGATTCTTTTTTAATCTATTATATAAAGGTTTACATATTATTCCTAAATCTTTAAAGAAATCATGTATATAATTTAAACATCTTAAAAATCTTTGCAATTGTTTTTTATCTTTAATTTCATCAGGAAATTTACTAGTAAATTCTAAACTTCTATCTATAGGTATAATAGTATTTTGCTTAATATTATTTTGCTTTAATTCCAACATCCTGAATAATATCTAACTAATTGTTCATCATTATTATTTAAAGATTGTTTTAAAATTCCTCCGAATCCTAAATCACTTGCATCAGTTTCAACTATTAACTTAGCATTAGGATTTGGAATATTTAGACAAGGTAATTGTTTTATTTTGTTTTTAATATGTTTTATAATATTTGTATGTTCCTGTGTCCATGGTTCAGGATTCTTTTTTAATCTATTATATAAAGGTTTACATATTATTCCTAAATCTTTAAAGAAATCATGTATATAATTTAAACATCCTAAAAATCTTTGCAATTGTTTTTTATCTTTAATTTCATCAGGAAATTTACTAGTAAATTCTAAACTTCTATCTATAGGTATAATAGTATTTTGCTTAATATTATGCCCTAAAAATCTTATTTCAGTTTTGAATAAATTAATTTTAGTAGGAGATACTACTAATCCATTTTTATGAATAATATCATAGAATATGTTTAAATGTTTAAAGTGTTGATCTATAGAATTTGAATATATTAGTATGTCATCAATATATATAATTGAAAATTTTCCAATAGGAATTATTATATCATTCATAATATTTTGAAATTCAGAAGGTGCATTTTTTAGACCAAAAGGCATTACATTCCATTCGTAATGTCCAAATGGAACATTAAATGTTGTTTTATATTTATCTTTCTCAGCTATTTGTATCTGCCAAAAACCTGATTTCATATCAAATTTTGAAAATATTTTGGCTTCATAAATCTTTTTTAATAAATCTCTTTTATTTGGTATAGGATATCTGATCCATTCTAAAACTTTATTTAAAGGTTTATAATTTATAACTAGTCTAGGAGCACCTCTTTCAATTTCAGCGTTATTATTTACATAAAATGCAGAACATGACCAAGGAGACTTAGAAGGTCTAATTAAACTTTTATCTAATAAATCTTTTATTTATTTTTTACAATGTTCTTCTAAATCTTGATTCATATGTATAGCTTTAGATTTTGTTGGTATATCTTTTGCATTAAAATCCTTAATATATGGTAATTCTACAATATGTTGTTTTCTTTGCCAAAAGGCATTTGGAATATTAGCACATATTTTTTATAAATTTTTCTTCAGTATTTTTAATTTTGTTAATAATAACCTTATTATTTAATTGTTCTTTTATTCTTTCATTATTTATTTCATTTATTAAAAATTTCTTTTGTCTTTCTTTTGAATTTATTATATTTATTTGTTTTGATAAAACTGGTTCAGCAAATTCAAATATAATTTCTTTATTTAAAACTTTAGTGCTTATCCCATTACTATTTATAGTTATAGGATATAATTGAGTAATAAAAGGTGTTCCTAATATAATTTGTGATGTTAAATTTTTTACTAATATTAATTGAGTTTTATAACAATGACCATCTTTACATATATGTACATTTGATAACTTATAATTTATTATAAGCCTTGATCCACTTGCTGTTGATAATCTATACGAAGTTTTTTCATAATATTGAGTAGGAATAATTCCTTCTTAAATACAATTCATATCAGCCCCACTATCTATTAAAGCTGTTAAAGTTATTCTAAACTCATTATTAATAATTATATTTACTTTAGTATACCATTTCTGATAATTTAAATCTTTTAACATATTAATTTTATTAACCTTGCTATTAGTTTCTGTTATTTTATTTTTTTCCTTTTCAATATTTTTTATTTGTGCTTTAATTATAGTAATATCTTCTTTTATATTTTTTAATTCCTCTTGTAATTCTTGCATAGTAATTGGTTTTTCAACCTTTTTAAATTTTTTATAAATTTCTTCTAAATTATATATTTCAACATTTTCTTCAACTTCAGATTTTTTATTAAAATTTTCTTTTAATTTTTCTAAATATAATTGTTTTAGATTTAAATCTTCAGTTTCTTCTAATAATTTTAATAATATTAAATTTTCTTCATCATTTATCATATTTATTGATCCAATATTACATACACATGGACCAATACATTCACATTCCTCATTATCACTACTATTACTACTATTAGAAATATAATTTAAATCATCACTATTATAATCTGAAAATTCTTCATCACTAATTTTAGTGTCTAAAATTTTATTTATTTGTTCTTTTAATTTATCAGAAATATTTAATTCATTTATCTTTTTTCTTGAATAACAATTTTTCGAAGTATGTCCTTTTTACCACAAGTATAACAAGTTATAATTCGTTTTTTATAAAAAATTTTCTTTTTATCTTTTTTATAATATTTTTGTTCTTCATTTTTGAATTTTTTTATTTTTATAATTTTTTCTAAAACTTTTTTCTTTTTATATAACTATTTTTTCTTTTAGAATTACTTGGTATATTTATTTTTTCAAAACCATATTGTTCACAAAAATTTCCTAATTCATTTCTACTGCTTATACCATCTCTTTTCATTTTTTGTTTTTAATTTTAAATCATTACATATTTTTAATCCTTCTTGATTTATATGATTTATAATTTGTCCATATGTTAAACTATCATATGGTATATTATTATTATTTTCTCTTTTAATTTTTTCTCTAACCTTTTCAGCAAATAATTTTGGTAATCCTGCAATAAATCTTTCTTTCCAATATGATTGGCTACAATCATTTCTAGTCATAACTTTAGATATAAAAATATCTTTATACCATCTAAAATCTTGTAATTTTCTACGTAAGATTTAGTAATATTAAAGAATTTCTTTCTTGGTAATCTGAAGGATTTCCTATAAAATTTTGTATAATACAGAATATAAGTGTATTTATTATATCTATTTCTTCAGTTTGAACTTGTATACCATTTTCTATTTTTACTTTTCTTGCATTTATAATAATCTGTTTATCATAGTCTGAAATATAATTATCCCACCAACCTTTTAAATTTCTCGAAAAACCAGAAACAATCATTTTAAGAATTTGTGATTCGTTATTTCCAACTTGCTTATAAGCATTAGATGCCACTGTCATTTCTTGTAATATGTTTAAAATTTGAGCTTCAGATTGACCATCTATATTCCATTCATATAAAGCTTTACCATCATATGAAGCACAAATTCTATTACTTCCTTCTTCAAATTGTAAATCAGGTGGAGTTGGTTTAGGATACAAATTCCTTGTATCCGGTTTTAAAGTAAAATTTTTTAATTTATTTATTACATCTAAATTCATGTTATTAAATTGGGATTCTAACTCATCATAAGAAGAGTCAGTATTATCATATTCATCTTTATCCCTTATAGTATTTAAACTTAAATTTTTTAATTTTTCTAAGGTTTCTAATTGTTCTTTCATTAAATTTAATGTTTTTTTCTTTTTTACTAAGAATTATAGGAGTATCTATTGTAAAAGGTTTAAATATAGGATTTTCAATTTTAATTTCTTTTCCTTTATTCTCTAATTCATTTTTTTCATTTTCAATTCTTTCTAATTGTTCTCATATAGTATTTAATTTTTCATTTGTATAACTATTTTGACAAATAATTGTTTTTAAACTTTTTGTATCATCTTCACCTATTTTTGATAAGGGTATTCCTATATATTCTTGTTTATCTTTTATGATTTTTATATTTTCATGAGGTGGATGAATAATATTTAATTCTTCTTCATTTTTTATTAATATGTAATTTTTTGTAATTTTATTATTAACAGATATATTTTCAATAGTAGGATATTTAATATTATTATTTTTACAATATATAGGTAACCAAGTGAAAAATGTAATATTTTCATTATTTTTGATTATATAATCTTCCCACTCTTTTATATGTAATAATCTAGAATCTTGTTTAAAAGTCTTGTGATACCATAATAGGTTATCTATATTATATTTATTTAATATTTCACATCTTAAAAAATTCATCATTTCTTTGTTCATTTTAACAGGTGAATTTTGATATTTCAGTAGAAATTATTCTTATTTTTCTAAACTGATATTCTATTTCTTCTGTTAAATGAAATTGAAGATTTGTATAATAATATAATTTATTTACTTGATCTTCTATATCATCTTCAAAATCATCCTTATTAAAATAGTTATCTATTTTTTGTAATTTATCTTGAGAAGTATTTAATTTTTCATAACATTCTTTTAATAAAACCTTTAAAAATTTCATTTGAGGATTTCTACACTGAATCTTTGTATCACTAATAGCAAGGTTAATAAAATTAATATGTTAAAAGATTTAAATTATCAGAAATGGTATACTAAAGTAAATATAATTATTAATAATGAGTTTAGAATAACTTTAACAGCTTTAATAGATAGTGAGGCTGATATGAATTGTATTCAAGAAGGATTATTCCTACTCAATATTATGAAAAAACTTCATATAAATTATCAACAGCAAGTGGATCAAGGCTTATAATAAATTATAAGTTATCAAATGTACATATATGTAAAGATGGTTATTGTTATAAAACTCAATTAATATTAGTAAAAAATTTAATATCACAAATTATATTAGGAACACCTTTTATTACTCAATTATATCCTATAACTATAAATAGTAATGGGATAAGCACTAAAGTTTTAAATAAAGAAATTATATTTGAATTTGCTGAACCAGTTTTATCAAAACAAATAAATATAATAAATTCAAAAGAAAGATAAAAGAAATTTTTAATAAAGGAAATAAATAATGAAAGAATAAAAGAACAATTAAATAATAAGGTTATTATTAACAAAATTAAAAATATTGAAGAAAAATTTATAAAAAATATATGTGCTAATATTTCAAATGCCTTTTGGCAAAGAAAACAACATATTGTAGAATTACCATATATAAAAGATTTTAATGAAAAAGATATACCAACAAAATCTAAAGCTATACATATGAATCAAGATTTAGAAGAACATTGTAAAAAATAAATAAAAGATTTATTAGATAAAAGTTTAATTAGACCTTCTAAGTCTCCTTGGTCATGTTCTGCATTTTATGTAAATAATAGCGCTGAAATTGAAAGAGGTGCTCCTAGACTAGTTATAAATTATAAACCTTTAAATAAAGTTTTAGAATGGATCAGATATCTTATACCAAATAAAAGGAATTTATTAAAAAGGATTTATGAAGCCAAAATATTTTCAAAATTTGATATGAAATCAGGTTTTTGGCAGATACAAATAGCTGAGAAAGATAAATATAAAACAACATTTAATGTTCCATTTGGACATTACGAATGGAATGTAATGCCTTTTGGTCTAAAAAATGCACCTTCTGAATTTCAAAATATTATGAATGATATAATAATTCCTATTGGAAAATTTTCAATTATATATATTGATGTCGTACTAATATATTCTAATTCTATAGATCAACACTTTAAACATTTAAACATATTCTATGATATTATTCATAAAAATGGATTAGTAGTATCTCCTACTAAAATTAATTTATTCAAAACTGAAATAAGATTTTTAGGGCATAATATTAAGCAAAATACTATTATACCTATAGATAGAAGTTTAGAATTTACTAGTAAATTTCCTGATGAAATTAAAGATAAAAAACAATTGCAAAGATTTTTAGGATGTTTAAATTATATACATGATTTCTTTAAAGATTTAGGAATAATATGTAAACCTTTATATAATAGATTAAAAAAGAATCCTGAACCATGGACACAGGAACATACAAATATTATAAAACATATTAAAAACAAAATAAAACAATTACCTTGTCTAAATATTCCAAATCCTAATGCTAAGTTAATAGTTGAAACTGATGCAAGTGATTTAGGATTCGGAGGAATTTTAAAACAATCTTTAAATAATAATGATGAACAATTAGTTAGATATTATTCAGGATGTTGGAATAAAACTCAAAAGAATTATTCTACTATAAAAATGGAAATATTAAGTATTGTACTTTGTATTAAAAAGTTTGAAGATGATTTATATATGAAACCTTTTTTATTAAGAATAGATTGTTTATCTGCAAAACATATTTTAGAAAAAGATATAAAAAATATAATTTCAAAACAAATATTTGCAATTTTTTTAATATTTGCAAGCATTATTAAGCAATTTTGATTTTCAAATAGAATTTATAAAAGGAGAAAGCAATTCTTTACCTGACTTTTTATCAAGAGAATTTTTACAGGGAATATGAGTAAGGATTTTAAAAAGATAGTTTTAACCAATCAGCCATCATCAAGTTCTTCCAGTTCTCTTGGAACTCCATTACCAGTAAACAACAGATTTGCTCCAATATCTCCATTTTCATCAAGGCCAAGAGCTCCTAATCCTATATCTTTCAGGCCACCATATTCTTCTGTTATACAAACTAGAATATTACCACAATCTATTACAAATATTTCAAAAACTCCTATAAAAAATTCTAATCCATCATGTTCTTCAAATTCTAGCCTTTATTCTATAAATCCAAATTCTAAGGTCGTAAAAATTTTAGAACCTATTGAAGAAGAGAAAGTTCAACATAGCTTTCTTACTCTTATAGACTTTCTATATCCCAGAAATTGTCATTTATATGACAATGAATATAAAACTATAGAATATTATCAAGCTATTCTTGTTGATACTGGATCTGTTGACATTCAACATATTCTTAATTCTCAAAATCCTTCCAAGATTGATTATTCTAAAATAAAAATTAGAAAAGTTATTACTCTTGAAGAATGGAAATCTAAACCATTCGTTCAAAAAACTCTTTCTAATTTTCATTCTTATCCTTAATATAATTACTACGATTATTAAGAAGCTTGGGAAAAAGCTCTATTATTTAGAAATTTTAATCACTCTTGGTTCATATATTATGATGATCAATTCTCAAACAATTATCCAAGATGATTTATTAAGTGGTTTAAATATATGGGAATTATTCCTGATGCTTTCCCCAAAGAAATTTCTATAGCCTATAATAAGTTTATAGATTATTTTAAACAAGAAGGAACCCCAGATTTCGAATATACTCTTCAATTCATGACTATATTTCGAATTCCTTGGATTTTTTCTTGGACTTACCATTATCAAGCAAAACAAGATATTTCTCCTCCTCTTCTGTTAAGACATTACAGAAGTAAATGGTGGAACAAATTTTCAATAGAAAAAGCCAATGTCTCTTCAGTACAAAACTATTATAGGTCTATAACAAGTCAACATGAAAGATCTATCAAGTCTCCTGTAAATTTAAGTCTCAACACTTTTGAAGATCAATATTATATTATTAGATTACAATCTTGTTCAACCTCGGAAGAGATGCAAAGAATTATTAGTGAGATTAAGAAGAATTCTCCTTCTCAATCAAGAAATTCTACTACTGATGATAATATACTTCAAGATTCTCAAGACCCGTATGAAGATATTGGACACATATAAGTTATCCATGAGTTGATCCCATGGGTTGATCCTATTTCTATAATGGGTTAATTTCAATTATAGTCAAGAGGCTGCTAATTTTAATAATTCAAGATTCTCCATCAACTTTCTGTCAACTTTATTCTATGACAAAGCAACTTTAATAAAGAAGATCAATTATTTAGAATGAAGACAAATTACTTTTATTCATGGCAGACAAAGATCAATTATTTTGAAGACTCTGTGAAGACTCAATTATTTCAAGATTATCAAGACAATCTCAAGACTCTATAAATATAGAGCTTTATAGATTAGTTAAGCATTCAAAAAAATACTTAGAAATAAATGTATGAAAAATCCCTCTCCTCAAAAACTTGTATTATCAACCACCCAATGTTCCAAATCTTTAGATTTTTAAATTATTATTGCTCCACCAGATTGTAAGGAAATCAATTGTAATTTTGAAGAAAATAATCAAGGTATTATTTAAATATGAGATATATTTATATATATAGGAGTAGGTTCACATACAAATAGAAGATTTTGTAAAAATTGTAGGAACCAATAATGTGTTGACATGTGGCATTATTAGTATTTAATAGAAAAGGGTAATATAGGTAATTGCATTTGAAATGATTTTTAAATCTTGCATTAAAATAGGAAATTTGTTAATCAGTATACTCATTAAACATATTCCATAATTAAATTATTTAACGCATAATATCAAAACCAATTGAATTCTTAATCTGTAAAATACCGGAAAAAAATTTGCAGGTTTTGAACCACAAATTACCAGCAAATACGAATTCTTTTTAGCAAAAAGCATGATAACAACACAATGTATCACATGCTTATTATAAGCTACTAACAATACTAACAACATTTTTCTAACATCATATTAACAACACAATGTTTTCAAAACACACACCATATCAACACATAACAAAACAGTGTGTTGCATAACAATACTGTTATAACATCATAACAGCACAATGCTTCACATGATGTATACAAAAAGACAACACAATATATTATTCAGTAATAGCACATACTAACACATAATAGCACATCCCTTATACGGTGTGTTAAATTTAAAATTTAACCTGGATTGACTCTTAATTTAGGCAACTGAATCCCTTTCTTTTCGATTGAGCGTGATATTAGGATATCAAAATTAATTAAATCCCTAAACTACCCTTTTGATAACTGTAATCATTTAATAATTAAAAGGTTTTTCCAAAATTAATTTCAGCCCTTGATCTTAGCACATTCATGGACCAGATTGTTTCTCACACTTTTTACAAAATTAGTGTTTTGTACAATAACCCCACTCTATATATATATAGGGGATGTAATTTTTTATAACCCTTATCTTTTGTTACAACTACATAACCCTCATCCAATTGTTACTATAAAAAGGTAAGTGTATAGGATCGTGCCACGTGTCAATTTCCTTTTTTAATAAGAAGGGTATTTAGGACATTTGTTATTTAAGTAAAGTTTACCCCCTTTTTTTTAAACATTCATAACTTTTTTATACTATATTATTTTTTTAAAAAAAAATTGCACCATTATACTCGTCTCATTTTTCTCTTTAATTTCGTTATAGTCTCGACTAGTTTTTTTTTATATCATGTATTTACATCATTGTAACGGGGTTAAAGATAGCAAATTAATTAGAAATTTTTTCTAGCAATGGTAAATTAAAGTAATGTAACATAAAATGAAGTAATATAATACAAAATGAAGTAATTTACAATGACATAATTAACGGTGACGTAACACATTATTTACAGTGATGTAAATTTCTCTTTATTTCCCGTTATAATGTTAGACTAGTTTTTTAAATTTTTTTTCTTATTGTCCATTATTTACATCGATGTAACGATCATAAATATAGCACATTATTTTGAATTTTTTCTAACAATGATAAATTACAGTGATGTAATATAACACATTATTTTATTTTTTTTGTAACAATGATAATTACAATGATAAATTACAGTGATGTAATATAACACATTATTTTGATTTTTTTCTCTAACAATGATAATTATAGTGATGTAATTTATCATTGTTCGAAAAAAATTTTAACTAATTTGTTGTATTTAGGCTCGTTACAAATTAGGGATGAGCAAACAGCTAAAAAAAACCGAACCGGAACCGAATTAACCGGAAAAACCGAACCGAAACCGAATTTTGCGTCAATGTAAATTACATCACGGTAAATTACGTTAATGTAAATTACATTACTGTAATTTATCATTGTTAGAAAAAATTTCAAATAAATTTGTTATATTTAAGCTCGTTACAATGATGTAAATATATGGCATCTAAAAAAAGTAAAAAAAAAATAGACGAGACTATAATGTAATTAAAGAGCAAAATGAGACGAATATAATGATGCAATTTTTTTTAAAAAATAATATATTATAAAAAAGTTATTGATGTTTAAAAAAGAGTGGAGGGAAAACTTATAAAAGGTAAAATGATTATGATGCCCTTTCTAATATTTTAATTAAAAACTTATGTGTAACTTTGTTATTGGTTGAAATAGGTTATGTAGTTGTAGCAAAAGATAAGGGTTATAAAAAATTTTATCCCATATATATATATATATATAGGATTGGGTTCAAATGCTAACCCTCATTTATGGCACTAACCCATTAACCCTCATAAACCAATCAGAATTGAACACATGGCTTTTTCTTTTATTATTTAATAAGGGTAAAGTAGTAATTTGCTATATTAAATACTTTATCCCCTCTTTTTTTATACATCCATAACTTTTTTATGCTATAATATTTTTTTATAAAAATTGCACCATTTTACTCGTCTTATTTTTCTCTTTAATTCCGTTATAGTCTTGACTAGGTTTTTTTATTTTTTTTCGTATGTTCGTATTTACACCAATGTAACAAGTATAAAAATAACAAATTATTTGTAACGAGTTGTAACGAATTTCGGTTTACATTGTTGTAGAATAAATACGGTTTACGTTTAAGAGTGTAAACGACCCAAGCCGATCCCGAGCTAGTTAATTACGTTATATTTTTGACTAGGTTTTTTTATTTTTTCCGGATGCTCAAAAATTCGTTATATCTACTAGATTGTAAATACGTTTTAATACTTTAAAAAAATTATATCTACAAGATTGTAAAGACATTTTAATACTTTAAAAAAATAATACAACATTTTGTTGATAAAAACCAAAATTCGTTATATATACAAGATTGTAAATACGTTTTAATATTTTTAAAAAATTATATCTACAAGATTGTAAAGACATTTTAATACTTTAAAAAAAATAATATAACATTTTGTTGATAAAACCCAAAATTCGTTATATATACAAGATTGTAAATACGTTTTAATACTTTAAAAAAATTATATCTACAAGATTGTAAATATATTTTAATACTTAAAAAAAATAATATAACATTTTGTTGATAAAACTAAAATTCGTTATATCTACAAGATTGTAAATACATTTTAATACTTTAAAAAAATACTATAACATTTTGTTGATAAAAACTAAAATTCGTTATATATACTAGATTGTAATATGTTTTAATACTTTAAAAAAATAATATAACATTTTGTTGATAAAAACCAAAATTCGTTATATCTACAAGATTGTAAATACATTTTCATAATTTAAAAATTATATTTACAAGATTGTAAATACGTTTTAGTACTTTAAAAACCAAAATTCGTTACAAAATCAAGAATATAACGTAATTAACGAGCATCCAGAAAAAATAAAAAACCTAGTCAAGAATATAACGTAATTAACGAGCTCAGGATCGGCTTGGCTCGTTTACACTCTTAAACTTAACCCCTATTTATTATACAACAATGTAAACCCAAATTCGTTACAACTTGTTACAAATAATTTGTTAGTTTTATACTTGTTACATTGGTGTAAATACGAACATCCGAAAAAAATAAAAAAACCTAGTCAAGACTATAACGGAATTAAAGAGAAAAAAAAAGACGAGTAAAATGGTGCAATTTTATAAAAAATATTATAGTATAAAAAAGTTATGGATGTATAAAAAAAGATGGGGTAAAGTATTTAATATATCAAATTACATTAATACCCTTATTCCCTTTTCTTTCAAATCAATTACATTATTATATTATAGTTTAATATCAACCATTAGATTAGCATCTTGTAATTTGATCATTCAATATGGTTGGGTTAATGGGTTATTGATGAATCTTAGAGTTAGTATTAGATCCATTCCCTATATATATATATATATATATATATATATATAGGCGCTCGTAGGTCGGAACAGATCCTTGGAGCGAGTAATCGGAGAGTACTCGGCCCTAAACGGGAGTACTCGGGTAATAGTCAGGAAGTACTCGGCCTTAGAGACCGACTTTTACAACAGTGTATGTTATACTAAAAATTAATCTTGTCTAAAAAAATTAAGTTAGCAAATTTTACATTTTTTGTATTTTGATCAGAAATAAAAAACAACAAAGACAACATGATTAAATTATAAACTTAATTTGATTTTCAACTAATATTACTGTATTAGCTTTCAATCAAACATGCTGTTATACTTTATTTCTTATTCAACTTTAATATTAATAAACTTTTTCTTCAAGATTTTCTGGTCTTTATAAAAAATTGGCGATGAGTTTTTTTTTTTTACCAGACTAACAAAGAAAATATATTGAAACTAGCAAGAAGTTAGAAGAAAATACAAGTAGATGCAAGTTGTTAACAATTCAATGAAACTAAAAGTGAGAAGACACACCTGACACGTCAGCAAAAAGGTGATGATGCAATTCAAGAAGATCCACATGATGCATAACGGAAAACATGGAGGCACTCATCGGCGAGTACGCCGCTACCGGAATATTCCTCATCTTAGCGACGTCAAACGGCCAGATCATAGTGACATCGGCTATGATGAGTTTCACCGGAAGTTCCATCCGATCAAGCGCCTCCGTAAAAGGACGTTCCATTTTCGTTTGAACAGCGGTGAGGAAGGTAATCATATCGGAGCCACGGTTGCGCTCGGAAGGGAGAACGTTAGGGATGGTGGCGAACCTGATGATGTCGTTCGTCGGATCTGGATCGAGAAACCCTAGCCACTCCTCGGTGACGAAGACGGTGAAGACCGTGGTGCGGTTTTGCTGGTTCATTCGAGAGGAGAGCGAGTTGCAGAGGTTGAGCAGAGGGTTTATGTGGCCTCTGCTGGGATACGGTACCACCACCACGTGATTCATGTTTCCGGTGATTGGAGAACCGTCGATGATCGGAAATTGTTTACAGAGAAAGTAAGAGGAGGGTACAATGAGTTTTGAAGTTGGACCTGCAAATGCATCATGCCACTACATTTTGTCGACATTTTTTTGTTGGCAAAGTTATTTACTCGAATACCCCTAATGCATAAGGATGTATTTATAACATGTATTTTAGTCACCACCGTCTCACGTTTTTTATAAATCTTTTTTATATGCATCATCTCTCTTCTTTTTAGCTTCAACACATACTTACTACATGCATCATCTCTCTTCATCATCATCATTTCATTTAAATAATAAAATTAAGTCTATGAATTGAGTTTTATTGTGAACTGTGCCCACATGTATGCATGTATTGAGGCTATGTGTTATCATCAAGCCTCATTCACTCCATCTAGACGTAACGTAGACGTCACATAATCAACTAGCATCATCACCTTCTTATCACTCCAAATCATCATTACATGTGTTATTATCACTTCACATAATCATTGCATTTATTATCATCACTCCCCATCACTTCTCTAATACTCGAAGTTATCACCACTTTTATTCAATATTTTATTAATTGATTTTTATTTTTTAATTATAAATTAAATTAAAAAAAGACATAATATTATTAAAAAAATTAATATTACAAAATAAAATAAAAAAATTACATTATAAAAAAAAGAAACTACATAATAAAATTATAAAAAAAAACATTAAAATAAAATTTAGTACTTTTAAAAAAAAACTACGTACATATTTTCTCTTCGATTTTTCCAGACATGTTCAACCAAATCGCCTTTAAGCATGTTATGTATTTCCCTGCTTCGGATCTCAGCTCGTATTTCAGCTCTTTCTTCCGGTGTAACCTCTTCAACCGGAGCGTCGACCTCTTCGTAATTTTGTCAAATAGTTTTTCCTTTGTCCTCCAAAATCATGTTATGCAAAATAATATAAGCATACATGGCTTCTCTAATTTTACACGTCTTCCAAATCCTATATGGATTATCTATCATATGTCATTTCTTTTTAAGTACACCGAGCGTGTCACACCCCCATCTCTCGTCACCTCATCATGATGTCACTAAAATAGTTGCGGAAGCATAGTGATGATGTCTCAGAGGTGAGGGGTGACTTACTTGATCCGATATCAAAACACACAGATTAACTCAAAGTAAATACATTACAGGGTTTCGTCATTACAACCAGTATCATAATTTACAACTAAGTTTATTACACAAATGACTTATTATATTACTAGTGTTTAAAGTGTTGTCTAAAGTGCTGTCTCCCCCGGAGTCACGGTCTACCTGCAAAAACGTTTGATTTGAAAACGTCAGCACAAAGCTGGTGAGTTCGTAAGTTCAAGTTCCACAATATGATATGATATGTAATTATAAGTTCTCAAAATGTTCAGTTCCAGATAACCATGGGACCCGTATCTAGTTCCTTTCTGACGTTCTTGTTCTATAAGATACTACTCGTCGGTAACATCTTAATGCCTCATTATCTTAATGTCTATCACAACATTAAGAAGTTCTAAAAACAGGAAACAAACATTCACACAAGGGGAGTTGCAGCTCCTAGCAAATGGGTGGTCAACCGATAGTACTATTAATGTTTCCCCGTTCAGCCCCACATGGGTTCACTAGTGTCACACCCTGATCGTTGCGGAAGCGTACGGTGTGACTTTCAAGGTTTCACATCTATACTTCACTATGTTTCACTCTGTTGAGCCTGGTTCTCATAGACTCTACTATGTGTCTCCAAAGATTGAGCTTTCAGCTCCACCCCCTGTATCTTTAGGCATATGAGAAAACATGGTTTTAAACAATCAGCATATTGCTGGTGAGTTCACAAGTTTATTTGTAAAAATGTATACAATGTATCCAAATCAGTCAAATGTTTGCATAAAAAAGAGTTAATTAATATTTATGTCCCAAACTGGGAGTAAAACATTGGTATCCAGTGCAAACATTGTTCCTTCCAACAATGTCGTGTTTCTCCGACCAACTGTCCAATTATAACTCCTGGGCTCCCGTAACCGAGCTGACGCGTTTTAGTGTTTGCCCCTTCCCAATGTCCTTGTCGCGAGACATTGTGTGTTTTAGCCTTATTGAGCGCCCGCTCGACATCTAGTCGTGGTTTTAGCTACGAACCACGGGCGAGGATGGTCAATCGCAAATAGAATCTATTCTCAATAATCACGCCTCGCCCCCCACGGTTAACGGTTACAGAATAGGGGACTTAGCGACAATTGAGTAACCCGTGAAATAATGACAAGTTTGGTCATGTGTTCTCCCCACTGTCACGTGTTTCAACCAAATGTTTTACAACGCTTTCGTTTCATGTCTCGCAAAATGTTTCAAAAGTTTTTCATCGTATCATATGATGCAAATAAGTTTTCGTGTTTCACAAAATATAGCGAAAGCGTTTCAGAGTTCCACCTTATCTAATCAGGTATCATGTTTCACAAAATGTATTAAAACTGTTTCAGAGTTCCACCTGATCTAATCAGGTTTCATGTTTCACAAAATGTATCAAAACTGTTTCAGAGTTCCACCTGATCTAATCAGGTATCATGTTTCACAAAATGTATCAAAACTGTTTCAGAGTTCCACCTGATCTAATCAGGTATCATGTTTCACAAAATGTATTAAAACTGTTTCAGAGTTCCACCTGATCTAATCAGGTTTCATGTTTCACAAAATGTATCAAAACTGTTTCAGAGTTCCACCTGATCTAATCAGGTATCATGTTTCACAAAATGTATCAAAACTGTTTCAGACTTCCACCTGATCTAATCAGGTATCATGTTTCACAAAATGTATCAAAAATATTTCAGAGTTCCGCAATAAACAAAATGCTTCAAATGAGTCTTTTATGTTTTCTCATTCCCCGAGTTCAAAAGCCAAAAATACAGAAAAAGGGTTCGTGAACTCACCTGAGTTGATTCAAATCAATAACAGTGCACATCGCTCGTATCACTAGTTCTTGAACTCTAAACCTGTATGTCATTAGAGTTCTATGAGTTACTTAAGCTTAAACTGATTCTCAGAACTTTCCTTAGTTCAACATCTCACAATGTGTTTTAACTGAGAACCTATATTGATTTAGGTTCTTATTAAGAAACTTATAACTTGTTGGTTTAATCAGAACATTCCCAGATTAACCAAGTTAGTATTGTTGTTGAGTATGCCCCCAAAACGGTTTCTCAATGGATTCCAGGTTTAGAAATAGTTAACCCTTGTCATTGATCATTCCAAAGAATGATCAGAACAACCACAACCATTGTTATAATCAAATGGTTAGAACCATTGTGATCCATAATGGGTTTCATGATGATCGGACATTATAACGGCTCAAAACAAGGCTTTGACCGTTAACCTGTCAAGTTTTTCATTTCTAACTATTTATATCCATCATCTAGGTAATAATCAACAACAATAACCATATTATTACGTTCAAAATCAAGATTTAACCATTCCTTATCAAACTAGAAGGTTAAAATGATCCGTTACCTATTCAGACAGAGTTTCTGAGTGTAGAACTACGATCGGGACTTGCAAAAACGTTCCGTGGTGCGATCCGGACGTTTAAAACCCTTCAAAATGGAGTTGGGATGATGAAAAATGAGATTTTGTGTGTTTGGGAGCGGAAATAGTCGATAGGAAGATAAAGGTTTGAGTTCAAGATGAAATCTTGACTTTTTAAGCCATTTTTCCGATTTTCTGGCCCCAGGCGCATCGCCCCAGACCAAACGGGGAGTCGGGGCGTACCGCGTGGATAAAGGGAGGTCATCAGATATTTTTAGGGTTCCGAGTGCATCGCCCCAGGTGGTTACGTGGCCCGGGGCGTACCGCCCCAGGGTATTTTCGTCCATTTTTCGATCCAATTTTCGTTTCGCGATTCCGGGAGCATACGAACTCCGTTTTGCGCACGGTTTTTGCCTACGTTCACGATTTTTCGAGCTCTTTCCAATGGTTAAACTCTCAAGACCTAAAGAGTTCAAAATATTTGACCTCTTATCTATTGTTATATTCGATTCGGTGTATCTTGAAATCGGAGCCTCGTTTCGCTATTTCGCTTACACTCATTCTCTTCATTTTCGAGTTATGATTCTAACCTGAGAATTTTTGAGTTGTCACAACTAGATACAGTTCAAAAATGAAGAATTTTAAGTTTTGTGATAGTGTTCTGTACTCAGGCAAAATCCCATGAAATCCACAAGTTCTCAACAATCACATGAAATCACGCAGATAACAGTGATACATATCATATAGTTCCAAAAAGTTCAACAGTGTTCCCCGATGTTTACATAAGATTAAAAATAAAAGGGGTTGTACGAAACTCACCTGATAATATAGAGGTAGCAGAATATCTCAAAACTGATAATAGAGAGGTGATTCTGCATTTATTCATGATTAATGAGTTATTTAGATTTTAACTTACTGATTAGATCTTTTTGAACGTCCAATGTCAAAGACATTGCTTTGAAAGTCATCAAACCGATATTAGGTTTTTAATTATTTATTTTGATGTCATATCATACAATGTATGATAATGTAGGAACCTACATTGCATTAGATTCCCAATAAAAGGTTGATGACACTCTTGATTAATCAGAATAATCTCGGATTAAACAAATAGTTAATGTTGTTGATTATGATACTATAACAGTTTCTAGATAATTTAATAGCTTAGGAATGATCAATCCTTGTTATAGATTACCCAAATATCATGAAACATCACAATGTAGCATTAAATTAGGTGTAATAACCAGATTTAACATACTAATCTGACTGTTATCATAAACATCAGATAATCATTTCAATGAGTATGTTAATGATTGTGATTAGTTTGAAACACTTGGATTTAACCTTGCATTTCAAGGATTAATCCAACTAATCACCTACATTGTCATCATCAAATGGTTTAAACCATTATAATCATGGGTATGATTTCATGCAAACCGGGCATTACAACGGATCAAAATAAGGATTTAACCGTTAAAACATCATGTTCTTTGTTTATAATCAATCCTAGCATCAACTAGGCAATAATCAACAATCCTAACTATGTCATTACGTTCAAAATCAAGATCTAATCAATCAAAATCAAACTAGATGGTTAAAACGAGTCATTAACAAATCTGACGGATATCTGCGGTTAAAACAACGACCGGGACTTGAAAATACAATCCTTGGTACGATCTATGGCTTCTGATAGCTTGAAATTGAAGTTTGGATGGTAAAAAGTTCGTCTGTTGGGTGTCTTGAGCGTCTGTGTTCGAGAGAATAATAAAAATAAATTTTTGCATGAAATCTGCTGAAGAAGATCAACTTTCTCCACCGCCACACCTGTCGCGTACTGCGACCAGAAGCCAAAAACGGCTTCGCGTACCGTGAAGAAATCCGGAGGAATCTTAGATATTTTGCATGCATCACGTACCGCGGAGGACTCTCAACCCCTCCTTCGCGTACTTCGACGAGTCCAATCGTTTAACACTTACAAATTTTTCTTCGTTTTTCGATTTCGGGCAATCCAGGACTCCGTTTTGCACACGGTTTTCGCCCACGTTCCTCATTTCTCGCATACTATCGATCTATAACAATTACAATCATTAAATCAACGTGGATTTCTAGAACGATCAAATGTGCTCACATCATTGATGACGTAATTCTCGTATGCAACTGTCACAGTCTCCTCCTGTTAAAGAAATTTCGTCCCGAAATTTAGTGAAGACTTACATTATGACAATCGTTTATGAGAATAGATGTGGGTACTTTGATTTCATTTGATCTTCACGTTCCCACGTATACTCGGGTCCACTTTGCGAGTTCCATCGCACTTTAACGATTGGTATGCGGCTACGTTTCAACACTTTCATTTCTCGATCCATTACCTCTACTGGTTCTTCACTTAACTGAAGTTTTTCATCAATATGAATCTCTTCTAGAGGTACGATCAATGATTCATCAGTTAGGCACTTTTTCAGATTGGATACATGAAAAACATCGTGAATATTACTGAGTTCAAGAGGTAACTCAAGTCTGTAGGCTACTGATCCAATTCGTTCAAGAATTTTGAATGGACCTACGAATCTTGGTGAAAGCTTACCTCTTTTCCCAAATCTGAAAATGCCCTTCCAAGGTGACACTTTCAACATTACTCGATCACCTATTTGGAATTCTAACGGTCTACGACGATTATCAGCATAACTCTTTTGACGATCGCGAGCAGCTATGATTCGTTCCTGAATAAGTGCGATCTTATCAGTGGTTTCCTGAATGAATTCTGGGCCTATGATTTGATTCTCACCTACCTCTGACCAACAGATAGGTGATCTACACTTGCGTCCATAAAGTGCTTCGAATGGAGCGCATTGAATACTGGTATGGTAGTTGTTATTGTATGAGAATTCAACAAGTGGAAGATGAATATCCCAGCTACCTCCAAAATCAATCACACAGCTTCTGAGCATGTCTTCAAGAGTTTGATTTGTTCGTTCAGTCTGCCCATCGGTTTGTGGATGATAAGTTGTGCTCATATTGATTTGTGTGCCCAGAGCATTCTGAAGAGTTTGCCAAAATCGCGACATAAATCGACTATCCCTGTCAGAAAGGATAGAGATAGGTACTCCGTGTCGAGATACGATCTCATTAACATAAAGTTTAGCGAGTCGATCCATAGAATAATCTTCTCGGATGGGTAAGAAATGCGCAGATTTCGTAAGGCGATCAACGATAACCCATATAGAGGCATGATTACGTGAGGTTCTGGGTAATTTAGTGATGAAATCCATAGAGATCTGATCCCATTTCCACATGGGAATCTCAGGTTGTTATAATAACCCAGAAGGTCATTGATGTTCAGCCTTAACTTTGAGACATGTTAAACATCGATCCACGTATTCAGCTATGTGTTTCTTCATTCCAGGCCACCAGTAAAAGTCTTTAAGATCTTTATACATTTTATCAGCACCTGGATGAATAGAATACCTGGATTTGTGCGCCTCATCCAAGATAATTGCTCTAGAGTTACTGAATAAAGGAATCCACATTCGGTCTTTGAAATACAATACTCCATCAGCTTTGGTATCGAGTTTCTTGTCTAATCCCCTCAGTCCCTCAGCAGAATAGTTTGTTGCTTGTAAAGCTTGTTGCTGAGCTTCTTTAATCTGAGGAATTAGACTAGTTTGAATAGAATAGTCATCCCTAACGCTTTCATACGTAAAGGTTTGACTCGTTCCTTGCGACTCAAGGCATCGGTTACGACATTCGCTTTACCTGGATGATAACGAATTTCACAGTCATAGTCATTTAAAAGTTCAACCCACCGCCTCTGTCGCATATTCAACATTTTCTGATCTAGAATATGCTGGAGGCTTTTGTGATCAGTGTATATAATACACTTGGTTCCATACAAATAGTGTCTCCAAATCTTGAGTGCAAACACCACTGCACCAAGTTCTAGATCATGAGTAGTATAGTTCTTCTCGTGTACTTTCAGCTGCCGAGAAGCATAAGCAATTACCTTGTCGTTCTGCATTAAAACACAGCCAAGACCTTGACGAGAAGCATCACAGTACACTGTGAAGTTATCAATACCTTCCGGTAATGCCAAGATAGGTGCATTGCAGAGTTTGTGTTTCAACAGTTGGAATGCCTCCTCCTGTTGGGAATCCCATATAAAAGGTTGATTCTTTTGGGTCAATTTGGTGAGTGGCAAGGCTATCTTTGAAAAGTTCTTGATAAACCGACGATAATAACCTGCCAACCCCAAGAATTGACGTATTTCAGTCGGGGTTCGTGGTGTCTCCCATTGTTTCACCCAATGTTGTAGAAATCGCTAGACGCTAGTTGGGCGGTGGGGTGGGGACTAGGGATTAATCGGGATTAATCGGCCAACTAATCGGCCTAATCGGATAGTCGGGCCTAATCGGCCTTAGGGGACTAGCGATTAATCGGCCTAGTCGGGGATTTTTACAACCATGGTTTCACCGCTTGAATCTTACTGGGATCCACTTGAATACCGTTTTTGTTTACTACGTGCCTAAGAAATTGAACTTCTCGTAACCAAAACTCACACTTGGAGAATTTGGCATATAATTTCTCATGTGCCAGAAGTTTTAGGATTAATTTCAAGTGCTGAGCATGTTCTTGTTGGTTCCGAGAATAAATGAGAATATCATCAATAAACACAATCACAAATTTATCCAGATAAGGTCTACATACTCGATTCATCAGATCCATGAAAACTGCTGGTGCATTTGTTAAACCAAACGGCATTGATAGAAATTCGTAATGTCCGTATCTGGTTCGGAAAGCAGTTTTAGGAACATCATCGTCATGGATTCGCAACTGATGGTATCCGGATCTTAAATCAATTTTTGAAAAATATGTAGCACCTTGCAATTGCTCAAACAGATCATCGATACGAGGTAGTGGATAACGATTCTTGATTGTCAGTTTATTGAGTTCCTAGTAGTCAATACACATCCTGAATGAACCATCCTTCTTTTTCACAAAAAGAATTGGTGCTCCCCAGGGTGAGAAACTAGGTCTAATAAAACCTTTGTCTAACAGTTCTTGTAATTGACCTGAAAGTTCTTGCATTTCTGATGGCGCAAGCCGATACGGGGCTTTAGCAACCGGTGCTGCACCTGGAATCAAGTCAATACGAAATTCAACTTGTCTCACTGGGGGTAATCCTGATATATCCTCAGGAAATACTTCAGGAAAATCTTTGACTATTGGGATGTCTGTGATTTGTTTGGGTAGAGAATTGTGCTCAGTCACGTGTGCCAGGAAAGCATAACAGCCTTTCCTTAAAAATTTCTGAGCTCGCATACAAGATATGATACCAAGTTTTCTACCGGCTCATTCTCCTTGAACTATCAGTGTATTACCATCAGGTAAGGGAATACGGATCATCTTGTTTTGACAAACAACTTCCGCTTGGTTATTAGAAAGCCAATCCATGCCAACAACGACATCAAAGCTACCAAGCTCAATAGGAAGTAAATTGATATTGAAAAGATGATCATTCAAATTCAAGGAACATCCTTGAATTACACTGTTAGTTTTGATTAACTTGCCATTAGCAAGTTCCATGACATAAGGAGTTTCTAGATCTATCGTAGGCAATAAAAGTAATGATGCAAATTCAGGAGAGATAAAACTCTTATCTGCTCCTGTGTCAAACAGAACTGATGCGTATAGATTATTAAGAAGAAACGTACCCGTGACAATATTTGCATCATGCCTAGCCTCAGTTGCACCAATCTGAAAAGCTCTTCCCCTAGCTTCATTTCCTTGATTGGTGTCGTTATTGTTTGGAAAATTTTTCATGAAGTGGTTAGGGCTTCCACATTTGAAGCACGACCGGTTGGTTTGAGTGGTTTGTCGTGGCGCTTGGTTTGGTGTTTGAGCAGGAAAGTTGCAATATTTAGCGTAGTGTCCTACTCTGTTACAATTCAGACAAACAGGACATGGTCCTGTGTGATGGAATGGACACTTATTGCATTTGGGCGCCTGCCCAGTATAAACTCTTCTTTCAGGAATAGCAGCACCATAGTTTTTCACAGTTGGCTTGCTATGGGTGATCTCAGTCGGAGCTTTCGCCTTGGTTTTGCCAAACCACTTTCGTTTGGTACCTTTTGACACATTAGAGGTACCGACATCACTACGGCTCACCGCCGTCTGAGTTTTCAAGGACAGAGTACCACTCCTTACCGCCTCATTGGTAAGCTTAGTGGTTAACAAAATTGTATGTTTCAGAGTTGTGGGTTCAGCTGCAGTCACCATCCCCCGAATCTGGGGAATCAAACCCTTAATGTACTTCTCGATCAATGCTGCTTCCGTAAGAAACATATCGGGAAGTAAACAAGTAAGTTCGTGAAACCGATCGGTGTAAGCCAGACAATCAGCACCGATCATAGAGTGATTCCAGAATTCCTCCTGGAGTTTTTGAATTTCAGTGATTGGGCAGTACTCTGATCTAATCAGAGTTTTAAAATCGTTCCAGCCCATCGAGTCGACTGTAACTGTGCCCAAAGTTTTTGCCTGGGTATTCCACCAGGTTAAAGCTGATTCTTTCAGAGAACAGGCAGCATAAGACACCTTATGCTCCTCCAGACACTGGCTGATTTTGAGTTTGGTTTCCATTTCTTCAATCCACCTTAAAAGACCAGCCGCTCCTTCTTTGCCTGTGAAAGTAGGAGGGTTGCAAGAAGCAAAGTACTTATGTGTACACCCTTGATGTGGTGGATCAGGAACAGTTGCTTTTGTGGTTGTACCGGTGGTAGTATGAGTTTCTACGTGACCACCAGTAACGTTATGTTCAGTATGGTCGTGGTTCCTACCAGAACCTGCAGTGATATGTGGTTGGTGTTGTGTCAGAACACCACAAGCAGATAGTTGTTCTCGCACAATTCGTGCTATCATGGCTTCGTTTGTTTCAGATCCACTTGTACCTGCAGGTGGAACAGTGTTCGCTCCAGGGTTCACTGGTAGAGCAGTATTTGTTTCCAAATTCCCAGGTGGAACCGTGTTCACTTCCGGATTAACACGTGGATCCGGATTTGATTCAACATTCAAAGGTGGAATTTGATTCTGTTCACGGTTTGTAATGTTCTGGGCAGCTTTCTTAGCTGGTCGACCTCTTTTAGGAGCCATTATTCTGCTCACATGTAGACAAACTCAGGTCAGTTCAAGAACATTAAAGATATAACCCGTTCTATCACATAAATTCAATCATATTCAGTTACACTGAAAATTTATATTGAAATGTGATTATAAAGAATACAGTATAACTACATTGATATAAGTCCAGACGTGTTCTCAATACACACAGATCACACAGATGTTCATAGTTATACTCAGTCCTGTTAATTCAAAAACATGTTAAAATATTTCACAGCTCACTGTACTGTGATATAAATATATTATTACTCATGTTTTTGATAAATTCAGATTCAAGACATTGATAAGTTCTCACGTTGATAGGTTCTCACAGTGATATGTTCTCATGCAGATATATTCTCAAATTGATATGTTCTTTCACATGTTCTATGATATGTTTTCAGTTCATGCACTAGATTTTTTCTCACACAGACAATAGATATGTTCTCGTACAATATGGCTCCCGTACTGTACTTTTAGCAATAGATATGTTCTTATTTAGATCAGTTTCCATACAGTATTGCTCCCGTACTGTATTTTAGCGATAGATATGTTCTTAAATTGATATGTTCTCACACAGAATTGTTCTCACATAGAAATGTTCTCACGGTTCTATGATACATTGCCATTCAAGCAATAGATATGATATGTTCTCACACAGTTATGATTATAGTTCACACAAGTTTGTTAGAAAAACATAGTTCACACAACACCCAAATAGTACATTACACAGATCAATACACAAAAACACCCATTTTATTACATTACTATCATCATTTTGTACAGACTACCGAGACAACACACAACATTACAACCAGAAAAGAAAAGAAAACTCCCCCAACTGCATACAGGTGATATGAAGATCCCAGAATGATCTCCTGAACATACTTATCGTATAAAATACGATAAGAAAGAAAATATCATGGCCACAACTGCCATGACCACTGCCAGGACTATCATCCTGGTCTCAGTACTCACCGCTCCAAACCATGCTAAAAACTCTGTCACTCTCTCTCTCCCACATCCATCCCTCGGTCACCAGTGCCACTTGCCGCCAAAATGCAGCAAGCATAATCTGTCCCCAAGTCATCCTCAATCGCGGTTCTCCACGCTCGAGTGTCAGTGTCCAAAGCTGTGACAATCCGATATTTTCGAATTAACCTCGTTAACCCTCGTAGGCCCAATTGTATCTTATGAGGCCCAATTGAATAGAAGTAGGCCCAATGAGGCCAAGGTAGGCCCAATGAGGCCAAGGTAGGCCCAATGAGGCCCAAGGTAGGCCCAATTGCACAATATGAGGCCCAATGGTATTTATGAGGCCCAAAAGGATTAACCTAGCCCAATAATAGTTCAAGTAGCCAATTAGTGACAATCCGGCAATTCGCGGTTAACTCCGTTAACCAGAAACTAATCGAAAGGTTGTGAAATCGAACAAAAACAAACTACAAGGGCTTTAATTGAACACAATATTGTTGGAAATATCAAAAATTGCAATAATTGTATTTATGTCCAAGTAAAAGCCCTAATTTTGACTTTCCAAGTCAAAATTCGTTTGATTTATCATGCAAGAATCGAATTTCACATTAAAACTATGTAACAACCGAAATTAATTAATCTTAATCATTCCATTGATGATTATTATCGGTTTCCATACGTTATTAACCTTTTAACTCGTCGAATTAAACTAAAGGGATGATTAGAATTCGAAACCGTTTGCAATTATGATCGAATTCGTATAACCCGAACGAAATTCTCACAATTTCACATTCCTAAACTCAAATCGGTACACTCAGAGATCATTACTACCAACAATTCGATCGGTGAAGCTTCGTGTGGAAGAATTCGATTTCAAGGAGGCCGAATCTAGGGCTCAAGTCGTTCTACAACAATCCTGCATAAAACCAAGTAAGTTATTGCTTCTACACACTCTAAATATCCCGATTAAGCTAAGCCCTAACCTCAATTCATGTAACAAAAACGAATTGTAAGTGTTCGAATTCTAGGGCTTAAATGGTAATCGGTTTTGGGTGTTTTGATACAATCAGGATTAAGAATCGAATTAAAGTATGGGGAAAGTTTCAGAAACCTCCGATAATACTAAACCACATTTCAATTTCATTAAAAGTTCACGAATCAATCAAGTTCTATTATTAGGGTTCATAGTATGAACGGTTTTAGGGGTTTCGATATAAATGAGGTTTAGAAATTTAATTAAAGCTAACAGATAGTTTCTAAGTATTCGTTTTAAGGAAAAGCATGTGAGGATTGGATCGAATAACATCAAATTGATTGATTTCAAGTTCCTAGGGTTTGTTATAGGAACGAAATTGGGATTTCGATTCAAATGAGTTTAAGAATGAAATTAATTATTATGGTTAGTTTCAGAATGTTCCGATGAAGGATAACCCTCTGTTAATTTCATAATTTAATAATGAATGGTAAGAGTTCGACAATTCGGGTTCTTTGATGTAAAATGAATTGGGATTTTTGAACAAATTGAACTTGTTGATTCAATTAAATCCCTCAGATAGTCTTGAAAACGTTTGTGTGATGATAAACTTATGATTTTTCAGATTAGCATTAGCGAATTTAAACTATTTTGAAGGAATTGGGCTATACACATGCGAAACATTTAGGATAAAGAATTAGAATCTTCTGTTGATTGTTAGTCAAATTAAGTTAAATGTTGAACTCGTTTTAATCTATGGAATAAAAGCCCCAAGGTTCTGGGTTCTATTGGATTCGAATAATGGGTCAATTGGAAGCAAGGGACTTCGGTTATAGGAATAAGGGGGAACCAGCTAATTGTTGGTTAAAACAATTATTTCTCGAGATCTATCGCGATACCCTAGCGGGTCTGATTGGTAGATGATGTGTGTTTAGTGTTGGAGGTCACGGGTTCGAACCCGGCCCCAACAGTTTTTAGGATTTTAAAGTTATTTTTAGTATTTTTGTCACAATTTACTCGTTTTAACTCCGATTCGACTCGTTCGAATTGCGTTAGAACCAGAATTAAATTCCGAACGTATTAGAATAATAAAATTTATATTTTAGATCGGAAACGAAATCGCGTATAATTACGATTAGTTAAATAAGATCAGATATGATTTTATTTAAACGATTTTAATGACACGCGTACTTACGTATGCACATTTCTAATCATATAACATACGTGTATTGACAAGTATGTGATTTCAAGCACTAAACAACAATCCGAATAACACTACGTTATTGTTTAAACACAGATCCTTCGTAAGAGGATTTTCTACGCAAGTTCACGCATTTGATCATTCTGCAACAATCAAAGGTGCGTATACGGCCCCTTTCTTATTTTAAACTGTTTTGGGGGAGAAAACATGTGCCACAAACATTTTAGATACATATCACTTGCATGAGTTAGCTGTTTACATTTTGTGACAACATAGCATTTAAAAGTCCTTACACTTCGAACCGTTTAGTTTGCCGTAGCGCAAAGCGTGGTAGTTGGAAATAGATCTATTATGTTTGACAAACCTCACTTGGTAGATGGGATCTACGCAGGTGTTTGACTGACCAAACATGCATTACTATTGTTTGTGCTAGACAATAGTGGCAAGGCAAAAACATGCTATAGCATGGCAAACGTCAGCTTCGGTGTCGACCACTTATGTAAATAGTACAAATGACTAGCTATCATGACTATGCATGTGTGATTATGTTATCTGCAAACTTGATATTCAAACTGTTGTTTTAAACATTATGAATGCTTAAACCTATGTTATGCACCAACCTTTGTGTTGACTTTATTTACATGTTTTCTCAGGACGTTAAGGTGCACAAGAAAGCAGGCATGGACTAGGAGATTGAGTCGCATGCATGACTTTACATTTTAGTTATTTGAATTTGAACATTTGAGACATTGTATTGTAATTTACATTTTACAATTGTTACAAGTTTTAAAACGCTTCCGCAAACTTTGAAAACTCTGATGTTATGTTTTTAGACCAAAGTATGTTTTGAAATCCATATAGAGGTCTTCGTTATGTCTAATGATCTGAGATCCCGGTTTGTCACGTTCCCAAACGGTATGATTCCGTTAGTGGAAAATTGGGGGTGTGACAGATTGGTATCAGAGCCATTGGTTATAGCGAACTAGGTTTGCATTTGTAGACTTAGACTATGACTGTTAGACATTAGACACATATGCTTACACATATTACTTAAAAATTACATATGGCATTATGTAATAGACTTGCTTAGACATTCCATGGCACTGCACTTACATATGGTATTATGTAACAGGCATGGCATCTTCATCATCAGCACCGTATATCTACATTTATGATTCTGAAGATGAGGAGCCGATAGTTCCAGCACCACCATCATCACCAACACCACCTATTCCATCTCCTCCACCATATGAAAGGGATGATTCAGATCCGGAGGATGATCCAGATGAGGACCCAGAGGAGGATCCGGAGGAGGATCCGGAGGAGGATCCGGATGAGGACCCGGATGAGGATCCGGAGGAGGAGCCAGTGGAGGGTACTCAGGAGATCCCTGCTGAGGGACCTTCTACCCATCCACCACCGGTATTGGATGTTCCTGAGCCTAAGAGGCAAAGGACTGATGCTGAGGAGATCGCCAAACTGCGCGAGGACTTGTACTGGGCGAATGACAGGATCGAGTATAATGTTCGGGAATTATGGGATGCTAATGAAAGACAAGATAATCTTGCCCATCTGGTCAATGATATGCGGGATGAGATGATTCATTTGATTGGTCGTCTTGAAGCTTCAGAGAACCGAGCGGAGATTCTGGAAGGCAGACTTGAAGCCTTGGAAGACTTGGTGGCCTCGGAGAATGAGGAAGAGGATGAAGAGGAAGAAGGGGAAGAACCAGCACCAGCTGTTGATTCTGATCCTGAATCCACTGTTGAGGATGATTGATTTTCCTTGTTTTGCTTAAACTTATTAGGAACGGGTTGTGTTCCTACATTAGATGTTTGGAAAATTTATGTTTTGATTTCAAAAGTATTGTACTCAAATCAGAATTCTATCTATTGTAAAACTATTATTTATTGCCAACAGTTGTATTGATTTATACATTACATGTTGTGTTTGTTGTTTTGTTTACACATGTCACATTGGACCTTGATAACGGTCTAACATTTCTTTTAACTAGGAAGATAATGGCCAACGAGAACGTTCACATGACAGTTGCTGAGCTCAACGAGCTAATCAATAATAGGGTCGCGGAGGCAATCGCGAACTACGCTCAGACACACAATACAGGGCCACAGGGTCCGGCAGGGGGACTGGTTAACCCACAGGCATGCACGTTCAAGATGTTCTTGGACTGTAAGCCACACAACTTCAAAGGATCGGAAGGAGCCATTGGACTCCTACGATGGATTGAGAAGGCCGAATCTGTGTTTGAGATGTGTAACTGTCCCGATGAGAGCAAGGTAAAGTATGCTACGGGTACGTTGGAGGGTCCAGCATTGACCTGGTGGAACTCCAATGTCCAAACTTTGGGATTGGGTGAGGCAAATGCCTTAACCTGGAATGGATTCAAGACTTTAATGCAGGAGGAGTACTGTCCTCGTAGAGAGATGCAGAAATTAGAGGAGGAATATTGGCACCTCAAGATGGAGGGGTCCAACATCGAGGAGTACACGACTCGATCTCATGAATTAGCCAGACTTCTACCTCACATGGCTACTCCCGCAAGCAAGTGGATAGAGAGGTACATTGGGAGATTGGTGCCTCAGATCCAGGGATTGGTCACTTCTGCAAATCCCACAACAATTCAACAAGCTGTTCGTTTAGCGCACCAACTAACTGATCAGGCGGTGTTACAAGGGACTCTGCCTAAACGAACATCAGCTACTAAAGTAGGTGACCACAAGAGGAAGTGGGAAAGCAACTCCAGGAACTTCAACCAACAACCGTCTCAGCAGAACCGGAAACAAGACTCAAACAAGTCTTACCATAATTCGAATAGTGGTCAGCAATCATCATCATCAGGGGGTTATATTGGTAAACACCCAAAGTGCAACAAGTGTGGATTTCATCATGCTGGAAATCAGTGCGATAGAGCTAAGTGTCAAAGGTGTGGTAAGATTGGTCATGCGGCTAAGGATTGTCACGGGGAGCTGCAAAACAATCACAACAATCACAATAACAATCAGAACAACGCACAGAAGGGTTGTTTTGAGTGTGGCAAGATGGGGCACTTTAAAAAGGATTGCCCACAACTTAAGAAAGGCGGGAATAATAATGCAAATGGCAACGGCAACGGAAACGGTAACGGCAATGGCACCAATAACAACAACAATAACAACAACAATGGTGCTAGGGGTAGGGCGTTTGTGATTGGAGGACGTCAAGCACGTGAGGATCCCAACATTGTTACGGGTACGTTCCTCTTAAATAATCACTATGCCTCTATGTTATTTGACACTGGTGCCGATCGGAGTTTTGTATCTAGTTCACTTGCTAAGTTGCTAAATGTTAGTCCCACTGCCTTAGATAGTCCATACACTGTAGAATTAGCTGATGGTAAGTTAATAGTAGTTGAACAAATCCTTAAGGGATGTATGCTTGAATTGATGGGTCAAACATTGGAAATTGATCTTATGCCTATCACTTTAGGTAGTTTTGACGTGGTCATTGGCATGGACTGGTTGTCCAAACATCAGGCTGAAATAGTATGCCATGAAAAGATCGTTCGTATACCTCTTACAAATGGAGAGACATTGTATGTACAAGGTGAGAAGAGCAGTACGCCAATGCGTCTCATATCTTGTATGAAAGCACATAAATGTCTGCGTAAAGGTCATATGGCAGTTATAGCACTGATAACTGAAAAGCCGGTAGCTGAAAAGAAGATTGAAGACATTCCAGTAGTATGTGAATTTCCGGAAGTATTTCCAGAAGACTTGCCGGGATTACCGCCTATCAGACAGGTGGAGTTTCGAATCGACCTTACACCAGACGCAGCACCGATAGCTAGGGCGCCTTATCGACTTGCACCGTCAGAGATGCAAGAATTATCTACACAACTGCAAGAATTGTTGGATAAGGGTTTTATACGACCTAGTTTTTCACCGTGGGGAGCTCCAGTTTTATTTGTTAAGAAGAAGGACGGGACTTTCCGTATGTGTATCGATTACCGGGAACTTAACAAAGTTACTATCAAGAACCGGTATCCGTTACCCAGAATTGACGATCTGTTTGATCAGTTGCAAGGTTCGAGCTACTACTCGAAGATTGATCTCAGATCGGGATATCATCAACTAAGAGTCCAGGAGGAGGATATTCCAAAGACAGCATTCAGGACACGCTATGGCCATTATGAGTTCTTGGTCATGCCATTTGGGTTGACAAACGCTCCAGCTGTATTCATGGATCTCATGAATCGTGTTTGTAAACCTTATCTCGATAAGTTTGTCATTGTTTTCATTGATGACATTCTCATCTATTCTCAGACCGAGGAGGAGCATGCTGAACATCTTCGATTGCTGTTGGAATTACTGAAGCAGGAACAATTGTACGCTAAGTTCTCGAAATGTGATTTCTGGATGCGAGAAGTACAATTCTTGGGTCATATAGTTAATGAAAAGGGTATACACGTTGATCCAGCAAAGATTGAAGCAATTAAGGATTGGGAAGCACCAAAAACTCCTACTGAGGTACGACAATTCCTTGGTTTGGCGGGTTATTATCGACGATTTATTGAGGGTTTCTCAAAGATCGCTCAACCACTTACAGCTCTTACGCACAAGGGAACGAAGTATAACTGGACGGATAAACAGGAAACTGCATTCCAGTTATTGAAACAGAAACTCTGCAGTGCACCGATTATGTCCTTACCGGAAGGGACAGAAGACTTTGTGGTGTATTGTGATGCATCTGCACAGGGTTTGGGATGTGTATTGATGCAACGTGATAAAGTGATTGCTTATGCTTCAAGGCAACTCTGACCACATGAAAAGAATTACACTACTCATGACTTGGAGTTAGGAGCAGTGGTTTTTGCTTTGAAAATTTGGAGGCATTATCTGTATGGAACTAAGTGTACCATTTATACTGATCATAAGAGTTTGCAGCATATCTTTGATCAGAAGGAGCTGAATATGAGACAACGACGATGGGTTGAGTTGTTGAACGACTACGAATGCGCGATTAAGTATCACCCGGGAAAAGCTAATGTGGTAGCTGATGCTTTAAGCAGAAAAGACACTTCAACAAGACGGGTTCGCGCACTTATGATGACAATACATACTGAGTTACCTGACAAGGTACGCAGTGCTCAACTGGGAGCCTTAGAAAAGGAAAATCTGGTACATGAATCCTTACGGGGGATGGAAACACAGTTGGATGTTAAATCTGATGGAATTCGTTATTTCATTAATCGATTGTGGATACCTTTGTACGGAGGTTTAAGGGAACTAGTGATGGATGAAGCACACAAGTCCAGATATTCAGTCCATCCGGGATCAGACAAGATGTATCATGATTTGAAGGCACTGTATTGGTGGCCTCACATGAAAGCTGACATTGCTAAGTACGTTAGCAAATGTTTGACTTGTTCGAAAGTCAAAGTTGAATACCAGAAACCATCTGGTTTACTGCAACAACCAGAGATACCGATGTGGAAATGGGAACAGATTTCGATGGACTTCATTACTAAGTTACCCCGTACACCGAGTGGTTGTGATACGATATGGGTAATTGTTGATCGATTAACGAAATCTGCACATTTCTTAGCAATCAAGGAAACCGACAAGATGGAGAAACTGACTCGCATTTACATCAAGGAAGTGGTAGCACGGCATGGCGTGCCAATCTCTATTATATCAGATCGGGATGCCCGATTTACTTCCAACTTTTGGAAATCACTTCATAAATCATTGGGGACTCGTTTGGATATGAGTACTGCCTATCATCCACAGACCGACGGTCAAAGTGAACGTACGATTCAAACGCTCGAGGATATGTTAAGAGCTTGTGTAATTGACTTTGGTGATAGCTGGGAAAACCATTTACCGTTAGTGGAATTCTCTTACAACAATAGTTATCATACAAGTATTCAGGCAGCACTGTTTGAAGCTTTGTATGGTCGCAAATGTCGTTCACCAGTTTGTTGGGCTGAAATTGGTGACAGTCAGATTACAGGGCCTGAACTAGTGCACGAGACGACAGAGAAGATAGTTCAAATCCGGAACCGTATGGCAGCGGCCCGGGATCGACAAAAGAGTTATGCTGACAAACGTCGTAAGCCGTTGGAATTTCAAGTAGGAGACCGAGTTCTTCTAAAGGTATCACCTTGGAAAGGTGTGATACGATTCGGCAAGCGCAGAAAGCTTAGTCCACGTTACGTAGGACCTTTTGAGATTCTGAAAAGGATCGGTCCGGTTGCGTATCAACTCAAACTACCGGATGAACTCAGTGGGGTTCATGATGTCTTCCACGTATCAAACTTAAAGAAATGTCTTTCTGATGAGACATTGATTGTACCATTAGAAGAAATACAAGTAGATGAACAGTTACGATTCATTGAAGAACCAGCAGAAATCATGGACCGAGAGGTCAAACAACTTAAGCAAAGCAAAATTCCGATAGTCAAAGTTCGGTGGAATTCAAGACGTGGTCCTGAATTCACATGGGAACGAGAAGATCAAATGATGAAGAAATATCCTCATCTGTTCAAAACAGCAACTATAAACACTGAGAGCGCACGTTAAATTTCGGGACGAAATTTCCTTCAACAAGGGGATGACGTGATGCTTCACACATCAACACTGCAAATTTCAAACTGTAAGCACAAACACTTTATTCAATTGGTTTTGTTTACAAACATTTGTGCTACATTACATTTTATACATTTTATGTGCTACATTTCATATGTTACATGTTATAGTAGTACATGCATGATTAGTTACACACATTTTGCTATGTGCGGGGTTGCATAGTACAAACAGTTACAGACACTCACTATGTGTGAGGTTACACAGCATAGTATGATCAAAACAAACAGTCACAGTTAGGTGAACTAACTAGTGTACACACAAACAGTCACACTGAACGATCACATTTAGTTGTGATGTTGCAAGCATTAGATTTGTGTGTGAATACACACAAACACACGGAATGATCAAACTACACCAACACGTACGATTTAAACTCGTAAGTAGTTTCCTAACTACTCCTAACACTTACTAATTTTCGTGACGAAAATTCTTTCAACAAGGGGATGATGTGACAATCCGATATTTTCGAATTAACCTCGTTAACCCTCGTAGGCCCAATTGTATCTTATGAGGCCCAATTGAATAGAAGTAGGCCCAATGAGGCCAAGGTAGGCCCAATGAGGCCCAAGGTAGGCCCAATTGCACTATCAACTGTACTTGAACTGTTAGATAATCATAGTAGATGAGAACATCACTGTTCTCATCCCTATTACATAACCGTACATGAGATTTTCATCTCATACGGCTCCTCAAAGGTCACAAATAAATCTAAGGACCCGTCCATTATTATTTTTCTTGATATGTTTATAGATATAAAATGAAATCCATTGTAAGGTCCCCATTAGACACTGGAATTATGTCTGCTATATATAATAAAATGCTTCTGAATTCATCTTATCTTTTAATAATTTAAATTCTTCTTAGTCACTGAATGGGTAAGTCGCCAATCCCTAAAACGGACTATGTAATGTACTTTATCTGCTGGGTTACGGGCGGTCATTTTACTAGAGGTTAATAATCTACCCTTGTATGATTCCTGTTGAAGCATATACTCGAGGGGTGGGTGCAGGGCGGACGATTTGAAATTTTAAAGCAGACTCCCCATTCATTAGATAGAGAAGATGACCAAGATTTCGTGCCCAATGGTATTTATGAGGCCCAAAAGGATTAACCTAGCCCAATAATAGTTCAAGTAGCCAATTAGTGACAATCCGGCAATTCGCGGTTAACTCCGTTAACCAGAAACTAATCGAAAGGTTGTGAAATCGAACAAAAACAAACTACAAGGGCTTTAATTGAACACAATATTGTTGGAAATATCAAAAATTGCAATAATTGTATTTATGTCCAAGTAAAAGCCCTAATTTTGACTTTCCAAGTCAAAATTCGTTTGATTTATCATGCAAGAATCGAATTTCACATTAAAACTATGTAACAACCGAAATTAATTAATCTTAATCATTCCATTGATGATTATTATCGGTTTCCATACGTTATTAACCTTTTAACTCGTCGAATTAAACTAAAGGGATGATTAGAATTCGAAACCGTTTGCAATTATGATCGAATTCGTATAACCCGAACGAAATTCTCACAATTTCACATTCCTAAACTCAAATCGGTACACTCAGAGATCATTACTACCAACAATTCGATCGGTGAAGCTTCGTGTGGAAGAATTCGATTTCAAGGAGGCCGAATCTAGGGCTCAAGTCGTTCTACAACAATCCTGCATAAAACCAAGTAAGTTATTGCTTCTACACACTCTAAATATCCCGATTAAGCTAAGCCCTAACCTCAATTCATGTAACAAAAACGAATTGTAAGTGTTCGAATTCTAGGGCTTAAATGGTAATCGGTTTTGGGTGTTTTGATACAATCAGGATTAAGAATCGAATTAAAGTATGGGAAAAGTTTCAGAAACCTCCGATAATACTAAACCACATTTCAATTTCATTAAAAGTTCACGAATCAATCAAGTTCTATTATTAGGGTTCATAGTATGAACGGTTTTAGGGGTTTCGATATAAATGAGGTTTAGAATTGAATTAAAGCTAACAGATAGTTTCTAAGTATTCGTTTTAAGGAAAAGCATGTGAGGATTGGATCGAATAACATCAAATTGATTGATTTCAAGTTCCTAGGGTTTGTTATAGGAACGAAATTGGGATTTCGATTCAAATGAGTTTAAGAATGAAATTAATTATTATGGTTAGTTTCAGAATGTTCCGATGAAGGATAACCCTCTGTTAATTTCATAATTTAATAATGAATGGTAAGAGTTTGACAATTCGGGTTCTTTGATGTAAAATGAATTGGGATTTTTGAACAAATTGAACTTGTTGATTCAATTAAATCCCTCAGATAGTCTTGAAAACGTTTGTGTGATGATAAACTTATGATTTTTCAGATTAGCATTAGCGAATTTAAACTATTTTGAAGGAATTGGGCTATACACATGCGAAACATTTAGGATAAAGAATTAGAATCTTCTGTTGATTGTTAGTCAAATTAAGTTAAATGTTGAACTCGTTTTAATCTATGGAATAAAAGCCCCAAGGTTCTGGGTTCTATTGGATTCGAATAATGGGTCAATTGGAAGAAAGGGACTTCGGTTATAGGAATAAGGGGGAACCAGCTAATTGTTGGTTAAAACAATTATTTCTCGAGATCTATCGTGATACCCTAGCGGGCCTGATTGGTAGATGATGTGTGTTTAGTGTTGGAGGTCACGGGTTCGAACCCGGCCCCAACAGTTTTTAGGATCGTAAAGTTATTTTTAGTATTTTGGTCACAATTTACTCGTTTTAACTCCGATTCGACTCGTTCGAATTGCGTTAGAACCAGAATTAAATTCCGAACGTATTAGAATAATAAAATTTATATTTTAGATCGGAAACGAAATCGCGTATAGTTACGATTAGTTAAATAAGATCAGATATGATTTTATTTAAACGATTTTAATGACACGCGTACTTACGTATGCACATTTCTAATCATATAACATACGTGTATTGACAAGTATGTGATTTGAAGCACTAAACAACAATCCGAATAACACTACGTTATTGTTTAAACACAGATCCTTCGTAAGAGGATTTTCTACGCAAGTTCACGCATTTGATCATTCTGCAACAATCAAAGGTGCGTACACGGCCTCTTTCTTATTTTAAACTGTTTTGGGGGAGAAAACATGTGCCACAAACATTTTAGATACATATCACTTGCATGAGTTAGCTGTTTACATTTTGTGACAACATAACATTTAAAAGTCCTTACACTTCGAACCGTTTAGTTTGCCGTAGCGCAAAGCGTGGTAGTTGGAAATAGATCTATTATGTTTGACAAACCTCACTTGGTAGATGGGATCTACGCAGGTGTTTGACTGACCAAACACACATTACTATTGTTTGTGCTAGACAATAGTGGCAAGGCAAAAACATGCTATAGCATGGCAAACGTCAGCTTCGGTGTCGACCACTTATGTAAATAGTACAAATGACTAGCTATCATGACTATGCATGTGTGATTATGTTATCTGCAAACTTGATATTCAAACTGTTGTTTTAAACATTATGAATGCGTAAACCTGTGTTATGCACCAACCTTTGTGTTGACTTGATTTACATGTTTTCTCAGGACGTTAAGGTGCACAAGAAAGCAGGCATGGACTAGGAGATTGAGTCGCATGCATGACTTTACATTTTAGTTATTTGAATTTGAACATTTGAGACATTGTATTGTAATTTACATTTTACAATTGTTACTAGTTTTAAAACGCTTCCGCAAACTTTGAAAACTCTGATGTTATGTTTTTAGACCAAAGTATGTTTTGAAATCCATATAGAGGTCTTCGTTATGTCTAATAATCTGAGATCCTGGTTTGTCACGTTCCCAAATGGTATGATTCCGTTAGTGGAAAATTGGGGGTGTGACAAAAGCCTTCACTTGATCCATAAGGGTCAAGTGGGAAGTAAAGATCTCCAATATGATCATACGCGTATCCTCAACCGTAGCCTGACATTGCCGCAAGCTCTGTTGTGTCCCCTGCAAGTTCTGAGTAACTTGCTGCAACTGTGCCCTCAGCTCTGCCTGATGGGAGGATTCTCCCACCTCGTGTATAGCATGAGGCTCGTCCCTGGGAGCCATCTGCCTCCGTGGAGGTAATCCCGTGGTCTTGTGGGCTTGACCCCGCATTCTTCTAAGTCCATCCCAAGCAGGGACTCTATGTGGTGAAGAACTATGCCGTCCCTCAGCTGCTACATCCTCAGCTCGAGGATGAGAGTGTCCGTGTGATGCTACCTGTGCCGGTGGTGGTGGTGTAACTGGTCTAGGAGCTGACGGTGGGTGGGGTAATGCAGGTGGCGCCTGTGGTACTGCGGGTGGTGCCTGTGAGGCTGCAGTCCACGCCTCAGAAGGATCCGAATCCGATCCTGAACTAGAGCTCGGAGTACCATCCACAATAACGTGAGGAAATCTCTGATAAATATACTGTTCACCTTGGTTGGCCATCGCTGTACAATCAAAATTTCTAATCAGTATCATGAAGTAAATATTAAATAACAATATTTAATATGAACATGATATGATGCTTCTTCCTATCTCAAAACAACTACTTGTCCTTATAGTTATTAATGTTCTGCTTGGATTAAATCAAACTAGAACGCACACGTGTTGCAAATTTCAGTTATGCTGGCCACTCATAACTGGAATTCGTACCACCTGATTATCCTGGCTTAATTCAAAACAAGTTCTGTTCATTAGTTATGTTCGGTGCTCTCTGTGTTACTATACAAGCCTATGGTTATAGTCTAGGTCTCTAAGTCAACCTAATTCTCTATAACATGTGGCTCTGATACCACCTTGTCACACCCCCATCTCTCGTCACCTCATCATGATGTCACTGAAATGGTTGCGGAAGCATAGTGATGATGTCTCAGAGGTGAGGGGTGACTTACTTGATCCGATATCAAAACACACAGATTAACTCAAAGTAAATACATTACAGGGTTTCGTCATTACAACCAGTATCATAATTTACAACTAAGTTTATTACACAAATGTTATATTACTAGTGTTTAAAGTGCCTAAAGTGTTGTCTCCCCCGAAGTCACGGTCTACCTGCAAAAAGGTTTGATTTGAAAACGTCAGCACAAAGCTGGTGAGTTCGTAAGTTCAAGTTCCACAATATGATATGATATGTAATTATAAGTTCTCAAAATGTTCAGTTCCAGATAACCATGGGACCCGTATCTAGTTCCTTTCTGACGTTCTTGTTCTATAAGATACTACCCGTCGGTAACATCTTAATGCCTCATTATCTTAATGTCTATCACAACATTAAGAAGTTCTAAAAACAGGAAACAAACATTCACACAAGGGGAGTTGCAGCTCCCAGCAAATGGGTGGTCAGCCGATAGTACTATCAATGTTTCCCCGTTCGGCCCCACATGGGTTCACTAGATACAGTTCAAAAATGAGGACTTTTAAGTTCTGTGATAGTGTTCTGTTCTCAGGCAAAATCCCATAAAATCCACAAGTTCTCAACAATCACATGAAATCACGCAGATAACAGTGATACATATCATATAGTTCCAAAAAGTTCAACAGTGTCCCCCGATGTTTACAAAAGATTAAAAATAAAAGGGGTTGTACGAAACTGACCTGATAATATAGAGGTAGCAGAATATGTCAAAACTGATAATAGAGAGGTGATTCTGCAATTATTCATGATTAATGAGTTATTTAGATTTTAACTTACTAATTAGATCTTTTTGAACGTCCAATGTCAAAGACATTGCCTTGAAAGTCATCAAACCGATATTAGGTTTTTAATTATTTATTTTGATGTCATATAATACAATGTATGATAATTTAGGAACCTACATTGCATTAGATTCCCAATAAAAGGTTGATGACACTCTTGATTAATCAGAATAATCTCGGATTAACCAAATAGTTAATGTTGTTGATTATGATACTATAACAGTTTCTAGATAATTTAATGGCTTAGGAATGATCAATCCTTGTTATAGATTACCCAAATATCATGAAACATCACAATGTAGCATTCAATTAGGTGTAATAACCAGATTTAACATACTAATCTGACTGTTATCATAAACATCAGATAATCGTTCCAACGTGAATTTCTAGAACGATCAAATGTGCTCACATCATTGATGACGTAATTCTCGTATGCAACTGTCACAGAGCGCCTCTTCGACATCATTTCTCGTCGCCTCTTGAGCCTTTTTAGAGTATTTCCATTTACTATCGTCTTCACGAGGACATGTAAATGATTTGATAAACGTAGGCCAACTGTCGAATAGCACTTGTACACTTTGAAAAGGTGTGAAACATGCTGCACCTGTTCGATCTAATTTTTGTTGAAAAAACGATAAATTTCCTTCCGCATCGTTCACGATTTGAAGAAATAATTTGCGGCTCATTCGAACTCCCCAATGGTCAAATGCTCGAGGCTTTTTTTTCTTCCAACGGTCATATGATTTTTGATTGATTGATTTATTTATTTTCTTGGCTTCAAACATTTGTCAAGGGGTGAGTGGGCTCACGCCTCCATCCATCACGCCGGTATGTAGTGGGGGGAGGGCGCCACTGGGACGTGATCGGCTTCTCTCATGTCCTCACCACACACCATAACACATAGCCTGATGCACTTGATGAAATGCATTGATGAAATGCATGCTCTTTTCCTCCCCTAACCCAACGAGCCTTCCTAAGTGTAGCCTCCACCTAAGCAAGTGCAACCTCTCATACATATACAATACAGATAGCCTAATTAAAGATTTTGATAACATTTTAATAATAATTAAAATAAGACATTTTAAGATTACATCTTAATTATTAAGGTATTATTAGCTATTAAGAGATATACCAAAGGGCTTCTAGCCTAGTGGTATTGCAATGAAGGGGAGAAGTTGCACATTATTAAGGTCAGGGGTTCAAACCTGAGCAGGAGAGAGGGTTTACGGATTTATCTGGTTCCCGCTTATCTGGTGGGTGAAGGGGTGACGACTGGGCCTGCCCTTGGATGTGTGCCCGTTTGGGCTTAAATCAGTCGTTCAGCCTGAAGCCGTTCAAAAAAAAAAAAGCTATTAAGAGATATCATGTTAATATTAAATGAATATTAAGATGATACCAAACAACTCTTAATACAAACTAAATTTAACCATTATTTGGGATTGAACATGTTAATGAAGGGCGAAATAGGATTGAACCTCCAACATCATGTTATCTATATTATTATATAATACATATTAGAAGGGCAAAATAATAATTTTCGTAAATCTCTTAAAATTAAGAGTTTTACAACCCTTATAACACATAGTACAACCTTTTAAATCTAACATCAATGTTTTGTTTCTCTTTTTTACTTTGTCCCACATAATTAGCCTTTACAAATTGAAGTGAGATATAGTGATTATAAAAAAAAACTCTTTAAAGCAAATAAACCACTTCTTGACATTTTTGTCCGGTTGGTCTTTTATGTTAAGAGTTAAAGTCACTTTTAGTTAATTTATAAATACAAAAAATTGTTTTCGGTATGGTTATGACCCTAAATCAAACAATGCAAACTTTAAAATCACCAAACTTAAGTATTGTGTTTTTAGTTGCATCGCTCGGGCACCGTACTAGTAAAAGTTAAACCATTTACTAATTATGTTATTCCCGCCTTTGATTTTTGTGAGTATTTTAAGTAGGGGTGTTCATCGGGTCGGATAACGGTTTATTCGGGTTATTCGGATCGGGTTGTCCGGAGTTGAAAATTTTAATATCTTATCCGAAACCCGACCCGATCCGAATTTGGAAATTTTCAATCCGATCCAAATCCATCCGAAAAACCCGAATAAACTTATTATTTCATCCTAATAATCAGAAACAACCCGAAAAAACAGAGTTAATTCAGGTTTTTCAGATTGAATTAGGATATCCGGTCCGAATAAACAGGATTTTGTATATCCGATATCCGATCCGAATTCGGAAAACGGATATCCGATCCGAATCTATCCGAATCTTTAATTCGGATCAGTTTTTTCGGATTTCAAATACGGTTCGGATTTCGGGTTTTTTGAACACCCCTAATTTTAAGCATGCTTATCCCAACTAATTCAATCATGCCCTTGCACGGTGAGACAAAGCAAAAAGTGAGCTAATCATGCTAGACAAACTAAAATCAGCCACTCATTTTTACTTTCGAAAAAAATCCTTTACCACCTTCGCACCTTGCTACAAATTAGCTACACTTGTGTTTTGCTATCTTTTAACTACATATTTTCATGACAAACTATAACAGTAGCAAAAAGCAAAAACAAGAAAAATAAATATTTTAAAAATAGTTTATAAAATCCGTAGCAAAATCGTGAAAATAAATATCAAAAAAATAAAATAAAAATAGTATTGGAAAATCCATTTCAACTCCGTAGCAAAAAAAAATTAAGTTAACAAAATTAGTAGCAATATCCGTTACAAAATCCAAAAAGCAAAATATTTAAGACAAGTTAGATAATAATTTAATATATAATGTGTTGAATATTTTAATGAATTAAATCCCGTGTGTTACACGGGTTTAATACAAAATATTATATTATTTAATAAAAAAATTATGTCTATAAAAAAATAAGAATTACACTTGAATTTTTATTATAATTATACATATTGTATTTTAACATTCAAATCATCCTATCAAACTAAATATTTTAAAATAATCCATGGAAAACAATTATTATTATTGTTGTTGTTGTTGAATATTTTAATGAACATAATTTGAAGTTAATGATAGCAAGAGACCTAAATAGAAGCGTAGATAAGAAAAGAAGTTTAACTAAAAACTTTATAACTAACTGCAGATTAACTTCATTTTCTTAATAATATATTAATTATTTTTCATATTTATAATTCACAATACATGATTAAATAATAGAGATTAATAATTAAATTATAGATACACACTGATAAACAAAAACTAAATGACTACAATGATAATAAATGTTACCAATTATTTATATTTTTGAAAATTAAGAGTTATAAACATATAATAACAATTTAAAATAAGTTGTTGTAAAAAAAGAAATAACATATAGGAATATTAAAGTTAATCGTCATATTTTATTATATAATTAGCTGAATAAGTAAAAATATTTAGATAATAACATTTAATAATATTACTATACATAAAAATAATTAACTTTTGTGAATTATAATTATACCATAATTTCTAAAATATATAAATAAGTCTTTAGTTTTTGTAGCTTATTTAAAAAAATGAAAAGTTTTAAAAGTTTTATATTATTTAATGAAAAAAAGTAAGTTAAAATACAAATATATATGAATGTACATGAAATAATTTAGGTTTTTAATATTCTTATTATTAATAAAATCATTATTTGTATAGTTTACGATATTGTTTTATAATATATCTATTTTATTTTGTTATAAAAATGTATGAATATATATGAAATAATTCGGGTTTTTAATATTCTCATTTTTAATAAAATCATAATTTGTATAGTTTACAATTTGTTTTATAATGTATCTATTTTATATTGTTTAGTTATTTGTTTTTTTAATATACTTTAAACATATTATTAAATTTCTACATTGAAAGGGTAAGATATTCATGACTTAATTATTTGTTTGTATACATAACTTATTAATTATAAGAAAATAAATTAAGTAATAATTTGTCCAATTTATTAATTATCACAATTAATGAAGGAGTGTTAATAAATGAGTTAATGCTCCAAATTTTAGGAGGGAAATAAAAATGAAACATGGTCCATTGCATGACATGTAGCATACAAAAACTTTGATTTATTATATAAGATAGATGTGCAGCAAAAAAATTTGATAAAAAAGAAAGTAATATTTAAATACAAAATAAAATTATCATATGAAAAATAATATCAAAATCCTTAATCAAATAGGGAAATCAATACTTCTAATATAATTAGAAAAAAGTTAACAAAATCATTAGCTTACACATAGCAAGATTAACAAGTATATTAAATTGTCAAATTTTTTAAAATCAAACTTAGTTAACGAGATTTAAGGTTTGTCAAAGTAAGTTAATTATAATTACCTGTTAACATAATTCATTAAACACAATAATTATTTATCTATACAATTATTGAAGGTAATCATTGCTTGGGAATAGTTTTGTTGTTTTGGTTCATGAATTTTTCGACTATAGATAATAAATAAACAGTGACAGTTCTTAACTTAAATAATTTAATATTTAAAGGTTCAAACCTAAAAAGGATGGATAGTTTATAGATTTATTCAGTTTCATCTGATATGGGGAATATGGTCTCAGGGTGGTCGGGCAATCGATCTTTGCTACATCGTCCGGTTTGCCATGGTTAGCACGCGAAGATCCCTGGTGTTAAAAAATTATAAAATACTACCAATTCCGATTTAATGAAACTAATTAAAAATATTGGTGCTATTACTTACTGTGCAGCTCGTATTTGACCAAAGAAGCTTGAAAATGGTTGGAATCTTGAAATGAAGGTTTTGGGGTTGAAATACACACGATTTAGACATTAGAATACTCCGATATTGTGTGGAAATGGCCGAAAATTCGAGAGGGGCGAATTGTCACACCCGTGCGGAATCCACGGCGCGGTGACGACTTGATCGAATGATCAGTTGATTCAAATGCAAAAGATTCATGATGAACAACCACAATGAATTACTAGGTTTCATATGATTAAAGTAATGTTTACAGATCATGTCTAACTACAAAAAGAATACAACTAACCGACCTCAAAATAATGTTTACAAAATAAGAACAAACAAGATAATTAAACAACAAGGATTTAAATGTGTTTCTAATCCATCCTAGCTTATTTGCTGATCTTGTTCTATCTTATATTAGGTCGTCTTAGTTGTCCGATCACCTGAAACATGTGAAGAAAATATGTCAAACTACAAACAGTAGTTGGTGAGATACATTGGTTTAAATCTTGTAAAACATATAGTTTATGAATATGAAAATACAAGTTCGAAAAGATAACCGTTTGTAAACATGTGAGTGTAACCTGTATAAAACCTGAGTTCAAACAACTAATGAAACATGTACAAACAACCACTGTATATAACTTGTATATGTATAAACTGTAATTGTAGTAACATGCTAACGTAACACAAACTATCCTCAAGTATATCCTATTGTCATCTTAAATCCAAGTCACAAACTACGTTCGGAGTTAGGCAAAGAATGACGATTACCAACACAGCCCATGGTAATAAAATGAATTAAAACTAACTCTGTGTCAATGAAAGTGTGTTCAATATGACCTAGACTGTTCAAATTAATCAACAGTCAATTCATATTGCTAAATCTACACCAATACATCTTTGGCTGTAAAGCTAATTAAAGCCAACTCTGACCTTAGTGTAGAACCCGTTTTCCCTTGTTGTGATCACCCAGTACTAACGATGAACAAGTGCGTGACCTCAAGTTTAGAGGTTAAGTTAATAACTTCTAACCCTTGAGTCATAATATGTACAATTGCGTGAACTTCAAGTCTGAAATTCGAGAATAGTGATTTCGGCCCTTGAAGTCCTGAATATAGGCATACATGATGTGAATAAGCTTGTTTACAAACATGCATCCATGTTACATGGTTTAATTGAAAACCAACTTGTACGAAATGAAATGGATTAGGCCGTGTGCCATGACAAGTCATGACTAAGAGCCTTGTGTCCAATGTTTATTGTTCAAATGTGTTTAAATTTACCAACATAGCCAAACATAAGTTTTGAGTAGTGAAAATCATTCAACTAATTTAGTAATGAAAACCATTTAAGAAATTAAGTTCCGAAAACAATATTCACATGTTCCACCCCAAAAGATTTAGAAGTAGGAAAAGAGTGGCTATGTACTCACCTTGAATGGCTGGAATGTACGATGAACAAATGCTCGATGAACGATGTTGTAACACCCCAACCTGATTAGGGCTAACGTGTCACTTATACGAAGATCAGAATTAATGCAACAATCCAAAATAGGTTAAAATGTAATTAAAGTCTTACATAGGTCAACCAAAGACATAATAAAAGTCTTATGATAAAGTTCATAAAATAAATTCTTGATAATTTCTTGAATCTCTTTTCTCAATTCCCAGCCTGATTTCCTGTATTACCTATACAATACAGATAAACACCACAAAAACAAATACGGCTGAGCCAAAGAATGCTCAGTAACGGATAAACAACAGTAATTAAAAGAAGTTCAGAAAGTGGTGAAGGTAATGATAAATACTAATCATAAACAGAGACCAGAAACATAGTAGTGACAGAAACAGAAACAACAAACAGTGGTCTGACTTGAATCAAAAATAACCTTTCATAAACAACAATATAGGTTATAACATAAGTCAGAAATAGTGGGAAATCTCAGAATATACCACGAGCCGACTGTACATATAAAAGTGTAAGGTTCACGGGTAGCTACTCCCGCTTACCAGACACATGAGATAGTTAGTGTTGGCATACACATCACTATTCCTCAGAAATCAGAAGTACAGTTAAAAATTATCCTAAGACCAGTCCATACGTCTCTCCAGAGTTCAGTAGGTGCACAAGTGTACTATCAGAGTACTAAATAGAGACACCGTAAACTCAACTAACCGCCACGGGTGTGTGAGGCCCCGGAACCGGGCACCTCACAGAGGTTGGTTTTCATCATAACACATAGCTCTTAAACTAAAAACTTTCATAATCATGCAGCGGAAAGGTGAACATAGTTTGATAAACATAATTTAATAAAGTGTCTGTATCAAAATCATATCGAATTGCCAAAACCACCGGATCGTATGACTCTATGCCCGAGCTCCATGCCTCCTCTTATCATACCTTCAACCTGACATACATGCTAAATCAAGTCAGCTTACGCTGGTGAGTTCTAGTTTTCATAAAACAACATTTAACATACTTAACATACACATCATTTCATTCACATAGTCCATAAACTTAGCACATAACATCCTTACATCATCATCATCATCATCATACGTTCCCCTGTTACCATACGAACAGTGGGCTTATGCCTGCACAAGGCTCCATACCCAGTTATAGTCGTGGTTGACTATCATACCCAGTTATAGTCGTGGTTGACTATCATACCCAGTTATAGTCGTGGTTGACTATCATACCCAGTTATAGTCGTGGTTGACTATCATACCCAGTTATAGTCGTGGTTGACTATCATACCCAGTTATAGTCGTGGTTGACTATCATACCCAGTTATAGTCGTGGTTGACTATCATACCCAGTTATAGTCGTGGTTGACTATCATACCCAGTTATAGTCGTGGTTGACTATCATACCCAGTTATAGTCGTGGTTGACTATCATACCCAGTTATAGTCGTGGTTGACTATCATACCCAGCCATCACAAGAGCTGGTACACCTTTCATACTTATCCTATAACACGTATAGGACATCGTTCGTTCGTCATACATGATATACTAGCATTATATCATCTTTTATCATAATCATCATAACATTTACTGCTAACATCATAACATCATTCATAGCAGTCATCATGGCATCTTAGACATGTTATACTAGCATCGTCTCATCATACCATCATAGCATACTGTCATCATGCACAGTTCATCATAACATACTAGCATCATCAGCATATCATAATATCATGTCATCATGCCTACATATCATACTTTCATCCTAGCAACCTAGGACCTTGTCATACTCCTATAACGGTTCTCATAGTTATCATCATGAAGCATGTTATCATAAAGCCATCATCATATCAAATGCTAGCATCATTTTCATGTCATGTTATTCATTATCATAATTCATTTCTCATGCATTCGTCATACTTAACATACTTTCATGCATAGATCATACTAACACATACACATGCATACATAGTCAGGGCATACCATCATTCATTCATCATCCTAAGCACATAACATCATAACATAACCATAAGCATGTATGTCAGCCCAAAACAGTTAACATGAAATAGGGCGTCTAGAACTCACTTGATAGTAGACTCCTGTTAACCTTAGCCGAACTCCTTAGTTAGGGCCTTAAGGACCTATATCAGTTACATCATATCATCACATACCATCACATCACATACCTAGACTTAGAAATTATTCTAAGTCCTCGTAGCCTACTAGTCCCCCTTATTGAATCCAAGTTTTCGAAATTTAGCTAAGTGTTCGAAACCCTTGAAATTCATTAAGTTCCTACATACACGAATTGCCATGTACTCGAAACATCTCTAGTTCACGAAATGCCATGTACTCGAAATTCCATGTACACGAAATGCCATGTACACGAAATTCCATGTACACGAAATACCATGTACACGAAATTCCATGTACACGAAATAACCATTGTATTCGAAATAGCCCCTGTACTCGAAATAACATTGTACTCGAAATACATGCATGATTTCGAGTACCCTCTGTACATGATTTCGTGTACTCATCATTTCGTCCTTAAACATCTCAGAAATTCATCTAAGACCTTGGGGAGCTAGTTCTAGGTTCCTTTGGTTGTTACCCACGTATTGGAACCTCAAAGTTATGAACTTTATGCATAAAGGTGTGAGCTTTATGCAAAAGTTCACCCTTTGTTTAACCATTCTAACTTTTGCATAAAAATCCAGCTTTCTATAAATGAATCACTTACTTGAAGGTAGCTGATCCTCCTGGTAAAATCCCGTGCGTTTCCTACTTCGTTTGGTCGATCAAAGTTTGATTCTTGAAATTCTTGGACTTAAACTTCGTGTACTCGAGAGGGACTGTGCTTCCAACCAAAGGTTGTCACATTTCCCAAGGCACGACTATTTATAGACAAGGTGCCCGTACTCGAACACCTGAGTACACGAAATAGGGAGTACTCGAAATATGGTGTACTCGAAATTTCCATATTTCGAGTACACGATTTCTAAGCCCCATCTTGGTTATTTTCGTCTATTTTCTCACAAGTTACTTATCCGTTACACGTACGTAGAATTCAAATAACTTGTATCTTAGAAAAATTTGGGATGTTACAAGTCTCCCCTCCTTACAATAGGTTTCGTCCCGAAACCTGCCTTGTTACACATCGAACAGATGAGGATACAACTCCCTCATCTCGTCTTCCAATTCCCACGTCTTGTCTGAACCCTTCCGATGCTTCCAGTGAACTCTTACTTGACGAACCGTTTTATTCCTTAACTGCTTTTCCTTCGTATCCACAATGGCGACTGGTTCTTCAATGTAGTTCAGTCGGTCATCTACCTCAATGTCATCCAAAGGAACATGCGCCTGCTCGTCTGCCAAGCACTTCCTAAGATGCGACACGTGAAAGGTAGGATGAATCCCGCTTAGCTCCTCTGGTAGGTCCAGTCGATACGCGACTTTCCCTACCCTTGCCTTTATCGGAAACGGTCCGATGTACCTCGGACTCAACTTTCCTCTCTTTCTGAATCGGATGATACCCTTCCATGGTGATACTTTCAGCAACACTCGATCGCCAACATTAAACTCTATTGGTCGTCGGCGCTTGTCAGCGTAAGACTTTTGGCGATCTTGTGCAGCTTTCATACGTGCTTTTATCACCCGTAGTTTTTCTGCCATATCAATCACGGCAGCCTTGTTTCCCATTTCTTTCTGTCCAACTTCACCCCAGCATACCGGGGTTCTACATCGTCGTCCGTACAACGCCTCATATGGGGGCATTCCGATACTGGAGTGATAGCTGTTGTTATATGAAAACTCCACCAAGGGCAAGTGGTCATCCCAGCTTCCTCCAAAATCGATAATGCACGCCCTAAGCATATCCTCCAACGTTTGGATAGTCCTTTCTGACTGTCCATCAGTCTGAGGGTGATAGGCGGTACTGATATTTAACCTCGTTCCCATAGCATCATGAAACTGCTTCCAGAACCTGGAAGTAAACCTCGTATCTCGATCTGACACAATGGAGACAGGAACTCCATGTCTGGCCACAATCTCCTTTACGAACAACTCAGACAACCTTTCGGACGTATACGTTTCCCTGATAGGAAGAAAGTGTGCACTCTTCGTCAGTCGGTCCACAGTCACCCATATGGTATCATGCCGTTTAGCTGTCTTTGGTAGCTTGGTGATGAAATCCATGGTGACGTGTTCCCATTTCCATTCCGGTACCTCTAGAGGTTGCACATATCCGTAGGGTTTCTGATGTTCAGCCTTCACTTGCGCACAAGTAAGACACCTGTTCACATACTGCATCACATTAAACTTCATGCCCGGCCACCAATAATCCTGTCGAAGATCTTGATACATCTTCGTCGCACCGGGGTGTACCGAGTATCGTGACTTGTGGGCTTCATCTAAAATCCTCGCTCGAATGTCCCCATTTCTGGGCACCCACATTCGACCGAATCGTAGCTTTATCCCATGGTCATTGTCTTCCAAGTTCTTGACTTGTCCGAAGACGCGTTCAAAACCCACATTCTCTTCTTTCAATCCCTCCTGTTGCGCCTGTTTGAGCTCGTTCAGAAAGTCTGGCGTTATCACCAAACTATACGATTTTACTCGTATGGCAGGATGATCAGTCTTGCGACTCAGAGCATCTGCCACCACATTGTCCTTTCCCGGGTGATATAGAATATCACAGTCATAATCTTTTAACAGCTCAAGCCATCGTCTCTGCCTCATCTTCAAATCCTTTTGCTCGAAGAAATACTTCAAGCTCTTGTGGTCGGTATAGATGGTACTCCGTACTCCATACAAGTAGTGTCTCCATATTTTCAATGCAAACACCACTGCAGCGAGTTCAAGATCGTGGGTCGGGTAGTTAGCCTCATGAATCTTTAGCTGGCGCGAAGCATAAGCTATCACCCTTCCCCTTTGCATTAGTACACATCCCAACCCTTGTCGTGACGCATCGGCATACACAACAAGATCATCATTCCCATCCGGCAGTGCTAGAACAGGAGCTTGGGTAAGTTTCTCCTTCAGCACTGAAAACGCCTGTTCTTGGTTTGGACCCCATTCATACTTTACGTCTTTCTTTGTGAGCTTCGTCAGTGGCGTCGCTATCTTGGAGAAGTCTTGAATAAATCTCTGATAATAGCCAGCCAAACCAAGAAAACTGCGTACTTCTGTTGGTGACTTTGGAGGACTCCATTTCATAATCGTTTCTACTTTAGCTGGATCTACCATAATGCCTTCTGGGTTCACCACGTGACCCAGAAACTGTACCTCTCGTAGCCAGAAAGCGCATTTGGAGAACTTAGCATAAAGTTTCTCTTTCCTCAGGATTTCCAATACCTCACGTACGTGGCAAGCATGGTCTCCCTCGTTCTTTGAATAAATCAAAATATCATCAATGAACACTATCACCGATCGGTCCAGCATCGGTCGACATACCCTGTTCATCAAATCCATAAATGTTGCGGGAGCATTCGTCAATCCAAACGACATAACGAGAAACTCGTAATGTCCATAACGAGTACGGAAAGCAGTCTTTGGAATATCCTGCTCTCGAACTTTCAACTGATGGTAACCGGATCGGAGATCTATCTTTGAGAACCAGCTTGCACCTTGCAATTGATCGAACAAGTCATCAATTCTGGGTAGAGGATACCTGTTCTTTACGGTCAACTTATTCAGTTCCCTGTAGTCAATACACATACGCATACTTCCATCCTTCTTCTTAACGAACAGCACCGGTGCTCCCCACGGAGAGACACTCGGTCGTATAAAACCTTTATCAAGGAGTTCTTGTAGCTGGGTCATCATTTCCTTCATCTCTGTTGGAGCTAAACGGTAAGGTGCTTTGGCAACAGGTTGTGCCCCCGGCACTAAGTCGATCTGGAACTCAATTTCCCGTTCGGGTGGTAATCTAGGCAATTCCTCAGGGAATACATCGGGGAAGTTACACACCACGGGAACATCATCAATCGTCCTCGTATCCGTACGTTCCTCAATCGCATAGGCCAAGTAGGCTACACACCCTCGCCGCATCATAACATCAGCCTGGATCATCGAAATGATCTTTGGCGCATACATCGCTTTATCACCATAAACCGTCACGGAGCTACCATCCATCGCACGTAAACATATCATCTTTCGTCGGCATACAATGTTAGCCTCATATTTGGCTAACCAGTCCATACCCAAAACCACATCGAATCCTCCTAAGGTAATAAGAAACAATCGGACAGGGAACCTATGACCTTCTATCTCAACATAACAATCATCAATAGCCTCAGTCACCCTGGTCATCTTACCAATAGCCGTCTCTACATCAAATACCCGATCTATCTTCTTAACCTTCCCAGATAACCCATCACAGAAAGTAGAAGACACAAAACTCATACTGGCACCAGAATCAAACAATACAGAAGCAGGAATATTGTTGATAGAAAAGGTACCTGTGACCACGTCCGGGTCCACAATCGCATCATCCTTCGTCATCGTAAAGGCTCGTGCTTTAGCCTTCTGCTTCTCCATTCCTTTCTCCTCTTTCTTACCCGAGCCCGAAGCATCGGCCCGTGGTTGTCTGCAATCCTTGGACAGATGTCCAAACCCGTTGCAGTTGTAGCATCTGGTGGCACTCGGACAATTGCTGGAGAAATGTCCCGTCTTTCCGCATCGAAAACATAAGTTAGTGCCCACCAAGCACTGTCCAGTGTGAATTTTACCACACTTGTTGCATCAGTTCGCATCCTCACGCTTCATCTTCTTGCCTGAAAACTTTCGTTGGTCTGTTCGACCCCTCTTAGTCCTGGAAGACTCCTTTACCTTTGCTTCTTCTTTGGCTGGTTCGGCTGACATAACATCATCCCAAACTATGCCACTAAGCTCCACAGTGGAATCATAAGTCTTGGGAGCATTCGCCTTCACATGAATCCGAACCTTGGGAGGCAAACCCTCCATGTACAACTTCACCCTGCGTTCCTCGGTAGAAACCAGATGAGGAACAAGTCTTGCCATCTCATTAAATCGTGAAGTGTACTGCCTGTGATTCAGGCTTCCCGCCTTCAGCACCAGAAACTCCCTTTCAACCTTATCCAGCTCATTCTTGGGACAAAACTGCTTAGTGACCAGTTCCTTTAGATCATCCCAAGTCATCTTCTCTACATCAGCTGCAGCCTTGGACTGCTTAATGGTGTTCCACCAGTGAAGTGCCTCCTCGACAAAAGAGTGAGCTGCAAACTTAACAGCTTGATCGACTCGGCATTCACTGATGGAGATAACAGCCTCCATCGCGGATACCCAGTGGCAGGTGGCCACAGCATCCTTCTTACCATCGAAGGTCGGTGGGTTGCATCCCTTGAAGGACTTGTAGTCACAGCCCTTCAGTTTCCCAGTCATAGAGTCGCCGCTCTTCGTCTCGATGATCACCACCTCATCTTCTTTGGTGCTCTCCTTAGTTCCTTCAGACTTGTCTTTTAGAGCATCCTTCAGTGCCTTAGCAATCATTGCCGGCATCTTTTCATCCATGATCTTGCAGACCTCATCAGAAATAGCCTTCACCACGATAGGCTCTAGAGTGAACTCGTCTTCATTCTCAGGTTGCTCGTTGTGCTCGTGGTCGTCTTCGTTGACGGGTTCTTCAGCCTCGACATGTGGTTCTTTAGCTACCTGTGGTTTCTTTCGCGGTCTACCCTTTTGTCCGGCCATCTTAACTTTCTACATAATGCAACAATTGATGAGTCAGCATAGGAATCAGTTTAGCACGGAATAAGTTTTGTAAATCGTTAACGACATTGATCAAGTGTTATTAACCATTTACCCAACTCATAGGCTCTAAACGTTTCCCATCCCATCTCTTCAATGTGCATGACACTAACTACTTTCATAACATTACATCTAACCCTTAACTCATACATAAACATTCAACTCGTGGCATCCGTCATCCGTGGTTGGCAATCCGCATCCATTAATCCCATTCTCAGTTTAAGTCTTGGCATTTGGGATGCCAAGATCTCTCAAACTATGGCTCTGATACCAACTTGTGAGGCCCCGGAACCGGGCACCTCACAGAGGTTGGTTTTCATCATAACACATAGCTCTTAAACTAAAAACTTTCATAATCATGCAGCGGAAAGGTGAACATAGTTTGATAAACAGAATTTAATAAAGTGTCTGTATCAAAATCATATCGAATTGCCAAAACCACCGGATCGTATGACTCTATGCCCGAGCTCCATGCCTCCTCTTATCATACCTTCAACCTGACATACATGCTAAATCAAGTCAGCTTACGCTGGTGAGTTCTAGTTTTCATAAAACAACATTTAACATACTTAACATACACATCATTTCATTCACATAGTCCATAACCTTAGCACATAACATCCTTACATCATCATCATCATCATCATACGTTCCCCTGTTACCATACGAACAGTGGGCTTATGCCTGCACAAGGCTCCATACCCAGTTATAGTCGTGGTTGACTATCATACCCAGTTATAGTCGTGGTTGACTATCATACCCAGTTATAGTCGTGGTTGACTATCATACCCAGTTATAGTCGTGGTTGACTATCATACCCAGTTATAGTCGTGGTTGACTATCATACCCAGTTATAGTCGTGGTTGACTATCATACCCAGTTATAGTCGTGGTTGACTATCATACCCAGTTATAGTCGTGGTTGACTATCATACCCAGTTATAGTCGTGGTTGACTATCATACCCAGTTATAGTCGTGGTTGACTATCATACCCAGTTATAGTCGTGGTTGACTATCATACCCAGCCATCACAAGAGCTGGTACACCTTTCATACTTATCCTATAACACGTATAGGACATCGTTCGTTCGTCATACATGATATACTAGCATTATATCATCTTTTATCATAATCATCATAACATTTACTGCTAACATCATAACATCATTCATAGCAGTCATCATGGCATCTTAGACATGTTATACTAGCATCGTCTCATCATACCATCATAGCATACTGTCATCATGCACAGTTCATCATAACATACTAGCATCATCAGCATATCATAATATCATGTCATCATGCCTACATATCATACTTTCATCCTAGCAACCTAGGACCTTGTCATACTCCTATAACGGTTCTCATAGTTATCATCATGAAGCATGTTATCATAAAGCCATCATCATATCAAATGCTAGCATCATTTTCATGTCATGTTATTCATTATCATAATTCATTTCTCATGCATTCGTCATACTTAACATACTTTCATGCATAGATCATACTAACACATACACATGCATACATAGTCAGGGCATACCATCATTCATTCATCATCCTAAGCACATAACATCATAACATAACCATAAGCATGTATGTCAGCCCAAAACAGTTAACATGAAATAGGGCGTCTAGAACTCACTTGATAGTAGACTCCTGTTAACCTTAGCCGAACTCCTTAGCTAGGGCCTTAAGGACCTATATCAGTTACATCATATCATCACATACCTAGACTTAGAAATTATTCTAAGTCCTCGTAGCCTACTAGTCCCCCTTATTGAATCCAAGTTTTCGAAATTTAGCTAAGTGTTCGAAACCCTTGAAATTCATTAAGTTCCTACATACACGAATTGCCATGTACTCGAAACATCTCTAGTTCACGAAATGCCATGTACTCGAAATTCCATGTACACGAAATGCCATGTACACGAAATTCCATGTACACGAAATACCATGTACACGAAATTCCATGTACACGAAATAACCATTGTATTCGAAATAGCCCCTGTACTCGAAATAACATTGTACTCGAAATACATGCATGATTTCGAGTACCCTCTGTACATGATTTCGTGTACTCATCATTTCGTCCTTAAACATCTCAGAAATTCATCTAAGACCTTGGGGAGCTAGTTCTAGGTTCCTTTGGTTGTTACCCACGTATTGGAACCTCAAAGTTATGAACTTTATGCATAAAGGTGTGAGCTTTATGCAAAAGTTCACCCTTTGTTTAACCATTCTAACTTTTGCATAAAAATCCAGCTTTCTATACATGAATCACTTACTTGAAGGTAGCTGATCCTCCTGGTAAAATCCCGTGCGTTTCCTACTTCGTTTGGTCGATCAAAGTTTGATTCTTGAAATTCTTGGACTTAAACTTCGTGTACTCGAGAGGGACTGTGCTTCCAACCAAAGGTTGTCACATTTCCCAAGGCACGACTATTTATAGACAAGGTGCCCGTACTCGAACACCTGAGTACACGAAATAGGGAGTACTCGAAATATGGTGTACTCGAAATTTCCATATTTCGAGTACACGATTTCTAAGCTCGGTTATTTTCCATCTTGGTTATTTTCGTCTATTTTCTCACAAGTTACTTATCCGTTACACGTACGTAGAATTCAAATAACTTGTATCTTAGAAAAATTTGGGATGTTACAGGGTGGTTCCACATCATGGTTGCCGCCATGAAGGGCCTGTAGTCATCCTTACAGGTAGGGGCATGCTCGGGTAACAGATCAGAAGTTCCGTAGGTTCAGTAGGATAGTTAAACTACCAAGTATATCATATTCGGATCGTGCAATAATGAGTACAATATAATCTAAATCTATTACATGATAAACGAAGCAGGGAAACACGATATCATATCGTGGTAATAACAAATCAGAATATAATATAGAAACGGAAATAAACGATTACAGAAACAGAAATACTATGATTTAATTAAACAGGATCCGTACAGAAACGAAGCAAAATCAGATATACTATGAGATAAGGAAATAAAATCCGTACCTTAACCTTAACAAGTAATCACCAATTAATATCAAGTTAAATCCACGTATCACCGACTGTTCAAATACCTGAAATTTTTATTTCATTTTAAATTAGATTTATTTGGCTTTTAACCATGTATTTGATTGATTTATTATTTTATTATTAGTCAACTATCGTTTCTTAATTAAAATTTTATTTGAATTAATTGAATAAAATAGTTTAATGATTTCGCCTAGTTAATCAGTAAAATGGTTTTAAGAAAGAAATTCAAAAAAATAATGCGTGGGAGGGAAATAGAATTTTTGTAAGTTTCTGATATCAAACCCACACATGATCATTTGTAACTCTTTACTCCTCTTTGTTTGTTTATTGTTTAAGATTAATAACCATGGTCTCTATTTTCTTTTTAAACTTCCTGATAACATCTCCATAATAAATTCAAATGTTTTTCCTATGCATGTACTCCTTGAACCATTTTCTGTATTACGTCTCGCATATATTCGGTGACTTCACTAAAACTTCAGACAACATATGATGGCTACATGCCATCTTTAATATAGTTAACAAGTCTACATTTTAAGGATCCCCTTTCTAGTAATCTTATATAAAAACGAATTTATAAACGAACTTGATTATTTAGACAATTTAGAATTCTTACCTAACAACACAAAGGGAGGTCGGAGAACGAGATTGAAACCCGTGTGATACGATTTTGAATTATGGTAAATGATCGTAGCACGACACTAAGTTGGAAACTGGAAGATTCGCGCGCAACTTTTGGTTCCGGTATTCCTGGTCTTAATTATGGTGATCTATAAATGATTCACTCCGGTTGTAACGATGGTTCACCCCGAGGTTATGTTGCTGATAAAAAAAAAAAAAAAAAAAAAATCCATGCAGCAAGTGGCTGAAGTGATCGGTTTTCTTCTTGGTCCACACGATCTCCTAATGTTGCACGAATTTGGCTTCTCCGGTGACAGTTGATGGACGCTTCCTGGATACGACTAGGATGGGTCGGTAATTGTTCACAATGGTTGAGGGAAAATTATGAGATGTTAAAGGAATACGGTGGAAGGGACGATAAGGATATAACGGTGGTTTATATCAATTGTTCTTTAATGACAATAATGACGGTTTAAATGGCCCTTACAATTCTCATCTGTTACTAATGACATAATATGGGAATTCCATCTAGTTTTAATTGATTTCTTTTTCTTTTTCTTTTTTTTTTGTGATAAAATGGTGTTTAAATGACATCAATCTCAACGATTATGACCTTGGGTATGGGTTAGGAAATATTGAATTTAAATGAATCACAGGTGGTCATCATTTTTTTTATGGATCGAATTTTGAACCGGTACCATATATGTTGGTCACGTGATATATGTCAAGTGATATTTAATTAGACCGCTTTGTTACTCGTCTAAACTTGTAGATGATTTAATTATCAGAACTAGATTATTATTATTTATTATGTAATTCTTTTAATTCATTTTGTGTTGGATATTAATTATTTATTATTATTATTTTTTATATACGGGTATTATAGATGCTCTCACTTGTTGTCGATAAGTGTATTGGTTTCAAAACCCTAATTGTGTTAACACAATTCATTATTTGTAAGGTTGTATTCATTTCATGTTCTTAATTCCCATGTTCATTATACTTAAGTGTTTAAACTTATGTTAGTAACTTGATTCTTGTTACCATCCCAAGCTTTGTCCATAACCTTTATATTAACATTTGAAAGTTTGTCACTTTCCTTATTTTTATGTTTAGAACTTAAGTCAAAGTTTATTTCATGGAAATATAACCATTATACTATGCATGCAAACTATGCATGCAACCCATGCATAGTGTTGTTGGTGCACTAAATGTCCCTAGTTCGATTTTGTGTTATCAATCATGTAACATTCAAGTTATGTTAATGGAAGTTATCTTTATATATCGTTCTTAATGTTTAATATTGATTATGTGATTGTTTGATTTGATTTAATTAATATTTGAGTATGAGTATGACTCATTCGGGCGAATGACTCTAACGAATGAAGTCATTCGCCGAATGAGAATAACGACTGACTATACTCAGCGAATGAGCCATTCGCCGAATGACTCATTCGACTGACTTGTCTATTCGACATAGTCATTCGCCGAATGAGTTGTTTCGGCCACTCATTCGGCCGAATGACTACAGTCTATAAATACATGTTCAAATCATTTCAAACCTAACTTTTGCCGAGTCCTCATTCTTCCCAGTGCACTCTAGTGTCAAACCCTTGAAGTTTTGAGCGATTCTTCACGTCCAACTTCGATTCTCAACCAGTGGTGATCGATTCTCACTCGCACGTTGATTTTACACACTCGATTCACCACGGTTGCTGTTGATTTCGATTGGAAAACCCTGAAATAGGATTCTGCACTATTCCAGAGGCAGTCAAGCAGATTTCCCTTGGAATCGGATTGTTTCCGAGCTCCTTTTTGGTCCTACAAAGTGGTATCAAAGCTTTGGCTCTTAATTCTGCTTGATTTCCATTCAAAATCACTAAATATTTGATTGTTCGTTCGAGATCTGCAAAAACCCTAAGTTTCTTGTCCTTCAAGTCACTATTTCATTGAAAATCAGTGGGTTTGTGTGGTTGTTTTGTCAAAACGTTTATCCCAATTTGTTCAATATCATCTCATGATGTTCTGTACCAAATTTGGTACTTAGATCTGGTCAAAATCTCAAGTTATCGCGATTTTTGTTGCAAAAACCCTCAGATTGACCGAATGAGCATGGCGGCCGAATAGGTTTGGCCGAATGAGCCTCATTCGCCGAATAGCATCATTCGTCATCTTCATTCGCCGAATAGCTACATTCGACAGTCTCATTCGGCGAATAGCCCTCATTCGATCAGTCATTCGGCGAATGGCTCATTAGGTCAAGTCATTCGGAGATTAGCACTCATTCGAACTCTCATTCGGCGAATAGCCTCATTCGACCCTTTCTTTCGCCGAATAGGTTCATTTCTTCTGCTCATTCGTCAAACAGTCATACTCAGCTTTTCATTCGCCATTTCTAGCACATTCGGCCCCCAACATTCGCCCCTAGGATTTTCATTCGGCAATCAGTTTGCAAATTTTTCTAAGTGTTGAATCCTGTTGTTCCTGATCAAATGGAAGACTTAGCATTGATGGCGAACCAGAATCATCGTATTCAGACTTTGCTACTGACTGAGACTGAGACTGGGAACTCTAATAAAGCTCCAAAGTTATTATCCTTAGACGATTATCCACACTGGAAGTATCGGTTTGAGATCCACATCATCAATGGGGTGGATACAAACTTATGGATGATGATTAAGGGAGGTTATCTGAGGCCTCTGAATGAAGATAGAACTCCTATGCTAGTCACACGGATGACTGAGCCTCAGAGGAAGCTTTATGATTATGAGAAGAAAGCTTATGCTATTCTATCTCAATCCATTGCTACTGATATCTTCCATCAGTTCAGACAATTTACTTCTTCTAAGTATTTGTGGGATGCTTTGCAGCAACGGTATGAAGGCAATGATGCTTTGAAGAACATCAAGTCTAAGGCATTAAGGAAGGAATTTAACAGCTTTATGTATGTTGGAAATGAATCTTTGGATGATTTGATTGCCAGATTCTATCATCTACTGAGTGAGTTGTTCAATCATGAAGTCAAGACCACTACTTAGGAAAAGATTCAATGTTTAGCAGATGCTCTTCCTCCAAAATGGGAATTATTTTTTATGGTTCTTAAGCAGAATGAGATGATGTCACACATGGATATCAATGATTTTATTCAGAAGTTGAAGGAGTAGGAAATTGAGAACAAGTGGAAGGCTAAGAGGGTTTCTCAAGTTCAGGATCCTTCATTGTACTATTCTACACCTACTGTGGAGAAAACTTCTTCTCATGCTCCACTGAAGACTGCTTTAGTTTCTCCGACTGCTGAAGCTCCATCTTCCAATCAGATTCTTTTCAGTCAATCATCATCCCCTTCAAATTCTCAGAAAGAACATCATCAACCAGTCACAAGTCTAAAGACAGAGAATTTTGATAAAGTTACAGTTGAGATTGCTAAAGAGCATATGGGTCTTTTGTCTACTATGGTCAGTTCTTATGATGGATTGGTAGCAGGACAAATTGGAAATCCTTATCTGACGAATGATGACTACTCTCAGATAGATCCAGATGACATGGAAAGGATTGACATTATGTGGGCTTTGGCAAGTGCTGTGAGAAGAGCCAAGGAGTTTGTGAAAAGGACTGGCAAAGACATTAACTTGAACAAAGAATCTATGTTTGGATTTGATATGGCCTCTGTCACTTGTTACAATTGTGGAGAAAAGGGTCACTATGCCAGACAATTCAAACATCCAAAGAAAGCTGGAAACAAGAATCCTTTTCATCATTAGAAATCTTCTGCAGCAAATACAGAAAGAAGACTTGTCCCTATTGATGCTCCTGCTCAGACTAGTTCTTCAAATGCAGGCAAAGCTTTGATGGTACAGCAGGATGAAGGTGAGAATTGGGATTTCAGATTTAATTCTGAACAGGGGGCAAGATAAAGCTTGTGTTGCTGAGATTCAGAAGACAGATGATCTACATGAAGAGAGTACTGCTGAAGGAGCACGGCTTAAGACAGAAGAAACATCTGGATCAGAGTCTGAAAGCTTGACTGATTCTGACACTCAATCTGAGACTGATGCTGATGTTGAAGAATCTCCTACTCAGTTTGCCTTGATGGTAAACTCATCTGCTACTCCTGCTGCAACTTCTCAGTCTGATCAGGTATCTGATGACTGTTCATCTTCTGTTTCTAATTGTTTTAATTGTATTGACCTTAAAAGCAAGGTTCTGTCCTATCAGAATCACAATGCTGCTTTGATCAGTGATCTCAACCAATGTATTGATGCTAACAAAGTTTTAAAAGCTAATGAAAAAGATTTTCAAGCTAAAATTGAACTTTTAAATAGACAACTTCATGAGGCTGAGATTGCTGTTCTTAACAAGCAAGATGCTATAACTTCTTATCGTAATACCATTAATGAGGTAAAGAAGAAGTTAGCAATGGTTGAGTGTGATTATGAGACCCTAGGACAAAAGCTTAAGAGCTATGAGAGCGCATTATATTATTGAGCACATGATCAACAAAGAAGCTGATCATAAGGGTAAGGGAACTATGAGTTATCAAAGATGTCCTCCACCAATCTTAAACAGCTTTGTCAATTCACCAAATGACAAAAATGTTAAAGATTTTCAAGTTTTAACTCCTTTAGTAATTGATCCGATTGGGATGATTACTCATGAAGGTTCCTCTTTGTCAAAGGAATCTTCGGTGGATGGACTTGTAGAGGATTGGGTTTCAGATTCTGAGGATGAATCTGATGATTCATCTGATTGTGTTACTGCTCAGAATTCACTCCCTGTTATCAAAAAGGGTGACCCAATCTCATCTTCAAAAATATATCAAGCCTTAGGTTTTGTGAAAGCTTCAAAAGAAAATGAAGCTTGTGTGTTGAACAAGTTTGACAATCTTGTTCCAAATGGGAAAAAGGGTTTGGGTTTTCATTAGAACACGCCTAAAACAAATGTTTTCAAACCAAAAAGGCAATCTTTTTCTGAGTTAAAACATTTTCATAAAAAAGGAGAACCGGTTTGCTTTGAGTGTGGTGCACCTGGGCACTTTGTTAGATCTTGCCCTCAGTTGATCAGACCAAAGGTTGCTCCACCCAGAATACAAAATCAGATTTTTGTTAAACCTGTCAAATCTGAGTCTAAGTCAATTCAGACAAAACCCAAACAACCAAACCAGGTTAAATATTTGGACAAGGGTAAAGGGAAATTGATGAACTTGAATGTTCTCAAGACTGTTAATGTTGAACAATCTAAATCATCATCCATTTATCTGAAAAACTCTTTCAGTAAAAATGCAGTCTGGAAAGTAAAGTCTGAGACCATAGTTCCACCCACTTCAGACAAGGCTGTTTCAGATGGCAAATGGATCGATGTTATGATCCGAGACTCATTGGGTCAACCCAAGACTGTAAAGGCTTGGGTTCCCAAATTAAACTAATTGTCTTATTTTTGTGCAGAATGCCCCAACAGCTGCTTTAAACAGTTCTTGGATTGTCGATAGTGGGGCTTCGAGGCACATGACAGGAAATATTTCTTTGCTCTCCAACGTTCAATCTGTTCATGGTGGTTATGTAGCTTTTGCTGGTGACAAAGGTGGTTTTATCACGGGAGAGGGAATCTTATCAAATGGGCAAGTTTCATTTGACAAAGTCAGATATGTCAAGCAATTGGAGAATAATCTGCTTTCTGTATCACAGATCTGTGATAAAAATTACAAAGTTCTTTTCGATGACTCCAAATGCTACATTCTAAAGCAAGGTGTAGTTATCCCTGAAGAATGGATTTTGATGTCTGCCCCCAAAAAGCAAGACTTGTACGTACTCAATATGGCCACAGCTTCAACTACATCCTCCACAGCTTCATGTTTTATGTCAAAGGCAACAGAAAAAGATTCAATTCTTTGGCATAAGAGGATGGGTCATTTGAGTCTGCATAAGATGAATCACCTCGTGCACAACAATCTGGTTGAAGGAGTTAGTCTAAAGAATTTCAAGCGGTCTGATGTCTGTGTTTCTTACAAAAAGGGCAAGCAAGTCAAGCTGTCTCACAAACAGAAGAAGTATCACTCAATCACTGTTCCACTTGAGCTGCTCCATATGGATCTTTTTGGTCCTGTTAACCGCAAGAGTATTGCTGGGGATCAGTACTGTCTGGTCATCACTGATGAATATTCCAGATACTCTTGGGTTTTCTTTCTAAAGGAGAAGTCTGAAACGTTTGACTGCATTCAAGTGTTGGTTACCAAACTTGAATCTCTCTATAAGCTCAAGATTCGCATACTCAGAACCGACAATGGGACAGAGTTCAAAAATCACAACATGGAAAACTTTTGTAATGAACGAGGTATTGTTCAACAATTTAGTGCTCCATATGTTCCCCAAATGAACAGTGTTGCTGAGCGAAAGAACAGGACTTTGATTGAGGCTGCTAGGACTATGCTTGCAGATTCGTCTCTTCCAGTTCAATTCTGGAATGAAGCTGTAGCTAATGCTTGTTACACTCTAAATCGAGTGTTGATAGTGAAGAGACATGGGAAAACTTGCTTCAAATTGCTCCATAACAGAAATCCAAATCTTAAGTATCTTGAACCATTTGGTGCACCATGCACTATGCTTAAGAAACATGAGCAAGGCAAGTTTAATGAAAAGGTGGAAGAAGGGTATTTTCTTGGGTACAGCACTCCAAATAAAAGAGTTTATAACAGATCAACTCAAAATGTGGAGGAGTGGTACCATGTTGATGTTCAGAAGTATTCCATGCCCCCACCTGGGAAAGGTCCTGATTGGATGTTCAACTATTCTGATCTGTTTGACTCCTTCAACATGCCTCCCATGTACACTGATGAAGATGTTGATGTTCAGATGCTGTATGATGTACAAAATGCACCTGAAGAAACAATGCAACCCTCATCTGTTTCCACTCCTACAGCACAGACACATGATGACAACTCAGACACAGAAGACAACTCAGTTCCTCCAGCTGCCCCTGAACCAGCTGTTGACAATCTTGTGCCAGGACTTGAGGATCTGAATCTGAATAATCTTGATCCACATGTTGAAGTTCCCGCTCATCCTGTTGGCAGAATTAATCGGATTCATCCTCAAGAAAATATTATTGGAAGTCCTTTGGATGGGGTCAAGACAAGAAATCAGCTTTCTTCAGGAGGACTTGCAGACATTCTTGATTTTGCAGATGTAAACTTTTGTGTTCACTCATGTTTTATCTCCCAAGTTGAGCCACATACTGTTACTGAAGCTCTCAAAGAAGAATCATGGGTTGATGCCATGCAAGAAGAACTCCTTCAGTTCAAAAAGTTAGGTGTCTGGCAATTGGTTGACAGACCAAAAGGTGTGAAAGTAATAGGCACCCGATGGGTTCTTCGTTGCAAGAAGGATGATCATGGTATTATTGTGTGAAACAAGGCACGTTTGGTTGTTCAAGGATTCAGACAAGTTGAAGGTTTGGACTATAATGAAGTATTTGCACCAGTTGCTCGACTTGAAGCCATTTGTATCTTCTTGGCTTATGCATCCTTCAAGAAGTTTAAAGTTTATCAGATGGATGTAAAGAGTGCATTTCTTCATGGTGTGATAAATGAAACAGTGTATGTCAGTCAACCTCCCGGGTTTGAGGATCCATTGCATAGAGACCAAGTCTACAAGTTAGATAAGGCCTTATATGGATTGCATCAAGCACCGCGAGCATGGTATGAGACACTTTCTACTCACCTTCTGAACAACGGGTTCAGAAGAGGTGTTATTGACTGTACACTGTTCATTTGAGAAAAGGATGGTGACTTACTCTTGGTGCAAGTATATGTGGACGACATCATCTTCGGTTCAACAAATGATGATCTGTGCAGAGAGTTTGAAAAGGTTATGAAAGAGAAGTTTGAGATGAGCTCAATGGGAGAGATGAAATTTTTTCTGGGATTACAAGTAGATCATTCTGAGGCAGGAATCTTCATCCATCAAACCAAATATGTTGGGGACATACTGAGCCGGTTCAGTATGTCTGATGCAAAGCCTGCTGGTACCCCACTGGCTGTCAATCACGGGATTACACCAGATGAAAAGGGGGAGTTAATTGATGTTACTTTGTACCGAGGAATGATTGGGTCTCTTATGTATCTTACTGATTCTCGACCAGACATCATGTTCGCCACATGCTTGTGTGCACGGTATCAATCAAAACCAAGAGTGTCTCATCTGATTGCTGTCAAAAGGATTATGCGTTATTTGAAGGGTGCTCCTGATCTTGGTTTATGGTACCCTAATGATGATAATTTTGAACTTACTGCATACAGTGATTCCGATTATGGTGGCTGCAAAAGAGACTTCAAGTCAACATCTGCGGGATGTTAGTTCTTTGGAACCCGATTGGTTACCTGGCAATGCAAAAAGCAGACGTCGGTGTCTACTTCAACCTGTGAAGCTGAATATATTGCTGCTGCTAGTTGTTGTTCTCAGATTATCTGGATCCAACAGCAACTCAGGGACTATGGGTTACATTTTTCTAACACTCCTATATATGTTGATAATACTGCCGCCATAGCTGTCACAAAAAATCTGGTTCAGCACTCGAAAACAAAACACATCGACATTAAACATCACTTCATACGTGATTGTTTTGAAAAGAAATTAATCGATGTTGTTAAAATTCACACTAATCACCAGAAAGCCGATCTTTTCACAAAAGCTTTTGATAAACCCAGATTTTTATATCTGTTATCGGCTAATGGTGTTTTCCAAAAGGATGAAGTCCTACCTTCATCTGAATCTAACAAATGATCATCGTTTTTATTAGTTATTTCTGTTATTTCTTTTAATTCAGTATTTCTGTTATTTCATTATTTTAAACAAAAACTCAAAAAGATTTTCTGTTTTAGGTTTTTAGGGGGAGATAGTTGTTAATTAAAAAAAATCCAAAAACCAAAAACATTTGAAAATTGAAAAACCAAAAACATTTGAAAATTGAAAAACCAAAAACATTTGAAAAATTCAAAAATACAAAAACAGTTGAAAAAATTAAAATTGAGATGGTCTTTCTTTGAAAAAGTGACACATTAATCTATCATGATATAGAAGCTGAGTTGAATGTGTAAGCTGAACACACAAGAAAATTATGATGTGATGTACTGATAGGCCAACTCTACAAATGAATAAACAGCTTGTGATAACTTAGAAAGTCCGATTTGTGGAATCTCTTTTATAACACCATTTATGTGAGAAATAGTTTTTGACTCAAATCAAGCATACACCGGTCATCATGGAATCAAATGAGGCTTCAATTAAAGAAAAACAAAAACAAGCTGGTATTAAGCTTGAAGAAAAAGAAAAGCAAGCTGGTATTAAGCTTGATGAAAAATAAAAACAAGCTGGTATTAAGCTTGAAGAAAAATAAATGCAAGCTGGTATTAAGCTTGAGAAATACTTGAACAAATTAAGTTCGATTCCGTACACGTGCCATATTGCTGGGACGAACCTAGTTTAAGCCGTCCATTTGGATAGAACAAGAAACATACAAAAAGATAATAAAATTGAAATCTTATTGAATTTATGATGACTGGTATTAAAATATGCAGAAATGAGTTATAAACTGATTTTGATCTTTAATGGTGAAATGAAATGGGGAACTCAATCAGAAAACATGAGTAATCATAAAGTTTGTTTAGTAGTTGTGTATTGTATGGTTTAAAACTGGACAAATATATCAGTAATCGTATCATAAGATAAATGTGTCTAAGGTGAAACATTCAATGAAGCTGATATGATGTGATTAGATGTATGTGTTATTTTATCAATAGACTTCTCACAAAAACATGTGTTTCTTTGTTTTTAGTTACTAGTTGTATAGTCGTATTTTGTTTCAGAAAAGTACAAAAAGATTTTCAATTTTCAATTTAATTTTAGATGATCATTTGTAGGTTCAGACGTCTATCTCATCTGAATCCTGAACCAACCAGACATATCTTCATAATTGTCATAAATTTTTTTTTCTGATTCAAACAGTAAAATCTTGAAATCAGTTTGTGTTTTGGGTGTTAAAATTCTCATTTGCCCGAATGAGATGTTAGATTCACTCATTCAGCCGAATGACTCCATTCGACGAATGAGTCATTCGACCGAATCACTCATGATAGAATCAGTCTCATTAGGCGAATGACTTGTGACGAATGACCCATTCGTCATATTCATTCGGCGAATGACTCATGCCGTATAACCCATTCGTCAGTCACATTCGGCGAATGTGGGACCCTATATAAACAGTAATTCGGACGAACTACCTCATTCGCCAAAATTCACTTTCGCCCCTACTGTGTGTTTTCATTCGCCCGAAAAACTTCTTTCTTCAGTCGTTCTTTTTTCTAGTGATTTCTTCTCACCCAGCCACTGATAATCTTCTTTAGTGTCATATCAGGTATATTGGGATCGAATATCTTCAAGTTCTGCCCGTGAAATCATCAAAAACCGAACAATTTTAGGGTTTTAGGGATTTCCATTTCGCCCTTGTAATAAACTGTCAATTTGGACTTGAAATCATATGATTCATGTTTTAAAGTTGTTAGTCGGTCGATTCTGAGCATAGATATCTGATTTTTATGGACTGATTAGATTCTTTGAAAACTGGTGTTTGAATTTCAAAAGACAGCCGAATGACGCCATTCGACGAATGTCTCATTCGGCGAATGAAGCCCATTCGGCGAATGAAGCTCATTCGACAAATGACTCATTCGACCAAAGTGTTCATTCGTCCAAATTCATTTCATTCGGCATATCAGTTTAAACTGATTCTGTTTTCTATTTTTAATCTGATTTCAGTATTTTAAGCTATTTGAATTGTTCTAACATGTCTTTATTTGATGATTAGAATGGCTGGATACAAGTCAGTGACAAAGAACAACATTTGCGCACATTTGGATCTCACCACTCCGAACGCCAAACATTATACTGAGATTATCACATTTCTCAGGCGTTCGAGGATCTTTACAGCCATCTCTACTTTGCATGTGCCATACATTTCACATAAGCAGGATTTTTGGGCATCTACTGATATTGACTGTGAAGCTGAGCCTACAGTCATTCGAGGCAAAGTTCGAGGACAGGACGTGGTCATTTCTGCTGAACACATCCGAAGAGTTTGTGGTTTTCAAGATGCACCTGATCAGCCTTATCTTCTGGATCGTTACTTAGTTCAAGGCTGCTTCATGAGATGCAAGTATGAGGGAGATCTTGGAGCTGGAATTCTGAACAAGGCATGTATGTCTCCTCAGTTTAAGTACTTAGCACATGTACTTATACATTGCCTTGGGTCAAGGAGAGGAGGATTCGATGACATTAGAGAGACCATTCAGTGTGCCTTTGTTGCACTAGTACTGAACCTGCCATTCAACTTCTCAGAAATGGTCTTCTCACATATGAAGGAGAATGTGACTCTGAAAGGGGATAAGTTCTTGATGTATCCTTGTTTCTTGCAGCAGTTGATTGATGCACAGTTGTCGGATTTGCCAAAGATTAATGCAGATATTCTCAGGTTGGAGCACATGAATGACATCACTCTAAACAGAGTGATGTCATACAGAGGCAAGGAAAGGAAGCCGGCAACTCGATCTTTATTTGGTCATCTTTCTAGGCCAGATTACATAGCTCCTGTTGATCGAAGATGGAGGCATGATGAGTCTGATTCGGATATAGAAGATATTGTTGTGCCAGATGATGGTGGTGATGATCATGGTGGTGAAGGTGGAAGTGGTGTAGGTGCAAGTGTTGGTTTGAGATCAGCAGGTGTTGGATCTAGTTCTGCTGTTGTTGTTGATATCATTTCCACTACTGATGTTAGCCTAGTTGAGGCTGTTGGTGTGTCTGCTGGTGCTGGTGTGAGTATCTCTATGGCTGCTGGTGAGGAAGTTGACATTGACTCACTGTTGGAGCTAGACTTCATGGCTACTACTACCTCCACAGTGACTACTCCTCTCGATACGACAGGCACCACACCTGCTGCTGATGAAGATGAGTCAGAGGACTCAAGTGAGGATGAAGGTGAAGCTGGTGCTGATGAGGCTGATAGTTCTGATTCTGAAGATACACCTGATGAGGAGTTTGAGACTGTTTGGCTTGGGGGAGAATGACAAAGAGGAAAAGGAAGAGGAGTGAAGCAGAGATAGAAGAGATTTCTGATCCTTTATTCATTCCAGATTTTGACATTTCTCCACCTCCTTGATCCTCTGCTCCTGCTACTGCAGCTATGTCTGCTGCTGCTATTCAGACTTCATCTTCACGGGCTAGGAGAGGAAAGAGATCCAGGTTCTCTTTCTAGAGGAGGTCAGAACTGACAACAGTTGCTACAACTATTGTCACATCAGTAGCAGCTGTCTCAGTTTCTTCACTGACACGGTCAAGGGCTACTCATGTACGTGCTACCACTGCCCCTCTGACCACCTCTATGACTCAGGCTGCCATATTCTCTACTGCTTCTGCTGGTCCCTCCATCTCACAGGCTGACATGTCTATACCTACTGTTTCAGTTGTTGATCAGCTGAGTACACTGAACAGTATGGTACTGAGACTGATGGAGAGGAATATGGAGCAGGAAAGGAAGAGTAGAGAGCAGGATCTGGTTATCGCTCAACTTACTCAGAGGATAACAGATCAGGATGCACTGTTGCTTCAAGCTGCGGATCAGAGAGCAGACCTCAGAGCCAGATCAGCCCAGCAAGAAGAACAGTTGCTGAAATATATTGATGAGCATAATCAGTTGGCACTTACTGCCATTGATTTCAGTGATTGTATTCTTGCTCTGGAAGCTGAGAACGCCCGACTTGCTGAACTGGTTGAAGGTTCCAAGGAAGGCACTCCCAGGATTGAAGGCACTGTTGCTCATTCCGATGAATCAGACAAAGAAGAAGATGATGAAGAAGAAGAAGAAGAAGAGTCTGAGGAGGAAAAGGTTGACTATGAGGATTCAGAGAAAGATGATGAATCTGATGATGATGACAAGGACGGATCAGGAAGTGGGTCTTCTGGTTCATCAAGTACTGATGATGATGACGATGATGATCAAGCCCCTTCAACATCGGAGATCCGATCCAAGAAAGCCAATGACAAGAAGAAACAGGCTCCTCCTCCATCTTCTCCCACGAAGACTGCTGAACCTGAAGCTATTGAGGAAGTAGAAGCTGTGCCTCTGAGACGTCAACTGGATGAGACTCTCACTATGATTCTTGACGCTCAAGGCATTATACAGCACTCAGTTAGATACGACAAGGAGGAGGGAGAAATCATACATTGCCTATCAAAGGAATAGATTGCAGAACTGTTCAAGCTTAACCCAGATGAGGTTGTTGCTGATGATTCCTCTGTACCGGTGTTTGATGAACCATCTCCAGAACCTTTTGATGACATTGATGAGGTTATTCTGGAGGACATAACTGAGGAGGAGTATCCAAAGTACACATCAGCTGAGGAAGAGCTACCAACATTTACTGATCAGTTTGATCAAGCAACCGAAGATCTACTGATCCGATACTTAGAAGAACAGGTTGAGGTCAGCAAAGCCGAAGCTGATGATCAAAAGAAAAGGAAAGAGGAATGGCAGGCCTACTGGGAGGTCCTGAAAAGGGAAAGTACCATGAAGATGCCAGACTCACACAAGAAAGTCTACAGGACCAAAGGCTACAAAGCTAGAGGTCAAATTCTGAGCTGGGCATACTTTCATGATTTAGGCTGCTATGCGGTGAAGAGAGAGAGGAATTGATTATTTCAAGCATCCCCATGACTTTAAGACGTTGCCAGGCTTTGAAGTCAATCAATTAGCACGTCTAAAGATGTTGTACAGTGAAGATTCGGGGATGTCTGCTTGGTTTTCCCGGCAACTCCAGTACGAGTATCGAAAGAAGTGGGTGAACTTCCAGCCTCAACAGCTTGAACGTTATTATCTGCCTGAGATTGATGGAGACACCAGAAAGCATAAAGTTATCCTGAAGTGGCTTCCTCCTAAAGTCTTGAAGAAGATTCCTTTGAGGAAGATGCGTCAAGATTTTATGGAAGGCTTCCGATGGTGGTATTATGACCGGCGTACTGGAGAAGCTGTGATAGTTCTATGCAAAGACAAGAAGTGGGAGACAGTACGTATTTTTGAGCCAATGTGGTTGACTAACTTGTCCTACAAAGATGTTATAGCATTGTATCGTCATCAGATTTTCTTCGATGTACAGGATATGGAACAGGCACTTCAGTTCATGAGAGTGATCAGAATCTGCATATGCTTAAAGGTTCATGCTGGAGCTGACTGTAAAGCTATTAATGAGAAGTACTTCAAGAAAGATACTTCCAAGAGTTGAACTAGGTCCAAGGGGGAGTTTGTTGGTGCACTAAATGTCCCTAGTTCGATTTTGTGTTATAAATCATGTAACATTCAAGTTATGTTAATGGAAGTTATCTTTATATATCGGTCTTAATGTTTAATATTGATTATGTGATTGTTTGATTTGATTTAATTAATATTTGAGTATGAGTATGACTCATTTGGGCGAATGACTCTAACGAATGAAGTCATTCGCCGAATGAGAATAGCGACTGACTATACTCAGCGAATGAGCCATTCGCCGAATGACTCATTCGACTGACTTGTCTATTCGACATAGTCATTCGCCAAATGAGTTGTTTCGGCCACTCATTCGGCCGAATGACTACAGTCTATAAATACATGTTCAAATCATTTCAAACCTAACTTTTGCCGAGTCCTCATTCTTCCCAGTGCACTCTAGTGTCAAACCCTTGAAGTTTTGAGCGATTTTTCACGTCCAACTTTGATTCTCAACCCGTGGTGATCGATTCTCACTCGCACGTTGATTTTACACACTCGATTCACCACGGTTGCTGTTGATTTCGATTGGAAAACCCTGGAATAGGATTCCGCACTATTCCAGAGGCTGTCAAGCAGATTTCCCTTGGAATCGGATTGTTTCCGAGCTCCTTGTTGGTCCTACAAGTGTGTTCTAGGTTATAACCATGTTATAATTCACAAAATGTTCATTATATCCTTATTAAGTTCCTTAATTATCAATTCATCATGTTAATATAGGTTATGAACAAATTAGATTTAAACTTGGGTGATTTGTGGATGAAACCCTAAACTCTTAGGATCGACCGAGGCTAAGAACAACCATACCGACCCCTTGTGCTTTATTGTTCCATTATCGACCTAGTTGGGGGCTAATTATGTTCATTATTAGTTCATAACACTTAAATTGGATTGAGGGCTTAGTATCGATGATAGTAGGCGGAGAGAAGGAGTGTATACATTGCTAAGATCGACACAAGTCCACTTCCCATGAGCTACCACCTCCGATACTATAGTATCGACACTTGCTGGATTCCCTTCGATTCTACAGCCTTCGAGATTAGTAATGTTGATGGGATTTTTTCAGGACTCCTTGGAACCATTGACACTAGCAGTTTCGAAGATGGCTTGACCCATTTTGCCCCTGTCGAACCTGTTAAGTTCGATGGAAGAATATCTTATGATGTTCATCCATCGATTCTATTCCAGCCCAGAACTTTGGTCGTCGATACTACATTCCAGCCTAAACCACGACTTCTACAGCCTCTCAAACTCAAGGTAAAGTAATTCCAAGTGTTTAGAGTCCAAGTATGGTTCGTTTAATATGTTTCTTTGGTCGATTCAAACCGGTTCTTTAGCCCATTCTGCCGGATTTGAGAAAACCCTATAAACCAGAAACTTTGAGCACAAACCTGCTCAAATCTAGCCGTTTTCAGCCCCGCTCCTCTTTACTTCTGCAATGTAGACCCCGTAAGCTTTATATAGACACCAAGAATGCACGATTTCGTCAAGAAATAAAGGAGATCTTCTTGTGTTCTTCTAAAGAGAGAGAACTCCGAATTTTTTGAGAGAGAGTGTGAAATATTGTAGGTTAAAGCCATAAATGAGGATTTTATGGCTTAAATACCCCGGGTGGTTTCCCGCGTGTTCGGGATCGCTCGGTTTCGCGTTTACGCGTTTCGTTACGTAATTTACGCGAACGACCTAATATTGTTAAAATAGTTTTGTTATTTCATTTTGGTTTTTATTTGACGAGTTTCAAAATTGTAAAAGAATTCATATTAGTATTTTACGCATTTTGTAAAGTTCGTCCGTTTTGAACCATAAACGAATATATTTACGTGCATGCTCGTAAATATACGCGTTTTTGGTTGTTTCTTTCATTTTATTATTGTTTACTCGTAATTATAAGTTTAACATAGATATCTTTATGGATTGTCACCCATAATGATACCAAGTCTCGCTTAAGTATTACGCTTTTGTTTAAATGATTTATTGGTTTTACTATTTGTTTAAATGCTACGCACTAACACTATCCCAATATACCGAACGCAGTTTATGTATAGGGCATACGTAGAGTCACGCTGTCTGCCTTATCAGCCGCCAGCCCACCACTGTTTCGATATATCACAATAGTGTTATTACGTAACGTAATTGACAATAATTAAATACTAAGTGTATACTTAATCACTCACGATAAATTCCTAAAACATATGAATAATTGTACAATGATATCATGAACGTCATGTACTATGAATTGCATATCATTACTAATTACATCGTAAATATGTACAGATGTTACACGAATAGGGTTTCGGTTGAGAGAGTTGGGTGAAAAATGAGTTGAAAAAACGTAAGTGTTGCTTTTATACCTGTGATGTCGCAAGGATAACTCTCGGTTGAAAAGCTTCACTGATTATGATTTATTCGTATGAATGAATGCCCATTCGTACGAATGACTGTGTGTATTAAAATTTTGATTGTTTATTAAAATATTTTGATGAAAATTTTATTAAAAATAGATATTATTTTATGAGTTGCAAGACTTGCGTTTGCATTTATATGAATCGTCACACACACAAAGACAACGCTTATATCTAATCTTTTGACCTTATTTTGTGTTGTAAAGATATCATTAAATGTTTCAAGTCCAATAACATATCCATACGGTTAGTTGATATGATAATAATACCTTATCATTTTTTTAGTTGCATTTTTTTACGTATGTTCAATATAATTTTGCTGCTTCTGTTTATTATAAGCTAATTAGATATTTGTTATGTTATTATAAAAATAATATTATATATGTTAATTGTTATTAACATTTGTTATAATTGAAAACAAAATATTTATTTACTAAAAGAGTCTAATTTTATTAGTCGTTTTTGCCTCCAAAATGCTTGGGCCGGCCCTGTAAGAAACATAGTTAATTTATGACATGCATTAATGAAACAAGACTAGCAATATTCATGTTATTTTAATTAAAAAAAAAACAAAGAAACTGATTGTTTTGCAAGTTGAAAGCTTGAGGCAGCAATGTAGAGTAGATCCCATTGAGAGATCATAACAAGCTCACCCGTGATAAAGGTAAATATTAGTTGTAAGGTTTTTTTTTTTTTTTTTGAATTGGGATCTTAACCGTTTGAATAAAGGAGTTGTAAAGCTAACAAAGAAGTTGATTGTAAATATTCTGGTAGAGGTTTTGTTGATGCATCTCTTTTTTTTGGAACAGTAGCAATATTAAAATCAACTGTTAATGCTTCAACTACCCGGAGTCATATTTCCAACCCAGGTGTTGGCAAGCGCTGAATCGAGCAAATTCATCTGCTCCTTAGGAGGAAACTCACTATGTGGTAAAACCCTATACTGACCGCTTTGGCCAGGATTTGAACACATAACCTCACAAAGCCTAAGCTTTGTAAGAATCATGGAATGCGAGTTGGACTACAAGCTCATTGGCTTTTGTTGATGCATCTATGATGGAACAATAAAAAACACGGTAAAAAGGGCATGTTTGGAATTGTTTATTTAAGTTTAAAATGATTTTTTGTTAAAAGTACTTATTAATTTATGATTGAAAAAACATAGCTCAAAGATGTATCATTCTCAATAAATTAAAATAAATGAAAAAACAAAGAAGGTCACACATACACTCATCCATATGCTTGGAACTCAACATGTTCTTCCTCCCTCGTCAAAGTCTAATGTACAAATTATTTGACGGTTTGATTCTCCAAGCACTTCAGCTCTAAGGCCATGTTTTTAGAAAATGAACCAAAAAGAAGAGGATGATTTTAAGTCGAATGTCATTGTCATCGCGAGAGAATAATCATTCTCAATGGTATTCGATTTTGGACTTACCTAACTATGATCTTAGGCAACTTCTGTCTATAAATCAAGAGAATTCTAAATTCTGGTTATATATGTTTGTCTTGGATCTTAGGGATCAAATTGCAAATAAGTTTAATATGAAATATAGGTTTTCGCTTCATCAATCCATAGGGAGATTGTTGGGAAAAAGACTTACGATTTCAATCCGTTGAAGATTGAAGAATAAACTACTGATGAATAATTATTAAAGGACAACACCTGAGTTAACCAAGAATAATTGCCAAGGAACAATTATTGACATATGTAACCATTATACACAATAAGTGCTTATTGATATCGGATACCAACTAAGCACAACTACTCAAGTCCCACAACAATTGCTTCTATGTAATAGTTGAACTACAACTGCCGTTGAAGAACTGCTAATGAAGACCAGTCTTCAATAGTTATCTAGGACAGTTGTCTTTATTATTTTTTTTTAACAGCAACAACTGAACATAACGTCGTGACATATGCACCACGTCAGCAGGCCTCGGAAGACCTATTCCTCAAGGGAGCGATAGCCCGTTGTACCGGGCGTCACTCTCGGAAGAGCGGCACATGATGCGTATAAACCAGCTTATTTGTTGTAAAAACTGCGCTCCCCATCGGTTCAGAACCCGAGATTAAATTCAAGATTCAACTTCTCATCTAGTATCTATCAAAGTGCCTCAAATGGGAGTCGAACCCATACCTCCACTTTGGAAGGTGGGTCTTCTACCACTAAGACAACTTATCTAGATGTACAGTTGTCTTAATAGTTAATCTATCTATATATTTTAATAAATAAAGGTTTCTTGTGACACATGTCATGTTTCTAAAGCACATCAATTTAGTTTTTCCACTTCTCTCTCCTATTAAATACATTTCATATTAAATATGTTTTTATACATTTTTAATTAAAAAAGATATTTTAATACATTAATAATATATTAATATTAAAAACACAATTTTTGAAAACCAAAATTATTAAAAAAATATAAAATTGAAAAAAACAGTGTTTTAAAATGAAATTAAAAAAAACAATTGTTTAAAGAAATGATATAATTATTTTATTACTTAATTAAAGTATTACATCATACGAATTTTTAATCATATTTTATTTAAAAACACATATTATATTGTTTAAATTTTCGTTGATAGCTTATCACTATTTATATTAATAATCTCGTGTAATACACGGGGTACTAACCTAGTTCTAGTGATATAAATCAGTTATATAGAGGTGGTTAGTTGTAAGTGTTGTTATATGTTACTTTCATACTAACGTTAACATTGGGTTAACAATTTATATAAATCGTTTCAGGATTTTTAGGTAATGTATAGAGATAACGGTGAACAACTCAGAAATTACCTTGTGCATGGGAGTTGAGAGCATTTGAGCAAAATTGTAATCATTTGATTGGATAAATTGAATGAGTTTTATTATAATAACTATCAATAATTGTTCTTGCAATCGCTCCCATTTTACATAAATCATCCTATGATTCTAACTTAACCTTGTGGAAAAAATTTTCAAGATTTGTATTGATGTTGACAGAGTTATTTGGGTTATACAATACAAAAGGGTTTTTTTGGTGAGAATGATAAGAATAATTCTGAACCTTTTTCCCTAAAAACTTGCGTAAATTAAAGCTGAAATGATAAAAAAAGAATAATGTACACTTGTTGACTTTTTTTGTGGGTAAAACAAGTTCCACAATTTTGTTTTAAAATCGAATAACTTTTAAATACTTAATAACTTTTTTTAAAAAAATTACACCATAAAATTGTGAATTTTATTATTAATTAATTTGAGTATGACATTGCTATAGTTTTTTTCGATTTTTTTATGCGGAACGTGGTTGTCACACCCCGAGCCAGCGGGACGGGTCGACTTTCCCGTCGGGCGGAATGGTGCCGGGGCGTGATATCGTGAGATAATCGAAATGATCAGATTGTATACATGACACATAATTTGAGAATAACTAAAACACAATAACATTAAACTATGATTTACAAAGTTAAATTACAATCATCGGGTTCAATAATTTAACGATGTAAATATATCCAAAAGAATCATGAGTCATTCTATCTTGTAATTTTACAAGATATCGAAAATGATTCACATGTGATTTACAAGAGATATGCACATTCAAAATTTACTAGGTCCTCTAAACTAGGCACCCTAGTAAGTATCCTGAGCTCCTAAAGTTTAAACATGTTCGTCACCTAAGAAAACATGTAAAAATAAAGTCAACACATGACTAATGAGTTCATATAGTTTAGTATTGAAAGCCGTTGTAAAAGTTTCTATGTATTATTTTGCCTAAAACTCATCAAAGTCTCAACCATAAACCTCAGCACCGACATCATCCCGTCAGGCCAAGTAATGCTTATGTAAAGGGGATACGTACCAATAAGTGGAGCTGCCAGCCCACCAAACACTTGACAAGACACGACTTTGCCCTTACTAGAAATTAAGAGTTTCGCCCCGAACTCTCCACAGTTCCTGTCCGTTGTAAACCAAAGTACTGTATGTTTAGTATTCTCCATTCAAATATCAAGTATATTAATAGTTTTGAAAAGTATTCTGGTCATCAAATTCCAATTCATTAACTTTGAAAACCAAGTTTGAGTTAATAACTTGGGTGATTGAGAACCAAGTTTTGAAAAGTAACGTACAACAACGGTGCGTAGCTTGAATATCAAACGGAGGACACATAGTGACTTCCGAGAGAGTTCATAATCATCCAAGGTCACTTGTTACAAAACCTTGAGAGTTGATAACAAAAGGTCACTGAATGACTAGATGGGGTTGACACCATGTCAACGCTCTGTGGCCAAACAACTTGCCTTATGAAGTCCTTGTGTGTATGAATATTGATTTGTCCCATACCATGTGCACATGTACCTGCTTACCAACTGGATCTCATCCGCGTATACCCCATCCTGGGTATACCAACCACTTGTATGTGTATGAGTTTGTTTGAGTATGTATGAATTTGTATGTGTATGTATGAGTATTGTATGAGAAAGTATTGTATGAGAAAGTATGAGTATGTATGTGAAAATATGAGCTTGTACGAGTAAGTATGGATAAGTATGAGTATAAGTATTTCCAAAGTATGTATGAAATCCTTGAGTACACAAGTATAGCATTTTGATAACAATAGTATATAAAGACATGTAAATATTTATATATCAAACATTTAACATGTTTTTTACTCCCGCAGTTTATAAAACAAAACAGTTGAGAAAAGACAATGAACTCACATGTGTGTTGTATGATTGTGTTGATTCTAGAATCCGCAGGCTCTTTGTTTGTAGTTTGATCGAGTTCAACACCTGTGTTTCATTGATTATGGTTCCACATTGTAAGTATTTGTATGTATTCAAGATTGTGTTTAGGGTTGGGTGGTCCACTAGGTGATCTACCCTAGCTTGTGTGCTTTACTAGCCTTTCTTATATAATTAGAGTTGTATCTAAGCTATTAGATCATGTTATAACTTGATTTCATTAGACTTTCAAGACATGTTCAAGTTCCAAGACTTAACTCCACCAACTTGCAAACGTGATTCTATCTTTGGGGTGATAATACATGCATACCTTGCATGCATTCTTTTCCCAAGAGTTCACCACCTTTGGATTTGGTTTAGTTGTTCTCAGGGGTGTAAACGAACCAAGGCAGCTCGTGAAATGCTCGAGATCGGATCGGTAAAAAACTCAAACGAGCCGAGCCCGAGCCCAAAAATATGGCTCGTTTAGTTATCGAGCCCGAGCTCGAGCTTTACATATCGAGCCCGAGCTCGAGCTTTACATATCGAGCTCGAGCCGGCTCGCGAGCCTTAACGAGCTTTCAGAATATATAATTTTATTTATTATATTAAGTGTTTATTTATAAAATTAATTATTTTTATATATAAAATTATGATAAATATATTTAAATAAAATATTTTATGTTAAATTTAGAAAATATAATTATAAATATAATTAAATTATTAATTAAAGTAAATAAATAAAATAAAATAAATAAAATCTAAACGAGCCGAGCCGAGCTCGAGCCTAAAAATTTTCTAACGAGCCGAGCTCGAGCTCGAGCCCGAGTTTTTCTAAACGAGCCGAGCACGAGCCTTAACGAGCTTGGGATCGGCTCGGCTCGTTTACACCCCTAGACTTGTTCTTACTGAGCCTTTGCTATTATGTTAGACTTTGTGTAACTAAGTTTACACTTGATTATCCAAAGTCCACAAGTCTTGGACACTCAAAATTTCCCAAAAACCTTTATCAAGATTCCTTGGAATCCTTAGTGCCCATACTTGTTCTTGTTGTGTTGAGCCAATAACATTTTTCTTAACTAAATTAGGAATGGTGGAACTAGTGAGAGTTGGTTAGTACCGAAGGGCTGATATGGTCTAAGGGTGGTGTCGATATTAGTAGTATCGACACAACCACCTTAGACTCAACTTGCACTATTTTTTCGGTCCTCATTTCATTATGTGGGTTCGATTGCTATCTATCATCGACATCCGTGGCTCCTATTGGGTTTAGATTGCTTGGTTGAAACATAGGGTTGACAACAAAAGGGTCGAAGGTGATTAAGGGAAGCGTCGATACTAATATTATCGACATCCCCCTTATAACTCACTTAGCAGCCCCTTGATGTTGCTAGTATCGACATGATCTCGGATTTAATCTTAGGAACCCTTAGACCGATTAAGAGCGACCTAATCTAGTCCCAAACTCCTTGGATTGCATAATATTAATAATATCGACAAGGTTCCACGGGGTATATACTAATAGTATCGAGACATGCCTTGGAAGTTTGAAAGGGAGGTTGTCGAAAAATATCGACAATCACTTTGAATCAACCCCAAAGTCATCGAACCTATTAATATCGGCGGCTCTTAAGTTCAATCCCCTTGGAAGGCATCGATATTGATAATCTCGATGGTCCCTTGGCCTTTTGTTGGCTGTCGAACATGCTAAGTTTGATGGAAGTTGGCAGGTGATCCAGCTTCATTGATACTTGCTTCAGCCCAAGTTCTTGCATCGATACTAACTTTTCCGATTTTCCCCACCTTGTCCAACCTTCCCACACTTAAAACAAGTCATCCCAAGTGTCTCTACGACTTTGGGGTCACTAGTTCTTGAGTTCCAAGCAGTTTATAACCGGTTTCAAATCAAGTAGAGATGAGTAAGGTGAAAACTCTAAAATCCGAACCTTCTCTCTAAAATGCCAATCGTTTGAGCTCTGTACTTTCTTCTTTTAGATGTTGAGAGGAGCATTTAGACGCCATGAACTCTGATTTTGGTTGAGATTTCACTACGTTGAGTGTTGAAATTGTATAGAGAGAGAGTAGAGAGTGACGAAATTGAAGAAACAGGGAGAGGGTAGTTTTTTCAATAAATGAGGAAGGAGACAAGAATTTAGGGCTTTATAGCCCGGATCGTTTCGTGTGTGTTCGGGTTCGTTCGGTTTCATTTAAACGCGTCGTTTTCGTTACGTTACGTTAAATCATATAAATTTTGTAAAAGTAGTTTGGTTTAAATCTTTTTAGGTTATGATTCCTATTAAATATTTTAAATTTATTTTTATTATATTTTAAAGTTTCAAAATCATTTATTTTGAATGTTTAGTCAGATCGTATCACCTTCGCTCGCATTTTTACAGATCGTTACCTGTCCGAACACAATGAAGGCTTAACTTTCCAATTTGGTTTTCTAATTATAAGATATTATTCAGAACTTTAAACCCATAGATATATTCGTGCGAATCATCGCTCACACAAATAAACTATTAGTTTAATATTTACGAACACTATCTATTATCGTTTTGAATTTGGTATCCTCACATACGTTTATACCTAATAATACATTATCTATTATTCGTTCGTATTGTTAATTGCCAGATTCACATCATCAGTAAATCAGTACTATGTTTGTTGTGTGTAGTATGCGTTTGTCTTTCAGTATTGAACTTTTATTGAGTTCCCCACACTATTTCTGAATTGTTAATCATAGAATTTACATATAAGACTTAACAAATAAGTTCCGTACATCTATCTATTGTACAGCTCCTACCAGTCAAGTATTGGTTGTCACAGTGATTTTTAAGTTTGGTCCGTGATTATTAGTTTGTAATTATGCAGTTGTTTATTGTTTATTCAATGACAATGACGATTAGTGATTTTTATATAGCAATGCCTATGATTATCTGGTACGTGATTTATGCAGTTTGTCTTTGATTATGAGTGGTTATATTACGGTCCTTGATTATTGGTCCGTGATTTATCTAGATAATTCCTTGATTATGGGTGTCAAGTGATGGTTTGTGATTTCATATAGCATGATTTTTACACTTGGTTTGTGATTATCCAGTACAATGGTCTGTGATTTTGTATAATGTGGTATGCAATTTTGTGTGACGATTATACCCTTTCCTAGATGACATATGGCGCGTTGTGGTTTCTTCCTATGCTTAGTACCATTTATCCCGTTTGTACATTAAACGGCCCCTATATATATATATATATATATATATATTATTTTATATAAGTAGTTATATATAAAAATTGAGCTCTGTAATTGTTCTATTTAGTTAAAGGTTTAGTCATTTTTTGTGTGTTTAAAGTTAGTATTAATTTAGTAAATAAAGTTTAAACAAATTTGTTCAGATAAATTTGAATCAAATCAACTCAAATTCGATAATCGAATATAATCGAATTTTGAATTCGAATTGGTGTATTTGAATTTATTTCGGAATATGAATCGAATGCAAATCCTACTAGAAATACAAAATTCGATTCATTAAACATTATAATTTTATTTTTACTAGAATAAGACTTGACAAGTCATTTACAAATTATTTGACAAGTGATTGATTATGCATTTTCAAAGCTTCTAGTATTAGACTAGTGGGTATGCCGGGTGAATGGGCGTGAAAGGGGGCGTGGCACACCGCCTCCCTATGGGCGTGAATGGGGCGTGGCTGAGAGGCGTGACTGGAATTTAAATAAAACCTATAAATAAAGTTAGTGTGGAGCTTTTCGACCGTTACCAATTTTGTAAAAAAAAAAAAATTAAATAAAACCTATATATACAACCATCACACACTAATTTTTACTTCATATCACACACTCTTTAATATTCACATCTCACAAAAAAATCAAACAAAAAATCAGTACTAATTATAAAAATGGAATTTTTACGGGAAGATGACGATTTTATCGAAGGAAAAGATTTTTTAATCGAAGCCGCACAACTTACTCTCGACATCATCAGACAACAAATTGAAAGACCTGTTCTAACTAGAAGAGCACGAATTAATCGAGATCGTCTTGGAGCTCACGCACGTCTTGTTGAAGATTATTTTTCAGAAAATCCGAAATACCCAGAACATTTATTTCGGCGTCGCTTTCGTATGAGTCGGAATCTTTTTTTCACGAGTTCGTAATGATTTGGAAGAAAACTATGATTTTTTCCATCAAAGGTGTGACGGAAGAGGAAAGATCGGGTTTTCCGGTCTTCAGAAATGTACTTCTGCAATACGGCAACTAGCCTACGGCACTAGCAGCGATTCGTTTGATGAGTATTTACAGATGTCTGAGCGAATGGGGCGGGAATGCATTTATAAATTTTGTAAAGGCGTAATTAGATTGTACGTGAAGAAATACTTGAGGAAACCAAATTCCTATGACATCCAGCAGATTTATACATTTCATGAAGAGGTTCATGGTTTCCCCGGTATGTTAGGTAGTCTCGACTGCACCCATTGGGAATGGGACAATTGCCCAACTGCATGGCGAGGTCAATTCAAACGAAGCGACCATCCAAGACCAAGTTTTATGCTAGAAGCTGTTGCCTCTCAAGATCTTTGGATATGGCATGCCTTCTTTGGTGCATCGGGATCGAACAAGGATATAAATGTTCTAGATCAGTCGTCGATTTACAACGATCTTATTGAAGGCATGGCACTCGGTCAACAGTTTATTTGCAACGACACAACATACAAATACGGGTATTATTTGGTCGATGGTATTTATCCGCAATGGGCTACTTTCGTGAAATCGTTTACAACACGACAAACTGAAGATGAAAGACGTCTGTATTTCCAAAATCGTCAACAGGGGCAAGAAAGGATATTGAACGAGCATTCAACGTTCTAAAACATAAGTGGCACATGATTCAACACCCTACTAGAGCTTGGAAGCCAACTCGAATCCGAAACGCGTTATACGCATGTGTGATACTACACAACATGATAATCGAAGATAACGGTCGAGCGATATGTGAATCTTATGAAGAAGACGATCCGAATTTGTTGGAGCATGTGGAGATCAACGACGAAGAAAAACAAGCAAACCGTCGAATGCTTCGCAACGAGGATACACATGCGAACCTCAAAGTCGATTTGATTGAACATTTATGAACAAATCGTTTTATTAATTAGTAATTTTTTTATTAATTTGTAATTTTTTTTATTAATTTTTTTATTAATTTGTAATTTTTTTTATTAATTTTTTTATTAATTTGTAATTTTTTTTATTAATTATATCTCAATTTAATTAAAAAAGAAATGATGATGTGGAGTGAGTGGGTAATGGGGCATTTCCACCAAAATGGTGGGGTGAGTGGTTGTGGTGAGTGTCTATATGGCGCATACGTGGCGCATAGGTGGAGTGATTGGATCAAGGGGCATACCTAATAGCCTTATAAGTTAATTTGAATTTGACTTATAAAACAAGAAGTTATGTTGTTTTTGTTATCATCACCGCAAAATAATAAGTACATGCGGAATATTGTGGTTTTATCTATTAAGTAGACATGCACTAACCGGTTAACCGGTCTAGCGGGGTTTGCCGGTTTTCCCAAAATCCGGTTCAGATAAAAACCGGTTTATAACCTATATATCCCAACCGATCTAACCGGACCGGTTAACCGGAGGAATCGGTTCAAAAATGTTTTTTTCCTTACAAACATATAATTATATAAATTTGTTATATGAACTTAGAAAATAACGAAAAAAATTTATTTGTAGAAAACTTATAAATACAAATAAAATTAAATGAAAACAATTAAGTAAAGATTAAATAAAAATCTAACATTGAGTTAAACAAAATTATAAATTAAAAACAAAATTGAATAAAAATGTAACATTTAATTACAGAAAATTATAAATCGAAATAAATATAACACTGATATTGAAAGCGTATTTTAGATTCTTATTGGACTTCTGAACCAGTGTTTAGCATCCAATCATTTATTGTTTGTTCTTCACCGAAAAGTGGCAATGTCATTCATTCCTTAACATTCACCCCATGCGATGTTTCTTCTACATAAGATTGCCCTTGTCATGTGTGCATTCTATTATGTTCAAATGGTTTTTAGTAATTGCACTTTTCTTATGATGCTGCCTCGTTCTTCATATTTATAAAACCATGTCACTATGAGAAAAATGAATTCCGAAGCCACTATTGTATCTTGGATGCTTAGGAAATCACGAGCCATGGCGAATATAATTTGAAATTGGGATTTATTTTCTCTCCACGAGGCCAAAATATCAAGGTTTTTAAATTCATCTGAATTTATATCGGAAGTCCAATCCATTGCTACGTACTTTCAAAGTTCGCTACTTGCGCTAGTACGTTGAGCCCATTTAGTAACATTTTGTCTTATAGTGCTAAACAAATCAAAGTTAACATCTACTCGAACCACAAGCATTGTATGTTGATGATGTTCAACCATATTTTTGTAAATAATGATCAATCATATTTTGCAAATACATGGTAAAATTATACTTGGTGTTTGTAGCAAAGGTGGGTCATCTAAACCCAAAGCAATAGTTATTTCATTAACTAATGTTTCAACGTGGCATACTTGAAACATCAGTTCAATGTCGTCGTACAAGTAAAAACAACCGGTATTTCTTGAAAGTATTCCAAAAGTTTAATTTCATTGAAAGTGTCACACCCCGAGCCGGCGGGGTTGGATCGGAGTCCCCGTCGGGCGGAAGGTTCCCGGGGCGTGATATCACGGGTGATAATCATGATGATCAGATTGTTTACATAGCATCAACGTTTAAGAATAACTAAAGCACAATCCAATGATATATAGGATTACAAAGTTAAATTACAATAGCAATGTTCTGCAATTTAACTAAGTAAACCTAATCAAAAGAATCAAATGTTTATATCTTGTATCTGTACAAGATATCAAAAGTGATAAGTATCATCACAAAAGTTGTGCTTCACAAAAGTCTACTAGGTCCTCTATCTGGGCAGCCTAGTATGCAAATCCAAGAGCTTAAGTTTAACCCTGTTCTTCACCTGAGAAAGCATGTAAAAAGATCAAGTCAACACAACGGTTCGTGAGTTCATAAAGTTTATAAGTTTAAAATAGTTTTAACAAACCTCCTTCGGTAAAACCTTAACCTCATTAACTCCATATGTAATATCCAATTCGGTATGCTTATATATAGGGCATACCCCTGGGTCGAGCCTACAACCCGCCCAGACGCCGTCCCACCACATACTAATCCGGATGTGACACTGTTGTTAATAATAATTAAGCATTTTACCTACCAATCAACCCGTTCCTCATCAATGCTTTTGTTTTCTGTTTCAAAGTTTACAAGTCTATATTGTTTACAAGTGTTAGCTTCAATATATGTTTGTCAAGCATTATAAATTCACACGCACATAGTTTAGCTGTCCCTAATTTTCATACATAGGTACAAGCTGTGCATACACAAATAATCCAGCAATTACATATCTCCTATAAGCAGACAAAAGCTCTGGAATACCAGAAGTTTAGCAATTACATGTCTCTTATATAGATAATAGCTTAGCATCGTTATGTTTATGTTTAGCATTTACATACCTCATATAAGCCGACAAAAGCTCTGGACTACCAGAAGTTTAGCAATTACATGTCTCTTATATCCAGGTAATAGCCTAGTATCGTTACGTTTATGTTTAGCATTTACATACCTCATGTAAGCCGACAAAAGCTCTGGAATACCAGAAGTTTAGCAATTACATGTCTCTTATATCCAGGTAATAGCCTAGTATCGTTACGTTTATGTTTAGCATTTACATACCTCATATAAGCCGACAAAAGCTCTGGAATACCAGAAGTTTAGCAATTACATGTCTCTTATATCCAGGTAATAGCCTAGTATCGTTACGTTTATGTTTCTACATGTATCTCACCCCATAGGTACAAGCTCTGGAATACCAGAAGTTTAGCAATTACGTAGACTATGGTTAGATACATGTACAATGTTTCATGCGCAAGTAGTAGTTTTCAAGCATAAAGTTTCAAGTGTTCACACATTGTTTCATCATGAATTCCATAAGTCTGCATCAAGTCTCATGTAAAGCACATAGTCTCATAAGTATCAAATATCATGTTTAAGCATAATGTTCTCACAAGCATAAAGTGTCATGTTTAAGCATCTCGTATCACAAGCATCTCATCTCATGTTTAAGTATCATGTCTCATATAAAAGCATCACGTCTCATAAGCATCCAATAAATGATATCAAGTATCAAGCTTAAAGTATAAGTTTCAACATAAGTATCATGTTTATGTTTAAAGCATTAAGTAACATTTCAACAATTTATGAAAATGTTTGACATGCTTCTCAGTCCCGAAGTAAAACAAATAAGTTTGAAAGGGGACAAATGAACTCACCTTGTGTCTCTAGTGGTTGACTATGTAAGATAAGAATGCACGCGCTCTTGGTTTGCACTTGTTTTGATGTTCACGTTCCTGTGTTGAATTCATAATGTTGTAGTTTAAAAGTATGTGTTATATTGTTTCGTGCACGTATAATCGTTAGTGTTATCCCTAAGGTTGGCTAACACCCTTGAGTCAGGGTCTTTATTCGGCCCTACCGTGTTTTTGTAAGTTCAAAACCTTTAAATGTTAATCTTGTCATTTGTATTACATGTATCTTTGTAAGCATACTTAATCATTTGCTTAACTTTACAAAAGTATCTTATGTATCCCTTGTTCCTCATGTTAATATGTTAGAAAATCCTCAGTCACTTGGGCCAAATAAGGTTTGTCACTATGGCAAATAGTATGGTGTCATTGGGCCTACTACAACTAGGTGTGGGCCAGATTGACTAAAATGTGGACCGAATGAAGAATTGGGCCGAGTAGGTCATACGGGCCTAAGGAGTTTCTTTATTAGGCCGATATATCTATAAGGGTTTGAGCAAGGTTACTGGCCCAATATTGAGCCTCATAAGAATGAGATTGGCCCAAAGAATGCCAAAGTTTAAGTTTGTGTGTGTTGGGCTGCTATTGGGCCGGTTATCATGTTTGGCCTGAAAGCAAAAAGAATGTGGGTTTCTTAATTGTCATGGGCCGCATATAATCAATTCGATTAATCAAATGGGTTGGGCCTAGAGGAATCACATGGGCCTCGCAAGTCCCTTGGGCCGAATGTATAAGGATATGTGGCTAGCTTCTAAGTAACAAAAATGAATGGTGGATCAACCGGCTAACAAATTTTACATGCCAGCGAACCTATTACAATTTCAAAGAATGGTTCGGCTCCTTGTATGATGAATGGTTCGTTTGTTTCAGCTCTAAGGTTCGTTAGCCATGAGTTCACTGGTTCACCTGCATAGCTAGATTCGGTAAAGGTTTTCAACCATAGGTTCGCTACCCTAAGATGAAAGGTTCGACTGGGATCTGGCTGAAGGTCCAGTGATAGAGATGGTTCGTTCCCGAATGATGGGTTCGCCTGCAAGATGGTTCGTGAGATGCATGGGTTCGGGAGTTGATGCAGGGTTCGGCTAGCTCATGAAGGTTTGTGGCCATAGGTTTGAGCAAGGAGGGTTCGTGAATCATCAAAGGTTCACAGGAAGGTTTGTCAACCCCTAAAAAGGTTCGGTGGTTGCTCAGGCCAACAGGTTCGGCCAGCATGTAGCCAAAGGGTTCGGCATTCGAAATGGTTCGTCCCCGTGGTATGTTCCAGGTCGAGGGTTCGGTTCCAAAGTTGGTTCACTGCATGAAGGTTCGGTGGCCAAGGGTTCGGCCACCTTCACTCAAATGGTTCGGCCGATGGTGCAGGTCCACGAACCCTGTGTTCCATTACCATCATCAGCTTCATGAGCTCTGCAAGGTGGTTCTAACACAACTATCATGCTACGGTTAGTACCCAAGGATGAAATGGTGGTGCGTGTGGGGTTTGAAGCCGGTTTAGGGTTTTTCAACGTGATAAAGGTTTAGAAACCCTATTATTTCGAACTTTTGAAGACCATTACCTCAAAAATGGCTGATAAAATCCTTCGATCAGCTGTACTTCTAGGTAGATCTTGTTGTTAGCTACGCATGGACACCAAAATTGCACGATTTCGTCAAGAAATGTTCAAGATCTTGAGTTTTGAAGGTGTGAATTTAGAGAGAGAGAGGATGAACGGTTTTTGGGTTTTGAGAGAGAAGGAAATTGAATTAAATGAGGTGAAACACCTCATTTGGTGTTTAAATACCCCGCGGGTATTCGGGTTCGTTTCGGTTACTCGGTTCGTAATTTCGTCGCGTATCCGGCACGTTACGCGCGTTTTTCATAAATTAAAATAAAAAGAGTTTATTTTAACAAGTTAGAGTTTATTTATTTCTAGAAATTATTTTAAATATCATTTAATTGATTTATTTATCAAAATTGAGTATTTTACGCGTTTCGTTTAATTCGTTCGCGATTTGTTAAAATAGTTTAATTTAATTTATTCTATGATGAGTTTCAAAATTGTAAAATAGGAAATATTTTATTTCCTTAAAATTATGATCGTTCGAGTCTTCCTTCGTTTTCGTTTTCGTTTCGTCATATCGCGTCGCCATCGCGCGTATTCGTTCGAATCGTCATTCGAACGAACACGTCGATGGTTTGGCTTTCTGATTCTTGTTTTCTACTGTTAAGTCATTATTTCAGAACGTTAAACTGTCAGAATTATTCGTACAGATCGTCACCTATACGAATAACACATCGGTTTAGCATTCCGAAACGACAACCGTTAAGGTTTTGTTTTGTTTAACCTCACATACGTATACACCAAATAGTATCACATCAAGTATTTATGTTTCAACACTGCGTTGTCTGACATGTTTTCTGACTGTTAAACCCTAAGGTTTAAGTCAGATTCAGACAATCATTTAATAGGTTCATGTTAATCAAATGCATCAATAGTCTAAACATAGTTTCACGAAATGTGTACCTGAGTTATTGTACATGTTTACTGTTGCGATCACTGTTCCGGCACGCGTCCGGCACTGATGTTACAGAAAGTAACATTGTTGTATGCATCACTTCATGGTTCATGATCTTTAATTTTTCGAGCCATTATAAATAAACCCTAATCAAATAGCTGTTGTATTTTTAAAAAATTCAAATAAACTAGCTAAGCATTTAATGACATCACAACATTGTCTTGGAAAAGCCTTAGCCCTAACGCATTTGGACTGAATTTTCTTTAAAAACTTTAAAAGTTTGCCTTTGTTGTATTGCATCGTCGCATATGCGTCAATTCGAATTTCACCTTGTAGGTACATCCTAATACAGGCCTAAAAAGGTGTAATTTGTATATGCTCAAATTTTTTGATAATTTGTATATTTTTTACAACTGGTCAAAAAACATATTTTAACATTTGTTTAAATTTATCTTTTAGTTGGCACGTTTAAAAATCGCAAAACCATTTTACACTATCAAATGAATGATATATGCAACACATCTAGTATTGAAAAAAACCATTACACATTGGTTGATATTTAATTTTTAATTTCTTAACCGACTTAAGAGTCGTTTGGTAACATCTGAACCATTAAATGTTGTATCAGCAAGATGTTTGAATAATTAAGAGGCGTTGAACCAATAAGTGTTAAATCAATTAAGATTGTTTGGTTGAATATTTGAACGACTATATAGAATAGAGATGTAGTCAGAGAGGATAGAACTTTGTCGTCGTCGGAGGTCATCGAAGAGGAGAGGAAGTTGTTGGAGAGAGGAGGAGGTTGTCATAGAGGAGATTGTTCGGTCGCCTTCATAGAATCTGTCACCGTCAGAGCTTCAGTCATTGTCGGGATTGGAGAGGTGGAGAGAAGTCGACCCCTTTCTTTTTTCACATTCAAACATATACCCAGATTTGATCCATTCAAATATTTCCTTTTCATTCAAATGTATTTTTGAAACAAATGGTCTGACATAACCCCATTCAGACTCATTCAGGCAAAGCCCCATTTTCAATAACCCCTTTCAAACCCAAATGTTAGATGGTTTTATCAAAAGTTATTGAAAATATTGTCTTCTAGGTTAAAAGTTTGAATTACACCATCTAACATATAAACAAATGTTCATATATTAGATGGTGTAATTATCAAAAGTCATTGGAAATATTTTGTCTTCCGTATGTGGATACGAAAAGACAAAATCATGTTACATAACGGGATCAACCCAATACGCGGTTACACAAAGATATGATTCTAACAACCCATGCGGTGTCGCCCAAATATCCATTGTTAAGTTAACTCTGGTTTTCAAAATTTCAAAACCCAAAATTAGTTCGTTATTGGCTTGCTGATAGTGGAATGACTTATTTATTTGTATCAAGGATGAGGCGTCTTTTAAATTATCCACTTCAACGTGGGTTGTTGAATGACTGAAAGACAAACTTTCTTAAATCACCAAATTTTCCATCATCTCATGAACCACGTTTGGATCGAAATTCCAAACCTTGCCCTTGGTTGGCATTGTTCTTGATCGTTTGTGAGATTAATTTGACCATAACACAATGTTTGGTCAATTGACTTCTTAAGATAGAGTTAGACTCCAATTTAAGAATAGTACTGCAATCTTTGCAACGTGTCATATCGACACCGTTTGACATTTCACATGAGCCAAAATATTGGAAAAAATATGTGTTTCTTATTGTAGTTTTGATTCTTACAATAGTTAGTGTGAAAATGCTTTTAGCGTTAGAAAAGTAGATAAGTTGTGTGATCAAAAACAAAACACGCCAATCTATTTATACAATCATTTAGGGACAATTTTTGTTCAAAAAAATTGATTTAATGGCCATATGATGTTCCAAACAATTAACTTAAGATTTTTACCAGACTGGTTAATGAGTTCACTATTTAAAAACAGATACTTTTGACTCCAACAGTCATATAGCGGATACTTTTCTTAAAAGAAACTAGCTTCTAAAACGGTCTGGTTCGGTTAACCTTTATTTTTTTTTTTGTTCATGTCACTATTAAGGATGGCTTTTTGTGTAAGCCAACTATACATTTAAGTTAATCTAATTATTGTCTTCTTCTTGTTTTCTCTCAAGATATGTGATGACAGCCCTCTTCATCATATATATATATATACACATATATATAGGGAAAGGTTCCCTTAAAAAGTCAATTTTGTCTAATACACTCCGAGGTGATCAGGTTTCAAAGGCGGGAGCTTAGGTGCCATATATTATATCATACTTATATATATTTCTATAGACACTATTTACCACATTGTTCGGTACCAAATACCAAAAAATAGGGTTGGAAAACACAATTTAATAATTAAAAAAACATTAATTGCCCTGTTTTTTTTCTCACAACTACAAATGGCTAAGGTGTAATCAAATATAGCTTAACATATAAAGAAACTCAAGAAAAAAAATAAAAAAAATAATAATAAATTGTTAACCCAACTTTCACACTTTCTCATCCTTCCTTATAACCTCATTTTGTAACAACATTTTTCACACTTTCTCATCCTTCCTTATAACCTCATTTTGTAACAACATTTCCCCCTCTATCTTAGAAACCATGCAAATTAAAATTTGAACACCTCAAATCCAGATCAAAACAACCTCCATAGAAATATAGTGGTTAACGTGAAGGAGCACAACCTTGAAGTCTGAAGTTCAATTCTTATTTAGGGTGACTTTTCTTAAAGGTCATCAACCTGGTTGCTAAAGATCATGCTTTACATGTAATCCAGGTTAGCCGGGTATTAAAGGGGACCCATCACCCATGAGTTTATCATGTAAGTAAGTTCTCATGGTTATCAAAAAAATCCAAATTAGAACCAAGTGGCTATGTCTGACTTTTAGTTCAATTATTAACTTAGCAAACCGGGTTTTTTTTTGTAACCGGTTCCAAATGGTTCTGATTCCGGTCAACAAAGTCAATAATCAGTTCTTGTTCCAGGTTTTTGACTAGTTCCAGGTTTTTGACTAGTTCCAACCAGCTTTTGGCCAGTTCAGGTTTGGGTTTTGATGGGTGAAGGTGGAACCGGTTCCGGTTTTTCCGGTGGCCTATACCCACCGCTTCGGGTATGACCGGTTCCAGTTTGGGTAGTCGGTTCCAGTTCTGGGTTTTTCGCCTACCTCTCATATAACAGTTTTTATACAATATAATATATAATAACAATATTTCACAATGTTGATAGCCTTTTTAAGATGAACTATTATAATAATAGTAATTAACATGAGATAATGAAAAGTACAAATCATTTTCTCTCTTTTTATATAATTTTTTGTTTATGTAAATACAAGCTTCCAAATATTTTTAAAAAAAAAAAACACCATTGTGAAATCTTAGATTACTTGTGCCATTGGTGTTGTTTCTGTTTGTCCAATTCTTAAATGATTTGCTTATTTAAATACAACAAAACACTTCACACAAAAGTATTTACTGATTCATTTTAACCTCAATCATTAAAAATAAAAAACTAAAGCTCATGTGAAGCTCTAAACATAACAAATGTGAAAATCACAACCAAATTTGAATTCAGAAACTGATGGGTTTGACTTTCACATCAAAAGTCAAGATATATTCTCTAATTGCTGAAATTTGGGTTCAATCAAGAATCAAATCATTATGAGTCATTAAATTCTTTGAACAAAAGTAACAATTTTCGCCAAAAAACCAGTCAAACTATTCCTGTCAACATGTTTTTCTGGGCGAATTATCGCATTCTATGGAACTATCTATCAACAAGTATGCATATTGTTTAAAGAACAAGAAAATGCCTTTAATTATCAACCCATATGGGGAAAAGAAGAAACTATAATTTTCTTTTTTTTTTCTTTTCATGTGTGTATTGTTGTATATCACTTTGGAAATGAGAGAAACCTCAAGTTTTGAATGAGAATTTGTATGCCCAAAACAAGGATCTTTTTCTGAAGCAAAGTTGACTTTTGAGGTCAAAATTAAGAGTAGACTTTTGTGGTTCATTGCCATCTCCCACTTGAAGATGATTTGGTACGCCTCACCCAACATGAATTTGTTCTCTGTTATTCATAATTTAAGATCGTTAGCGTTGAAATGCCAAAACAGAAATGTGTATAGAGGTCAAACCCACTCACAGTTGACTTTAAAATTGACAGAAACTTTAATTTATAGGGAAAATTTGATGACATATAGGATTCATAACTTAAATGGGAAAAATTATGTTGCATTTTCCCCATGTAATGCAAAAACAAAAAGGAATTTTGAGGTCATAAAGACTTCGTAAAATTGATCATTCTGAGTGTTACGATGAATTTGATTGGGAAGTCCAATGACAAAAAATGGGGGATTCATTCGTTATTTAGTATGAATTAGTGAAATGACAGAATCCATAAAAATTATTCAACAGGCCCTAAAAGGAATTCCGGGAGGGCCCTATGAAAATTTAGAAATCTGCCGCTTAAACTTTGACTTCAAAAATCATCAACTTACATTGATGGTATCCCCTCTTAGGGTCTCTATTGACTCCTCAAGCTCCATTTGTTTTGAAGCAGTAGCAAATAACGCCTACAAAGCAAAAGCAACAATGGATAAATAAGAACTCAATTAAACCACAATTAAAACCAAGACTACAGATGTGTTAAATGGATCTTGTTAGTGGGTTGGTGGGTCCAACCCAAATATGTCATGAACCCGAAAATCATTTCATGCATGTGAACCTGAACAAGACACGGCATATTCACGTGCTGACACGAAAACAACCGGTTTGACCCGAACACTTTTTAATATTTACTTTTGTGCATATTCATATTTTAAAATTACGATTTTATACTAAAATGTATATAATAAAATAAATTTTCAATTATATATTCCTATATCAATTTCTCTTTTAGATTTAATATTTTTGCATAAAAAACCCAATTAATTCCTTTTTTTTCACACAAAACTCACTTAAAAGGTTAAAATAAAAAGTAAATGGGTTAAATGTCAGCCCGTGTTGACACAAACATGACCCGTTTAAATACATAGGCTCATGAGTTGGACCTAAATCTGACCCAAACTCATTTTTACAAACTTAAACCAGTGAATTTTGTATTATGTTAGGTCTCGAATCTTCAGATCGCATTAGAAATTCACATTTCACACTCTTAAGTCCAATGGGTTGGGTAAGCAAGTATTTTGGGTCACGAATCAGGTTGGAGTACCCTTAGACAATTTTAACTAGATTTCTTTCCAGCCCTTTAATATGTTTTAAAATCAAGCATAACCCACATCAACCCGTTCTATTTGAAAATAAAAACATGCACACATGTAATAAAATTCCATACCTTTTTTGTCTTTTGCAGATCATACTCCATTGATCTTATACGATTCATTGATTCAGCAAGCATTTCCTCTTTTTCTTGTGGAATTCTTGAAGGTTTACTTGAAAGCTCAGCCACCATTGCTTCTAATTGTTTTAATTTCTCCTCACACGGGTGCAAAAGATCTTTTTCTACGGGGCTGGAAGTATTCACAAATTGTTCTACGTTCTTCCCATTGCTAAATGACTTGGTAGTATTTTTTAACAAAAAATTCACCAACCCAAAAGAAAGAAGATAAATGTAGGTTAAAACTTTGTACATAAAGCTTAGAACTTTATTTACAGTCGATTCTTCCATGGTTTTTGATAGTATCCGCTCATCTGGTTCAATATTTGAACAATAGAAAAATGGTTAGACATTATGCAATTCAGACTATAGATCTATATCTAGCAGGTGGCAATTCAATCTAAGTATATTCAAAAACTTCAATAATTATTGTTTAATACTGCTTTTTAAAATCTATTCATATAATATATAAAAAAATAAAAATAAAATGTATAATGTTGCCCCATCTACATAAAATATATACAGGCAAGGATCACTTACTTCTGGCAGTAACATCAATACGAGTACCGGAAACTACTGGCTCAACTCTTGTTTTGTTCTGTATCGTTCCAATTTTATCAGATGTCCCCGAAGGGACTACTCTTGTTTTGTTATAAACAGGTATATTGACTGAGCTCTAAAAACAACATTATAAAAAAATATATTAAATTAGTGTTTTTGGCAATCATCATTTCTTAAGATGGGGTATAAGAAAAGGGTGAATAGGTAACTTTAGTTTTCTTAATAATTAGGTTTTATTGCAAAACACATGAAACTTGGAACTAATTATTCTCCATCATCGTACTCAGTATATCCTACCATTAGCAAAGCTAAGGTAGGGTCTGAGGAGGGTAAGATGTAGACAGCCTTACCTCTACCCCTTAGGAATAGAGAGGCTGCTTCCAATGAGACCCCCGGCTCATGATGCCTGATTAGCCAACTAACCCAACGCTTTTAACATTATCTTTACAAAAAATAAGTAAAATAACGTTAAAATTAGAATCAGGTCTAAAATTTGTGACATCAAGTTGAAACCTTCTATAGATATTGTATCAATTTGTGACACCAGAAGCACATACCCTAAGATTGAGAGACATTGATCTTCTTGGAACATGAGTTTGAAATCCCATGTTTGGTTTTAGATCTCCAGATATTTTACAGCTTGTGCTCTGCTTCAAAAGCAACTCAAAGTTAAGAGAAATAATAAAATATGCCTAAATGCTTTTTTATAAATTGCTAAAAATTGCATAAAAACTGCACCTGAGAAACAATTGACTTGACTTCTAAATTAGAATCATCAAAAAAGCTTGCATTTTTCTCTGTATTTTCTGTGTTAATTAGCTGCAACAAGAACAGAATTGATTATAAAAGAAGACGGGGTTGTACTGGTCGAAAATCACTTAATTTTATTTCAAATGCTTGCGTCTTTGATCATTTTATCTGAAAGATTTTATGATAACTCAACATTATTTACATGCAAAAATTAAACAAACCAGCTTTGATGTGCATATACAGATTACCATACCTTAATCAATTCAGGATCTTGCCAAGGACCCTTATCCGACATCATGCATCCACCTTCATTCGGGCATGAACAACTTCCACCAAGAAAATCTGGTAACTGGCTATAAATTCACAAAAAAAAATAAAAATTCCATATATAAAACATAAATTTTATGCTTAAAAAAAGCAAAAAGATAAAAAAAAATTAGAAAAAGAAAACCTTGAATCTATAACTTCGAATAATTGGCTTTGATACTTGTTGCCAAGAACCTATTAATTCTCATAAATCAAATCAAGATTGAGTCAAAGACAGAAATAAGCAATACATAAGCCACACATGATGAATCCTGGTAAATTTTACATGTATCTTTGATGTCGTTCTTGGATCAAGAAACCCTTTCACCGTATTCCATGCGAATTTGAATCCGTTACCAGCATTGACAATGAACATCTGATGTAAAGTCTGATTAACCAATAAAAATATTAAAAAAAGTACACACAAAAACAAAAATAATCTTAATATTAGGGATTAGAGTTAGCACCTCAGGATAGTTATCCCCATCTATTTTTTGCATCCGCATTAACAAATCATGTGCAACTTTACCAAAACTCATCCAGTTCTACAAAAGACAATTAATAATAGACAATTAAGAATCATTCAAACAAGTGAAACAAAAAAGAGCTAATAACAAGGTTATGTGTTACTTATGATTGATATAATATTTAAATTTGAGTTAACAACATAGATAAGCCATATGGCTTAGGCAAAGTAAAAGGTTTCGGTACTAAGGTTTATTGGTAAACAATGTCGTGCTTTCAATTTTTTAAACAAGTTTGGATATTTGAGTTGACAACATAGATGGGTCACATGGTTTAGGCAAAGTAATAGGTTTGGGTACTAAGTTTAATGGTAAACAATGTTGTGCTTTCAATTTTTGAAACGAGTTTGGGTATTAAGGCTAAATTATGTTGATTATTCTAAAAAATTAGGGTGAATTGACCAAAATACCCTTTGATTTTTGGTCATTTCATCCTACCTTAATAGATTAGTTAATGGAAGTTAGCATTAATCCTCAAACTCATAACAAAATTGAAAGCAGAAACCCTGACATTGTTACTTTTAAACTTTAGTACCCAGACATGTTGCTTTGTCCAAACCATAGGACCATCTGTATAACTACCTCTTTAAATTTTGTAATCATATCTGACAAACCGTCCCATGCCAACTCCTAAAAAATCACCCGTTTTGATATCTCTTAACCCTACTCACCCCTTTTGCCACAATGCCACCTTTACATAAACTTTTTTAAAACTAGAACTATAAGGCAAAAAATAAGCTAACCATTCCTTGAACATCCAATATGGTGGTGCAGGCATCAATATGTCTTCTAGCGGCAACAGAACATGCTGGGAATTTTTCAGAAAAAGCTTTCTCAAAACCCTGTACATGGTATCTTAAAAACCTGTCAACCGTAGTGACATTCATAAGCTTACTGGGGTCCACTTTTCCTAGTCTTTCAATATAAACAGGTCGTCCCTCTCTGTCCACACCATGATAGCCATGAGGATAGTACTTTCGAACATCTTCATATTCTTCGTATACAAAATCCTGAAAGGGGGTGTATAAAGATCAAAATCTTGTGTACAATTAAACTTACAAGAATTGAAATATGAGAAGTGGTTAATCAGCTGTTTGGATGTATAATTTTATCAACCGAGTTATCAGAAGCGGTTAATCAGTTGTTTGAAAGTATTGCAAGAGATTGTGTTTGAATGTGTTTGAAGTTAGTTACCAATACATAGAATGACAAAAGCCCATTTTATATTTGTTGAAATGTTCAGATTTCAATATATATGAAAATTTAAGTTTTAATCTAAGTAATATAAAACAGTGTAAAACTATAAACCATTTGTATTTAATATCTCCTATAGTACTATTAAAAATGATAAAAGTGGATCAAATGCCATTAAAAAAAATATAAAAATAAAAAAAATATATAAAAAGACAATCTTTTGTAAGAAAACATGCAGTAAGAGAAAAGAATATTCTGCACCATCACACTACTTATGAAACTAAAGTAAAACAAGCCACTTTACAACTTTAAAATTTATACCTTTGGTATCAAATTCCCATAAAATTTAACAAAACACACAAGGTTCACATGTTTTCGAGAGAAATTTTTAATGGTCTTGAGACATACGAACTAGACCTTCACTAAGCTCCAAGACTTCCTTATTACTGAAAAAAAAAGGTTAAAAAGAATAAAACTAGGTTACAAAGAGCACCTTCAAGATAGAATCAGCACCATAGTCTTTCCTCCAATTAAGCATGTCTACCCACATTTGGACCGCCTTATCAATATCAAATTTCCTTGCTTTCAAGAATCTGTAACCCCATGTTTGTATTATACAAGTGCCTTGAATATTTCAGCATTTTTTGTATGGTTTTTTAAAGCCAAAGCCAGTTATCAATCCACTATCATTGTTACGTATAGATTGATGGCATTCAATTTAAGTTCTCTTTTCATATGTTCATATTGAAGGGTAACCCAAAATTTCACTTGAAGAAAAAATATGATTCTGCATTTAAGCTTGTTTTCAAGTAGTGCTATATATGAAAATCAAATGTTCTGAAAATAGAATTGATTATTGATTCGTGAGCTCAAATTCAAATTGAAAGCCAATTTTGAAATTGAACTGTCAAACTCTACTCAATCCCCGTCAAATTAGTATTGATTTTGAAGTTGGAAAAAAATTATAGCCTCCAAAGTCAACTTTAACCAATGGAGTTTACGATATCAATTATAAACCGCACAATGAAATGAGCATTTTGAGCAGTGTTGTTAATGAGATACTCAAATGTTCTGCGAATGAAAGTGATTTTCGACTTTTGTGGTCAAAGTTTCAATCCTAGAACCTTTTGATCAAAATGGATAAACAAATAAACATGCCCAGGAAAATTTGATCACAATGGATGCAGATTTCAAATTGAATCTTGTCAATAATTTTTATCCAAAACAATAAACATAATTCCTAACATTTTTCATCATTTTTTTTTCTTATTCTATTCAAAATTTGTATCATTCTTTAATCAGAAATTTTGAAGCCAAAAAAGTCAAACTTTAAGAAACCACAAACAATTTTATACAAGACTTGGATCATAAGATATATGCAAACAGTTACCTCAACAACGTGTGGTAATCATCATGAACATTAGGAAGTAACTCTTTCTCAATCAAGATTTCACGAAAAGCATTCACTACTTTCTCATCTTCTTCATGTCTAACATCACCAACTGAAATAGAAGCAAATTGGCAATTTAAAACCCTCTTGTTACCTCGTTTTTTCAGCGAATTTATCGGGTTGGTTGCTGCAGTCATTGCTTTTTTCTTCAAAGATCTAACCCTAACCCTTTTCTTGTCATCCCCAACAGTCCCCAAATCATATTTTTGAGTACTTCTATCTTCTTGATTCAATGCTACAACATAATAACAATAAAAAACTAAATTTAAAAACAAGAACATCAACCAGTAGTTTGACAAAATAGGTCTAAAGATTGAAGAAAATTACCTAGCATTATATAACAAAAATTGGTGTTAAGAATTCACAAGAATTCTGCATCAATTGAGAACCCCAAATACACCCAACTGGAACTCTGCATTCGGTGACAAAATTAGATCTAGAAAGAATCTTCCAATCAAGATCTTGATCATTCAATCAGTCAAACAGATTATTCAAATTTAAAAAAGGGTCTGGGCATAATCAAACTTTTAAAGATCGTGTTGTTCAAACAATCGAAACCCAAAAAGATTATCTTGAATCGATCAAATTACAACCCATAAAGAAACAACAATCGAATAATCAAAGATCGAGTGAAGAACAAGACTTGTAAGTACCTCGAAATAACCCACATTCACAAGATCGCAAGAATCAATAATATTGATGTATATTTATATAATCGAATCGAATATTTACATGTAACGCTCTGTTTTGGTGAATATGATGATGGGAATCGACAGAACAGTGAGGAAATAATGAGAAATTTGTAATGGGTTTGCTTTGTGAATGCTTGCTTCTTTGCTGTAAAGAAAAAGTTTTTATATATAAACAAGATGAAAGGTTGGAGAGAGTTCTTGTTTATTATTCTTTGATGGGGAATACTAACCATTGGGATGTGCAGTCTAAATACCACCTGCTCAAAATAAATATTTGTTTTATTATTATGATTAATTTAAAAAATTAAATTAAATATATATATCTTTTTTTTAAACTGCGAAGGTCTCAATCGTGTGAGTTCACTATTTCTATGTCTAGTTACATGGACCTCCTATGAACCCCCACAGCCACCCCAGAAAGAAACCTCACAAGAAAACCCTCTAACAGCCTACAGACCCGTTTTTCGCTGCGGAAGGGTTTCGAACCTGAGACCTCCCATTTGGAAGATACCTGGGTAACAAGTAGGTTTCTAATGATCCTTAGCTCAAGTGGTTGAGTAGAAGTACCATGTGGCTTCAATATTATGGAGGTCATAGGTTCAAGTCCTGACATGGACAAAATAGGGTTTCATGCTGGGCTAGGGGTTTTCTTTTGGTAGGTTTCCTCCTATTGGGTGTGGATATGATCGGTTGGGTCTATGATTCGTTAGTAATCCAAATTACTGTTCAAAGAAAATCTAACAAATAGGTTAAAGGTTGTTTGGTAGTCTCTTAATAGTTATTAAGAAGCCACGTCTTAATGCTTCATAAGCTCTGAATAATTTAGAGAGAAAATTAAGTTTGTAGACATTTACTAAGCCGTTCAAAAAATGAGTGATTAAACGAGCAGTAGTTAACTACAGGCTTCTAGTTATTATCTTTTTCTATGTGAGTCTTGGGCTCGAATATTAAACGATATATATTGTTGAGTCAAGGTCACAAACTTTATCCAGTTGTAAGATTTTTCTCAGACAGACTCACGTGTATACACAAAGCCTCAAATTCAAGGAGAGGTTGAAATCCATAAGATATTCTCTTATTTTTCAAGATAAATCTAAGGAATTCAGAAGCTCCCGTTCACTTCTAGAATACATTGTATTAAAAAGCTAAAAGACTTGAAAATAAATCTAATTTTGAGCACTTTTTAAGATTGTTGTGGGGAGAAGGATCTCTGGCGAGATGGGTTAACTTTCTAATTCGCCTCTCATCATATTGTGGCAGGGACTTTGGGCATATTAGCATGTCTATTCCATCTTAGCATATTGTGACACCTCGTAATTTCCAGGTCAGCAACTCTATTATTTCATTAATAATGTTTATTATTATTTCATACGTGACACTGAAACGAATGCATTTAGTGTGACACGTGGCACAACGGTCTGAACATACCGATAATCCGAGGAATTATCGCACAACACTCGCACGTGTTTTGAATAACGAACGTTGGTGAATGGATCAAACTGTAGCACAAAAGCACTGCACTTAGGTTCGGTGAACCTAATTTAGCTAGAACAAAACCGATGTGTCGAGAAACGATGATCGTATTCGAGAAATACGAAAGATTCGATTCAAAACAATGAAATTGGGCCTATTGGGCTCCACCGAGACCCATCGCGGTACGCGATGGACACCAACTTGGGCCTTCGCGGTACGCGAAGCTTGAGCGGGGAAATTTGAATTCTCCGAAAAGAGTCGCGGTACGCGACGACCGATCATCTTCCACCACCGCGGTACGCGGCGTGTTTCGGGAACAGAATGAATATTTTATTCATCGCGGTACGCGGGGTTTCTTTTTGTGCAGCCTCCGCGGTACGCGACGACCCCAACACGCAAAAATCTTTATAAAACCAATGTTAATCATTCTGTTTATCCCTTCACCGATTTCTCTCAACTGAAACCTCCATTCTCGACCGATTTAGCTCGGTTACACCCATCTTTAGCAACAAGGAGCCATCTTGAACCATTTGAAAGCCATCTTTGAAGATCAAGGCATTGTGGGAGCTCCAAGAACACTCTACCATCTTCCTTCTCTGCACTTGAGTCGATCTCAGCCTCCTTAGCATTGTTCCAGAAGCTGCTCAAGCCTTATTTCGTGGATTTGAAGCGTTGTAAGGTAGTTTCTATGGTTAATCTCGCCTAAAAACTCTTGAAATCACACATGCAAGCCATTTAGGCCACATGCATCACTATCAACACTTGACCCACGAAATTTTGATAGATTAGATCTGTATTTGAAGGTGTTCATTACTGATTTAATGATTTGATGATGATCTATGATGATCTTATTTGAAAACAATAATGGGTTATTGATGTTACTAGTAAATGGTTACTTTTATCAACATGCATGCATGATCTAGCATGATTCACATGATATTCGATATTGAAATGTTGCTATATATGTTATTGATGGTGTTCTACATGATTTGTAATGTATGATTTTGTCAAAAATGGTCATTTGGGGTTTATTACTAAATTTAGAAACTTTATTCTTGCAAGTATATGATTAGTGGTGATAATGGTCACATGCATGTGTTTGAATCCATGATTTATGCTTAGAATGAAGTTTAGGAAACTAACATGATGATTCCTAGAACATTTGGATGGTTAGAATTGTTAAAAGCATGATTATTAGGAATGTTACTATAAATGGAAACTTTTTGACACAAGAATGCAAATGGTTGATGAAAATGTTGATATGTTGAGTCTAAGATACTTGTTTAGTGATTTCATGATAATATTGTAAGGGTTATGTTGTTGAGAGACTTGATTTTGTGTTATTTTCATAAGTTACTAAATATAGTAACTTTATTTTGCCAGGTTAATGATTTGTCACATGTTAGTTGTAATGATGATGATTAATGGGTTAATAAGGACTAAGATAATGATATTAGATGTGGTTGGTTATTAAACTTGATGAAATATGCTTATTTTAGAAACTTTCTAAAAATGGAAACTTTTACGCGCAAACTATGTTAAACCGGCTATGTGTAACTATGTGCTATGGGATAACATGCTCATTTAGGATAAATATGCATGTTAGAATAATCGGAATATGAGTTTATGCATAACTTGCCGAATATGGAAACTTTCCTAAAATAGAAACTTACCATAAATAGTAAGTTTCCTCATAGGAATGGTTTTGGTATCCGTACACTTCACACGACACTAAAACCGCACGATACACGAACACTTGATCCAAACCGTCACCAACGGGTCGTTAGGTCAAACACGATCGACACAGTCAAACACGGTCAACTCGACCCACATAACCACTTAGTGTTGTTGAACACTAACACGGTCCGGTGAGACCCGCACTTGTGAACACGAACTCATAGTACCTATGTGATATAGGTGACTACTAGCCGGCAAGCTACACTATCTCTTATTGAGCTAACGCATTACTAAACTCAGGTGAGTTTACGGCCCCTCTTTTACTCTTTAACTGTTTTCAATAAACTATTGGGGTGAGAATACAATGCAACTGTTTTAGATATATGACTGGTATGTTGTGAAAACCATTTTGAGTGTAACTTATATCGCATAAAGACCTCACTTATCCTTACCGTTAGTTGATACGAACGAGTCGTTATTACGTAGTACTACTAGGTTTGACTAGCCCCACTCGGCAACAACGTTGACTGGAGGTCATAACGAGTGTAATATCGATGTGAATTGCGAGTTCAGCGATGACTCGCGGAGGCAAACGGAAACAGTCTAGTTTCGGTAAGATGACATGACACACTCACGGATCGTAGATCCAACAACTAAACTTAAACATGCCCAGTATATATCTGTTTACTATTTCTGTCTGTCTAAACCTGTGAACTCACCAACTTTTTAGTTGACACTTTTCGCATGTATTCTCAGGTAACTAATGGAGCACACGCTAGGACGCTCACCAGGACACGCTAAGGAGTCAAGTTTACATATAGACTCATGTCCTAGGCTTGTGTGCATTTGTTATGTTTTGAAAACAATTTAAACATTGTAGTGTCTGTTGAACAGTTTACTTTCCGCTGCAACTTACTTATTTTATCAAACTATTTCCGCTGCTTATGTAAAGATTATTCCGCTGATTTGATTGAAAACTTGTTTGTCTTGAAACTATGTGATAGTACAACTCATATAGAGTCGTTCTATATGACCACGAGCTGTGATCCTGGCCACGTCACACCCACATGGACTGACACCACGGGTGGGAATTTGGGGGTGTGACACATATAAAATCCTTTTATAATACATTGGAATTGGACAAATACAAAGTGCTAAAGAGTTTTCATGAGAAAGTGGAGCGTGTAAATCCTCTTTTATTTAGGTTGATAGTGAAGATTTCCATTACAATTATGTTGTTGGAGCATTGCTCGATTAATCTAATTAGATTCATTAGGAAAGTAATATCCAAAGTCTTTGTCAATAGACTAAATCTTGTAAGAACAATAAAGGTTTGTGCTTACCAAAACCACATCTCAGGTGCAAAATCACTCCTAACAAAATCTAACTTCTAAGAAAGTCCAATAAAGCATTGAAATGGTACAATTATTCCTTGGAATTAATCTTTCACTCTTTAGAAGGAAAACCAAGCCTTCGGAAGACTGAATGCTTCTGAAGAATAATTATATCCTTCTATAATCAGGCATAAGACAATCAGGCAGCTTAGACAAGGCTTCTGAAGACATCAAAGAACCAAGACCTTCAATGACATCTTCTTTGCATCATGGGTGAACTCTTTTCCATCTAAAAAGATGTCAAAAGACTAAATACTTTCGCTGACATCTTTTCATCATAATTTAACTCTTTCCTAGAGAAGATGTCAAACTTCTGATGTTATTTTTCTCCATTTTATACAAATTTCTTCCCTAAAAGAATACATCGGCATGTCACATAAAGCTCCTTTGAGAGGAAAATGAGCAACTTAAATGAGATTTGGAACAATTTAAGGTTTCTGGTGAAGATCAGCTTCCGAATGCAAAGATATATCCGACCAACATTAACAACTAAGGTAAATGAAGAATGCTAGAGTTCTAACATCATATGACTGAGTAAATCACAACATGCTAGATGTTGACTAAGACATATGACATTCCTATTATTATCACATAAGCATACTGCAAAATCTAAAAGAGAAGTGATTACTGAAGATACTTTGATGCTTTAAAGATCAAAGTAATTATTCTTCTATATCGTGGTCATTCAATGTAAGTGTCATTGAAGTTATTTGTATTAATTGTAACTAATGTGGTTTGGTCTGCCAAACCACTATAAAAATACTAGAATAAGCTTTATTTTGTTTCTATTATTTGTCAAGTATTGTATTCCTAAGAGAATGCAACTCAAGCTTTGAGTATATAACTACTCATTGTAACCAGCTAAGGGTGTGGTTCTTGTTCGAGTCTTGTAATTTTGCAACATTAGAGAGAAATAAACTTTGATCTTGAAGTAAACTATCTGTGTTTATATTTCTCTGATATTTTTCATAAGTGTATATGCAATCCTGCTAACAGGCAATTACGCATCTGTTAGCTTGTATTTTGAAAATCGTTGTTAAGTGTTGTTTTGAGTGTTCAATCCAATCTGGCACTCTTTGTCTCAATCGACCAACATTAGTGGGCATAATATTATTGATTGTTCTTTAATGATGAATCAAATATTGGATTGGTTAAAGAGGTGCATTACTCTTAAAAGTTGATGTACAAAAAGAATTTGATTCGTTAAATTGGAAGTTTCTTTTTTACATTTTAAAGCAGATGAAATTATTGACTTTATAGAGAAAGTGGATTCTTGGGTGCTTGTCCTCATCTAGGACATCAGTTCTTGTTAATGGGGTTGCAACAAAGGGGTTTTGCATCTCGAAATGGGTTCATCTGGGAGTTATGTTATTACCACTGTTCATTATTGTTATGGAAGCCTTTGATATCGTAATGCAAAAAACTCTATCCATGGGCTTTTTTTATGGCATTATAATCTCTATTGGAGGTCTAATAATGTCTCATTTGTTCTTTGCAGACGATCCAATATTTATGGGCGAATGGACCCAAGCTAACTTGAAAACCTTAGGTCTAACCTTAAGTTGTTTTAAACCTGCATTTGGGTTAAAAGTGAACTATTACAAAAGCATGTGGATGCATCCATTCTTGTAGTGAATTTGCTTGACCTTTTCTACCAAATTGATGCATTGAATGCAAACAAATAGATATGGCAAGTTGATCACTCAGTGAATTCTTGTCCAGATCTTTGTGGTTACAAGTGGAAAACAACATTTTCAAAAACAAGATGGTGTCTATGAAAAGAAGCAATCTCAACAATATGGTGCCTAAGGCAATATGGTGTCTAAGGCGATCGAGAAATGAGAAGGTCTTCGAAAACACCGCCGCTGATATGAAAAATCTGGTGAAGGATGTATTTGTATAACTATATCTTTTTACATCTCTATATTATTTAAGATAACAGGGAGGTATTCCATTAAGAACTACTTTTATGTTAGGAACTAAAGAACTGCATAATACACTTGTACATTATGCTTTAAGTTTTGTACATAAAGTGGTTTTTTAACTGCTCCACATTTTTTTCCCCAATTAAAAATATTTTAATGCATAATGTACAAGTGTATTATGCAGTTCTTTAGTTTTTCAACGTAAAAGTGGTTTTTAATGGAATGCCTCGTAAGATAACATGTATTTTTAGAAGTATATGTTTTTATATCTCTATACAATTTAAGATAACATGTATCCTTAGAATAAATAAAATCTCTTTCTTTCACTTTTGTTGTCGTTACTAATGATTTGAGAACCAAATCGATCATGCTTGGGACATGATGTAGATACGGTGTGGTTGAGTGTATTTTATTGTTTTCTTCTATACTTTTTCAAAAATTATATATATATATTAAAAGAAATGACTAATGAATATAAAACTTTGGTATTTTTCGGTTAAAAAAGAATGGCTAATGAATGGTTATTTTTTGTATTATTCATTCAATACTCAAGCTTATTATCTTAATTATCTTTAAAATATAATTTACTTATTCATCTAGCGCTTTATATTTTAGTATTTTACCTTTTTAACAATTACATTTCGTTAAAATTCTAATTTCAAATTTATTTAATAAATAACACTTTGGTATTTTGCTCTAAATTATTTATATATATAATTTTATTTTTTTAAATATTCATGAAATTATTAGTTTATAAAACTTAAATATTTTTTAACGCACATTCTTTTTCAATAAATTATAAAATAATAATTGTTGCTGCTGATATTTTCATTTATTCGGCGTAATAAGGTTTTAAACTGATTAAATAAAAGTCAGCTGTCCGTTGGAAGCAGTGTTTTGTGGGGCACGGTGACTTTTGCTCCGTTTTGTCCCAAACAACTGACGGAGGATCTTAAAGGTACCGTTGATGTGCCATCTCTTTTTTAATTAATTAATTACTGATAATAATAATAATAATAATAATAATAATAATAATAATAATAATAAGTGAAAATTACCAAATTAGTCAAAGTTGACAACTTTTTTACCAAAATAATCACTCAAATTCCGGTCCCTTAGACGCCTCTTTATACGTCATTTTTCTATACTTTTTGTAAACATACGGGCTCACATGTTGGTGGCTAAATAGGTGTCTTAAGACCCCCTTTTCTACCGGCATCTTAGATGACTCTTTAGACGCCGCTTTAAATGTCGTTTTACCATATTTGACAGAAAAAGTGAGCCTAAAGTGACGTCTAAGACACCGGTAGAAAAGGGGTCTTAAGACACCTATTTAGACCCCCACAAAGTCGCTGACATGTGGGCCCGTATATTTACAAAAAGTGCAGAAAAAGGGCATCTAAAGTGACGCCTAAAGCGGCGTCTTAGACGCCGTAATTTGAATGATTAGTTTGGTAAAAATGTGGTCAACTTTGACTAATTTGGTAATTTTCCCTAATAATAATAATAATAATAGTTGTTGTTCTTATCCATATATACTAATAAATCAAAATAAAATATGTCACATGTCACTTTTCTATACTATCCTTATAAAAATTTTCTCATCTCTGTCTCATATTAAATGCACTCATATTCAATAATAATAATATTAAATATTAAATATATTTTATAAATTTTTATATAAAAAAAGTTTTTAAAGCATTAAAAAATATATTAATTTTGAAAGAGTACATTTTTTTAGAATCCAAATTAGACCACCCACAGTGGATATCCCGCGCATCCGGTGGGATGCATTGTTTTGGCGGGGTTCAGAGGCCACACCGCCGCCCCTCACCGGCGGCCTCCATTCTTCGCACCAAGCGGCTCCCGCTCCCCGCTCTTCCACCATCCTCTCCTCATTTGTGATTGGTCAGCATTTGAAAAAGTCAGCATTTGAAGTGTTGATGTGGTATAGTGAGGAATATTTTTCAGTGGGGTATTAAGGTTTTCAGTGGGTGATGATGTGGCAGAAAATTTCAGTGGGGAAGAATTTCAGTGGGATGACCACTGTGGATAGTCTTGTTGTAAAATATAAAATATTCAATAATTGTTTTTCAAAATGAAATATTCCAAAAAGAAAACTTTAATAAACTTAGTGTTTTAATAAGTAATATTATTATTTTATTACTTATGTATTAAACTAAATAAACTATCAATCGTATTATTATTGATTATTTATTATTTTTTCATTTAACTCGTGTAATACACGGGGTGTTGACCTATTTTAATAATAAAAGAGAAAATAGATGAAAATACTTCTCTATATTATTGTTATTACTTGTTACCATATATATGCATTACTAGTATTACTACCACCATCAATACCCCTATTTTTACTATAACTGATGACTTATTACTCTAAATGAACCGAATGTTGAACAAATAGTTTTTAACCGTTTGACGGAAAGTTCGTTTATTAAATGATTAAACACGAACAAAAAAATTTATTCGTTTAGTTCAATGAATGAACATGACAAAAGGTTGTGTTCGTTCATCGTGTACGTGAATATTCAGTAATGTGTTCGTTTATTTATTAAATGCATTTTTTATTCTTTAAAATTTTATTTTTATTTTTATTTCGATTTTAATATTATAATATTTAAGTTAGAAACATAATCATTTGTAACTTGTATCTTGTTAAAAACATATAAATTTGAAACTAATGTATTTGAAACATCAGTTTATGATAATTTCATGATTATTACTTTTAAGTTTTGCTTTGTTTTATGATATTATTTTTTTTATTTTATATCAAATATTTAACTTTATAATTATATAAATGATTATCTTTAATGATTGAGATTAAGAATATTAATTTTTATTGTTTAAATAATATGTGTTCGTTTACGTTTGTCAACAAGTTCAATTCTGTAAAGACTAATAAAGGCTGATGCTCACCAAACTTCTTGTTTGTCCAAGTATAGGAGTCTCTTTGAATAAACACCTTCGGAAAGAAGAAGTGATTCTTCGGAAGCAGCATTGCTTCCGAAGGATAACTGGTTCCTGCCGAAGGTTATACAAGACAACTGCTTCCGAGGAATCCTCTTATGCACTGAAGACAAAGACTTCCGAGGTTTATCCTCTGACAAAGACTGTAGCAGATTACACTGATGGTACAAAAGGTACTGACACAAGACATGTTGGTCTGAATAAAGATAGAGACAACATGTAATGAGTCAGATAAAGCACCTTACCTCTCCCATGCTACATTAAATGCATAAGATCATCTGAAGCCTTGAAGATCAATAACATTAAATGTCTTTTGTATTTAGTAGTCTTTTGTAAAGTCAATGTCTATTAATGTAATGATTATGAAAGAGTGTCTTAGCCTGTTAAGACACTCAACATACTAGAATAAGCTTTACTTTATGTACTTGTCTAGTATACCCAACTTGTATTCCTAAGTGTATACGGTTGTAGCCTCGGCTATATAACCTCCCAATGTATGGTTGCTTGAAGGGTGCTTGCTTGTATACTTCCACTTTGAGAGAAATATATCCTTGAGCTTGAATTATTCTTGTGTTCTTATTATTGTTCAAAGATCATTACTGTGTCATTTTGAGTGTAATTGTGAGATCATTCTAACAGAACATTCCGCATCTGTTAGAGTTAAGTAAGAAATACTTGTGAAGTGTTGTTTAGACTTAACAACCCGATCCTACAAGTGGTATCAGAGCTATTGGCTCTTGAACTTGACTGACTAATCATCATCAAGTTACCAGTTCTATTTCTTATAAAATCTCATAGTATTAACACTCATATTTTCTGTGTCTGTCTAAGATGGCTGCTCTAAACAAACATGATACAGAAAATGGCACTCTCAACAAGCCACCAATGTTCACACCTGAAGACTTCGATACCTGGAAAGTCAGAATGGAAGGGTTCATCAGGAACCAAGACTTCAAACTTTGGAAGTCTGTTCTTGAAGGTCCCTACATTCCTACAGTTGCTGCTGCTGGTGCTGGAGTTGCTGCAGTACCAAAAGATCCATCTATGTACTCAGACGAAGATTACAAGAAGATGGAAATTGATTCTAAAGCTCTTTGGCTCATTCAGATGTCAATACCGAACTCCATTATACATGCATTCAAGAAATGCAAGTCTGCTCAAGAACTGTGGAATTCCTTGAAGCAGATGTATGAAGGTTCAGAAGATGTCAAAGAAAATAAGAAGGATATGCTGAAACAGAAGTTTGAAAACTTTTGTCAACAAAACAATGAGAATATGTCTTCTCAGTACCTAAGGTATGTCCAACTTGTGGATGAATTAACTACTGCAGGTGTAACTCTTGATAATCAAGATGTGCTCAGAAAATTTCTGAGGTCTCTTCCAAAGGCATGGAATATTTATTCGGTAACAATCAGAAGAACAGAAAACCTGAAAACTCTAACTTTAGGAGAGCTGTTTGGTATTCTCAGTGCCTATCAGATGGAATTAGATGCCCAAGAATCTAAAGTCTCCCACTTACCATCTGGTTCAGCTGCTCTTTATGCACCCATCAATAATCCTCCATACCAAAGCTATCAACCCCTCTACCATTCTACCTCCACACCCACTGTCACATTTCCGGAAACTCCAAATTCATCAAACCTTGTCTCTAACCCAACCCCACTACTAACCTCTGGGCAAGGAGCTTTTATGGCTGAGGAGACCAATTACTTTCATCTGTGTCAAGAAGACTTGGATGGTATTCCTGCAGATGATCTTGAGGAGATGGATATAAACTATCAAATGGCTATGATTTCATACAGGGCAAAGAAGTTTTACCAAAGAACCGGCAGACAGTTCAAAAAGCACAATATGAAGACTGGGTTTGGACTTGACAAATCTAAACTCAAATGCTTTAACTGTCAACAGTTAGGCCACTTTGCCAGAGAATGCAAGTCCACAGGAACTCAGCCGACAACTTCTGGGCAACCACAACAAAGACCATCAAGCTCATCAAACAATGCAAACATTGCTGAACAAGATTTTGCAGACTGGAGCTTTCAAGCTGAGGATGCCTCCATCTCCAACAGTGCTTTGATGGCAAATGACTCATCTTCCTCAAGCAAGGTAACTGATAGCATGTGCTCACCTGAATGCTTAGAAACATTAACTATTTATAAGAAAATAAATTCTCAACTCTGTAATGAGCTTGAGTCTCTACAAGTAGTCAAGGCAAATTTCTTTGAGGTTGAAAGAAATTACAAAGAAAAGATTGAAGAAATGGAAAAGACCATTTCAAGTTTAAAACATGAAGATACTAACAAACAGTGTCAAATTAAAAATCTTTTAGAAAGACTAACCACTGCCAAGACTGAACTTGTATTGGCTGAGTCTTACAGAGACAAATTTCTAAGCCAAGGTGAAAAATATGAAAAACTTTTTAGAATGAGCAGCACAACTGAACTTGTGAATAAAAATGGGGCTGGTTTGGGATATAACAAAGTGGAACCTCCATCTGCTTATACTTCCATAACAGATGTTAGGTGTAAATCACTAGTTGACCTTGTATATAATGAGGAGTTGGATATACACAAGGTGGTTCAAACGGATAATCTTTCTAATCCAAGTACCTCAACATGCTCAGATGAGGATGATATTTTTATTAAACCAGTAAAAGAAAAACAAGCTTTGAAAATTAAGAAACAAAATAAGAAAACTAAGAAACATTCAACAGTTTTTATCAAAGCTAAGACCACAGAAAATATCTCCTCAGATGAGTATGTGACTTGCCCGTCTGACAAGTCAAAAAGAGGTAGATCAATGGAGAGAAAGATCAATTCTCCAGGGAAACAGGCAAAGTCTAAGACTAACAAATATGTTGGAACATCCAAATCATCACTCTCTGAGGATCAAAGCTCAGACTTTGATAAAAGGAATAAGAAGCCAAACTCTCCAAACAGTCAAATTATATGTCTGATGTGCGGTGAAAAGAATCATTTTGCTGCTGATTGCTTCTATAATCCAAGAAGCAGAATTTCCTCAAAATCACAGGGAAGAGGAAGAAAGAATAGTTGGAGTAAGTCATCTACTTCCTCGGAAGAACAGAGAAGAAATCCAGTCAAGAAGGTATCGGAAGCAAGTACATCCAATAACAGGAAGAAACAAAACAAAAGGGCTTCCGAAAAGAATGCTTTTGAAGCAAAGAAAAAGGAAGCTTCCGAAAGAAAAGGAACCTCGGAAGCTCATCAAAGGAATGCTTTCAACAAACAAAAGAAATCATCTTTCTTCGGAAGAAGAGCATCGGAAGCAAAGAAAAGGGAAGCTTCCGATAGAAAAGGAAAAGTAGCTTCCGATGACTATCAAAACAAACAAAGTCTTCCGACAACTCAAAAGACAAAACAAGCATGGATGAAGAAGGAATCAACTGATAAGCCATCACTCCCATCAGAAGCAAGCACATCATCTGTCCCATCTAAGATGATATCAAAGAAATTTACTTACAATGATGCAAATGGTAAACCCAAGACCACATGAGCTTGGGTTCCCATCAGAAACTAACTCACTTCTGGTCATGTGCAGGGACAGCAGGAATCAAAAGGCAACTTGTGGATAGTTGACAGTGGCTGCTCCAGGCACATGACAGGCAACAAGACCCTTTTGCACAAATATGAACCATTCTTTGGCGGGTCTGTTGCTTTTGGAAGTGATCCAGTAGGAGGTTACATAACAGGTAGAGGCACAATCACAAATGGTAAGGTAAGCTTTGAGAATGTACATTTTGTAAAAGAACTTAACTACAATTTACTAAGTGTATCACAGGTGTGTGATCAAAAGCATAACATGTTGTTTACTGAGCATGAATGCATTGTCCTGAAACCAGGATTTGTGATACCAAATGATCAAATTCTACTCAGAGCTCAAAGAAGAAATAACATGTATATGCTAGATATGAGCACAGCTGCACCTCTTAGTAATATAAGCTGCTTTGTCTCAAAAGCTTCACTTGATGAATCATCACTTTGGCATAGAAGACTTTGTCATGTAAACCTCAAAAATATGAATAAACTGGTCAAAAATAATTTAGTAACTGGTTTACCAACAAAAGAATTCATATGTGTTGATAAATGTGTTGCATGCTTAAAGGGTAAGCAGCACAAGTCATCTCATTATGCCAAAGAGATAAATTCAATTACCACAGTCCTTCATTTACTACATATGGACTTGTTTGGTCCCACAAGTGTTAAAAGTCTTGGTAGAAAATCATACTGCTTGGTGGTTACTGATGATTTCTCTCGGTATACCTGGGTGTTTTTCTTAAATACCAAGGATGAAACTGCCGAAATCCTAAAGTCATTTATACTCAGGGTGGAGAATGAAAGTGACCATCATGTAAAAATAATCAGGTCAGATCAAGGAACAGAATTCAAGAATCATGTTTTAAATTCTTTTTGTGAATCTAAAGGTATCACAAGACAATTTAGTGCTCCTAGAACTCCACAACAAAATGGTGTCGCTGAGAGAAGGAATAGGACACTAATTGAGGCTGCAAGAACCATGTTGTCTGATGCCAAACTTCCAATAACTTTTTGGGCAGAAGCAGTCAACACTGCCTGTTATGTCCAAAATAGAATATTGGTAGTTAAGTCACATGGCATGACTCCTTATGAAATTTGGCATAAGAGAAAGCCATTCATTGGATTTCTCAAACCATTTGGATGTCAATGCACCATCTTGAATACTAAAGATTACTTAGCCAAGTTTGTTGAGAAATCAGCAGAGGGCTACTTTGTTGGGTACTCTTCAAATGCTAAAGCGTATAGAGTATACATCAAAGCATCCAGAGTTATTGAAGAGTCTGCAAATGTTCAGTTCAATGAACATACTCTCAATAAACCTGGAACCGGCCCTGATTGGTTGTTTGATCTTGATAGTTTTACATCTGCATTTAATCTGGTGAAAGAGTATGTTCCAGTTTCACAGTCAGCTACCACAGACACCTCCAAAGGCTCAAGAGAAGATGACTTTCGTGTTGAACTGCCAATAGCTTCAAGACAAAACTTGGCAGAATCCACTTCAACACAAAATGATGTGTCACAGTCTGAGACAATCAACACATCTCAGGCAGGTCCCTCAATTGAAGCTGCTTCTAATTCACAACATCAAGAAGAAGTAGGAAGTCCTTCAGCAGAGGAAAATTCTCTGGAAACCACTACTCCCAGAGAAAACCAACCCACAACAGTCCAAACTGTGAATCCATATGATCTGCCAGAAATCCAGCTTGAGGTAGTTCTTCCTAACCTTGAGTCACTCAACGTGGATGAATCTTCTCAACTGGATGTGATTCCAAGGACTCGAATTCACAACACTCATCCAGTTGAAAACATCATTGGCAATGTAGAAGAAGGTGTCAGAACTAGAAGCTCTATGCATGAAGCAAATGTTTGCTTGTTTTCTTGCTTTCTATCCCAAATAGAGCCTAAGAAGGTTGCAGAGGCTTTAAAAGATAACAGTTGGGTAGAAGCTATGCAAGAAGAGCTTCTTCAGTTTCAAAGACAAGGAGTTTGGAAAACTTGCCCTTTGCCTAAAGGAAAGTATGCCATTGGAACCAAATGGGTGTTCAGAAACAAGAAAGATGACAAAGGTGTTGTCATCAAGAACAAAGCAAGATTGGTTGTTCAGGGATACACTCAAGAGGAAGGCATTGACTATGATGAAGTCTTTGCACCGGTTGCCAGAATTGAAGCTATTAGAATATTTTTGGCATTTGCAGCTGCAAAAGATTTCAAAGTGTTTCAGATGGATGTTAAAAGTGCCTTTCTTTATGGAAAAATTGATGAAGAAGTATATGTGTGCCAACCTCCAGGATTTGAAGATCCAAAGTTTCCTGATCATGTCTGTAAGCTTGATAAGGCTCTTTATGGGTTGCATCAAGCTCCCAGAAAATGGTATGAAACTTTATCTTCTTTTCTGTTGGCAAACAAATTCAAGAGAGGAACAATTGATAAAACTCTCTTTTTCAAGAAGTCTAATCAACATATCATGCTAGTTCAAATCTATGTTGATGACATTATCTTTGGTTCTACTAATGAATCTCTCTGCAAGGAGTTTGAATCACTAATGAAATCCAAATTTGAGATGAGTTCAATGGGAGAACTCACCTTCTTTCTTGGATTACAAGTGAAACAAACTCCTACAGGGATTTTCATTAGTCAATCAAAATATGTCAAGGACATTCTTGAAAGATTCAAGCTTTCTGATTGCAAAGCTCTGGGAACTCCTATGTCCAAAACAACATCTCTTAGCCCTGATCTTGAGGGGGAGGATGTTGATCAGCATCAGTACAGAGCAATGATAGGCTCTTTGATGTATCTCACAGCAAGCAGGCCAGATATCATGTTTGCAACTTGTGTGTGTGCAAGATTTCAGGCTAATCCCAAAGTCTCTCATATGCTGTCTGTAAAAAGAATCTTTAGATACCTCAAAGGAGCACCAAGTCTAGGATTATGGTATCCTAGAAATGAAGACTTCCAGTTCATGGCTTATACAGACAGTGATTATGGGGGTTGCAACATCAGCAAGAAATCCACATCAGGAGGATGTCAATTTCTTGGATCCAGGATTGTGTCTTGGCAATGCAAGAAACAGTCATGTGTTTCTACTTCTACTGCAGAGGCTGAATATATAGCTGCTTCTAGCTGCTGTGCACAAGTCATCTGGATCCAGAATCAGATGAAGGATTATGGAGTAGATCTGTTCAATACTCCTATTCAGATAGACAATTCCAGTGCAATCTCCATCACCAATAATCCTGTCAAGCATTCCAAGACCAAGCACATTGACATCAGATACCATTTCATCAGAGATTGTGCAGAAAAGAAGTTGATTCATTTGGTCAAGGTTGATTCAGAAAACAATTTGGCAGATCTCTTCACAAAGGCGTTTGATGAAGGAAGATTCAGGTACTTAATAACATCCATTGGGATGATCAACTTTGAATAAATGTACTGACAAGAAATAAATAATTCTTCGGAAGATAAACTTAACTTATCTTCCGATGAGTAACTACTCAGCAGAAGATAGGTTAAGTCTTCGGAAGCATTATTTCTTCCTTAGTCGGAAGATCTTACACTTCAGAAGCTAAATTACCTTCTGAAGTAATACTCTTCCGATATATATCTTCGGAAGCATAGGCTTCTCAAGGTACTCTTCAGAAGAAAGTGTCTTCCGAAGAACACTTTGCCTAATGAATTATCTAACACTTCAGAAGCAGTGCTTCCGACAGTATAAATTTTATACTTCGGAAGCACATCTCTTCTGAACACTTTTGGTCTTATAAACTCCACTTTTGGTCTAATAAGCTGCTTCCGAAAGTCACTTCTTCGGAAGCACCTCAGTCAGAGAAAATTAATTGTGAAACCAGCTGTCATCGGAAGACCTTTTTCTGACATCCGGATCTCAAATTTAATGTGTCTATATATTAAATGCTGAAATCCGAAGGTATATAAAGGTCTCCCGCTCATTCGCATTCTCACAAACCGTTTCACTTTGAAATCTTCTTTTCTTTGAACTCCCAATTTGTGCCCTAAAATCACCAACTGCCATGGATCTTCTTGTTTTCAAACCTGCTCACAATGTACCTGCGGAGTTATCAGCAGAACATGATGCTGACTTCGCCCCAATAATCTCCTTTCTTCAAAGGAGCAGGTATTTCTTTGCGCTAACCATTCAGCCCCTGGTGTATGAATCTCATCACCAACAGTTCTGGGCATCTTGTTTAGTTTCCTCGTCTTCCAATGGTCGGTCTCTGGTAGCCACCATTGATGCTCATTCTATCGCTATTTCTGTGGAAACCATCTGTCGGCATCTTAAACTGAATGATGCCGGTGGAAAGGTTTCATTCACAAAGGATGAGGTAGCATTGACATTTCAGTCAATGGGGTACGAAGGTCCTCTCCCTTCAACAACCTATTTGAAGGGTCGAGTGTCCTATAATTACAAGTACCTCATACATGTGTTTTTACATTGTCTTTCAAATAAATCTGGTGGTTGGGACCAAGTTCCATCTGATTTAGCTTCGGCTATTCATGGCTTGGTTTCTAATCAACTGTTTAACTTTTCTGCTTTTATTTTTAATAATTTGGTTGACAACATCACGTCACCAAAGAAATTTTGTATGTATCCCAGGTTTTTGCAACACATTTTTAATGAAGAGTTGGGAACTTCCCTTTCTCTAACTGGGAATACTTACAAAATGCCCTTGGTCTCTTCCAAGGTTTTTGTGCAACTCAAGAAGAAGAGTGCTCAGTTCTCTGGGACATTTACTCCTCTTCTTCCCTCTATGGAGTCCACTGCTCCAGAAGGTGACAGCTCTGTTAACCCCACAGATGCTGAACCCACACCTTCCACTTCTGTTCCTCACCCCATAAAAATCACTTACAAACGCAAACGAAACCCTGTGCAACTTTCTACAGTTGTTCAGGCTCCTTCTACTGAACCCAAACAGAAAAAGGTTAAAAGAACTGCTCAGGGCACAGTTCTACCTAAGGTGAAAGCCACACCCCTTGTTTATCCACAGGTTCTTCCTTTGAAACCTGTGGTTGCCCTTAACCAGCCTGAAAGCCCTCAGCTTATGTCACAAAACATAACTGAGAATATTCAAAGGGATGCACCCATCATTGAGTTTGCTTCTCATGAAGCAACTTCATTAGATCAGAGACTGTCTCCCAAGTCTCCAGGTTCGTATCATCCAGAAATGCCTCCCTCCCATACCATCACCCAGGCTCAAGGAACCTCTGCTCTAGCTGTGGAGGAACCACTCTCTCCCACTACCCAAACTTTAATGAGAGTGGTGACACAGTTACAAGCTCGGTTCCCTGACCCAGAGCCTATTCAATCAGAGGTTGGCCCCAGTAGTTCTGAAGGGGTCAATGCAGGTGAGGCTGCCACTACTGTTGATCTTAATAAAGATCCACAGGACAGTGGTACAGGCAATAGGACCTCACCTGCGGCAACCTATGTTGGGGAGGACTTCTTTGAGGTTCTTCTCAATGAAGGGAATCCAGGGTGCCAAGAAACCACTTCTGGTGGTGGAGGTGCAGGAGCTCGGCTCAGTACTCCATCGCCCAAGGATTCCACTCCTGTGGATGAGGGCACACACTCAGGAATTGACGGCCACAATAACTTCCCTCCAAGCCAGGGTCGCTCTTTTGGAAGCTGAGGTGTCTACCCTGCGGCTTGAGATCCAAACAAAAGATGCAACCATTCTGGATCTCAGGAGACGTCCACCTGTTATTCTACATCCTTTTCATCCTGATTCTGATGCTACCACTCTTACCTCCCCTGATGCTACCAAAAAGGGGGAGAATATACCAACTGCAGAGTCAGGATCAGAAGCAAGAGAAGAGGAGGGTGCACAGGAAGTTAATCCATCCTTAGTCACTTTGACTGCTGAATGGGATGACTTCTTGGGTACTTATTTTCAAGATTCTTCTTCTACTTCCTCTTCTTCTGCTTCTGAGGATACAAGGGAGGTTGCCAAAGAGACTGAACAGCAAACATCAAATGTCTCTTTGGAACCTCAGTCCCCTCTTGGGACTAAGTCTCCTTCTGAGACTGCAGCTCAGGTTGCCATGGAAGACACCACACAAGAAGAACCAATTTCCATGAAATCTGTGTCCCCTTCTGGGACAGAAGCTGCTGAAGCTCTCTCTTCCTCTCCTGAGCCCTTTGTGGAATCTAATAAGGAATCATCTAAGGGGATTGGTCAACTGGAGGAGACAGTGAATGCTGAGGTTAATTCCAAAGCTGCAGCTGCCTCCGAAGGCCCAGTCATCCTGGATGTTTCCTCCACAGAGGAGCTACATGCCAATGAACCAGCTGATGAGGCAACAGGAGACTTCTCCTCTGGGGCAAAAATAACTGCTGATGACAAAGGAAAAAGAAAGCTAACCCCAGAGGAGGAAGCAGAACAGGAGGAGAGGAGACCAAAGAAAACAAAGGGCCGACCAAATACCTCTCAAGATGAAGAACGAGTGAGACTTTCTGCCTTGCTCGAAGAGAGAGGCTATGACTTCGATGAAGTATGGCTCTGGTCGGTACCTCAAATGGCTGCCGAGTTGGACAAGGTGCAGCAGCAAGAACAGGATGCTGCTGCCACCAAGACTCAAACTGTCCTTTCCAAGAAGCAAAAGGAGAAGGCCTACAGAGACAAGTCAAAGGCCTTTCTTCTGGAATATGGCTTCCATGCTCGGCAGCTAGGCCCTATGAAGAACTCGACCATGGATATGCACATCCGAGATATCAAGGCTAAAATTGCTAAAGGTGAGTTACTTTCAATTGAACAGATAAGGGCTCAAAAGGCAAGCCTAATGAGAGGCTTAGGTTTAGGGGGAGGAGCTAGAATAGAAATGCCCAACATGTTCCCCCTAAATCCTAAAGAAGAACAAATAACTCCTCCATCAAGCCCATCTATGAAGACAAAAGTCCCTGATCCTGAGAAACAATCTATGGCAGATGAGAGGAGTTCAAGTCCTCCAAGAACTGAGGCTGCAGGCCCAGAACCCACTGCAAGAACAGAAGATGCATTGGGATCCAATGTGGAGGATCAACAGGCCAGAGAACAGAGGAGTGAAGCCATGGCTCAAAACAGACCAAGATTCACAAGAAGAAAGAGCATGGCTAAAAGGAAAAAGAAAACAACAACTATCCCCTTCGACTCTGAGCCTGATACAGCACTCTCAGTACTTGAAGCCACATCTGAAGCAGCTCCCGAAACTACACAAACCCGAGAAGACATGAGGGATATCAGCAGACTAATGCATGAGCATTCATACATCCCCTTGGTAAATTGGAGCTTCAATGCACAAGAAAGGATATTCATCCTCACCGACTACAATGGAGAAATAAAACTGGTGGATCTTTTGCATCTGATGATGTTGGCAAAACCCTATATATTTGATCTAGATAAGCTCCCTCTCAATAATCCTGACAATGGAGCAGATGGGAGGTCAGCCATAAGATTGATTAGAAAAAGGGCACAGGTACTGAGGGGTACATGGAAGCCAAGGTTTATTCCTTAGAAGTTTTGGTAGCATCAGCCTAGGGGGAGACTGTAAAGACTAATAAAGGCTGATGCTCACCAAACTTCTTGTTTGTCCAAGTATAGGAGTCTCTTTGAATAAACACCTTCGGAAAGAAGAAGTGATTCTTCGGAAGCAGCATTGCTTCCGAAGGATAACTGGTTCCTGCCGAAGGTTATACAAGACAACTGCTTCCGAGGAATCCTCTTATGCACTGAAGACAAAGACTTCCGAGGTTTATCCTCTGACAAAGACTGTAGCAGATTACACTGATGGTACAAAAGGTACTGACACAAGACATGTTGGTCTGAATAAAGATAGAGACAACATGTAATGAGTCAGATAAAGCACCTTACCTCTCCCATGCTACATTAAATGCATAAGATCATCTGAAGCCTTGAAGATCAATAACATTAAATGTCTTTTGTATTTAGTAGTCTTTTGTAAAGTCAATGTCTATTAATGTAATGATTATGAAAGAGTGTCTTAGCCTGTTAAGACACTCAACATACTAGAATAAGCTTTACTTTATGTACTTGTCTAGTATACCCAACTTGTATTCCTAAGTGTATACGGTTGTAGCCTCGGCTATATAACCTCCCAATGTATGGTTGCTTGAAGGGTGCTTGCTTGTATACTTCCACTTTGAGAGAAATATATCCTTGAGCTTGAATTATTCTTGTGTTCTTATTATTGTTCAAAGATCATTACTGTGTCATTTTGAGTGTAATTGTGAGATCATTCTAACAGAACATTCCGCATCTGTTAGAGTTAAGTAAGAAATACTTGTGAAGTGTTGTTTAGACTTAACAACCCGATCCTAAATATTTAACTTTATAATTATATAAATGATTATCTTTAATGATTGAGATTAAGAATATTAATTTTTATTGTTTAAATAATATGTGTTCGTTTACGTTTGTCAACAAGTTCAATTCCATGATAAACGAACATGAACAATGACTTTTTCGTGTTCGTTCGTTTCGTTTAGAGCGTTGGTCTGGTGTTGCTACTAATTGTAGCAACTCTTATAATATAATATAATTATAATTATCATTGTTGTTAAAAAAATTTAAAATAAAATTCCTCCTGTCATATAATAACCAAAAAACCATATCTGTATATTACATACAAAATTCAGCGTTGGAAATTAGTTGCTAAGGTGAAAATTAAGAAAAAAAATCAAATTTAATTTCAACTACTAATTAAAATTCCTCAAAATTAAGTAAGTGGTTCTAAGTTTAGTTTTTGAATTTTAACAATTGTCCACGTACGAAGTACCCGACAGTTAATTAGTTGGTCGTTAAAAAAAATGTGTCCACGTAAAATAGGCGGCAGTTAGTTACAACCGTACAAAGGAAGAGTAACAACAATTATTTGTTTTTTTCGACGGTAAATAAAGGTCCCGTATATTTAAAAATCAAATAATTCTTAAATGTTTTATTACGTAAAAAAATAAATATAGAATAGAAAATTTTAAATTTTTTTAAGAAAAATGTTATAGAAACATAATCAACTTTTGATTTTGTTCCAATTAAATCATTGTAACTTCATCTTCTTCACCGAGAGCACCACCGTCTTCTTCATTGAGAGCTACCTTCACCTTCATCTTAAACACAAAAGAGCACCTTCATCTTCTTCACCATAAACACGCCAAGATGGCCATAGGAAAAGCACCGAGATAGCCACAGGAAGTGAACCGCTAGAAACACGGGCACTAGAAACAAGACGGACCTTTTTAGGGGTCCGAAGTGCTCAACCCCTGGCGTTTTTTCTTCTTACAAGTTACAATGATTAATTTAATAGTATTTTGTCAGAAAATTTTATAGGAATTGAGTCGACCTCCTCCGTTTTTCTTTTTAAAAATCCTTAGGCCCCCTTGGTTTTTGAAAAATATTGATGTTAAACTAGTCTTTTAATAATACATTTAACAGTTTACAGTTTAAACTTATTCAGAAAATTCAAATAAGTATACAAATGGAATGACAAAGCTTAATTTATAAAAATGTTTAAGTTGTAACGAGTAGTATGTAACATCATAATTAAAAAAACAGGAATTGAAGATTCGAAGGCTTGCAGCCTTGCCTAATTACTTTCATCGTTGGCCTAAGTTGTAATTCTTTTTTCGAATACTCACCATTTCATCTTAAACATTTTATGTTTTGTTTGTTAAAAACATATTTAGTTTTTTGAGTGCAAATAAATTAGATATTTTTAAGTTGTTAAATGTTTTGCTGACCCGAATCACCGACCCAAATATATAATATGAAACATGATTATGGGAAAAAAAAATTTTGAGCATCTGACTTTCGGCCCCCTATGAGTTTTTTTCGCAATGACCGGAAACACACTGAGACAAACCACCGGAAAAACGCAACCACCGGTTATGGCGGTTTTTCTTCATCTTCAACCGGAAACACAGCCACCGGAAAAACTTGACAGAAGAAGACACAGCCGCCTGTATTAATTGTCCTGCTTGTTTTGCAAGCTAAATAGGGGTGTTCACGAGCCGAACCGAGCCGAGCCAGGGGTCAGCTCGGACTCGGCTCGTTTTTAAACCGAGCCTGGCTCGGCTCGGCTCGGCTCGGATTGTAAACCGAGCCTGAAATCTCGGCTCGGACTCGGCTCGTTTTTAACCGAGCTGGCTCGGCTCGGCTCGTTTTTGGCTCGGTTTTTACATAACAAATTTAATATTTGAATCGCATTCACCTCAACTCGGCTCGTTTTCTCCATTGAGTCCTGACTTCTACAAAGGCCACATGCGAGAGACGTCTGGTTGTCTGTAACAGACCGATGTCTGGCTTTGACCGTGTTATATCCGACATGCATGTTGCTAAGACCAACCGTCATATGGCTGCAACCGCACGTGAAACGTCTGGTGTGGGGACTGTGGCTCCAACATATTTGAGAATTATGGTTTTAGAAGTAAGAGTAAAGAGACGTGAATATGTAGAATTGAGAATTAAGAATATGATTTAGAAATGAGGGATTAGTGAAACACGTGATAATTGAGATTCATTCCATATTTCTATCCTATTTTCTTTTATTTTTTTTATTTTTTCTTTTTTTTTATCATACTTACAATATAATACTAAAGTATATTTGTTATTGAAAGTAACCCTATAATTTTATATTTTAGTATAACATGTTGTACAAACGAGCCGAGCCACGAGCCGAGCATACGAGCCGAGCAACGAGCGAGCTACGAGCCGAGCCAGCCTTGGCTCGGACTCGGCTCGGTTATAAAACGAGCCGGCTCGGTTCGGCTCGGTTACAAACGAGCTTTATCTGAGCCGAGCTTTATCCGAGCTTTTTCCGAACGAGCTACGAGCCGAATCCGAGCTTCGAGCTTTTTGGACAGCCCTAAAGCTAAAGCTGTGGAATAGGAACTTGTAGTTGAATATGAAAATAGAGAATTAAAGGAGGTAAATGTAAATGAGTATGCTTAGCCGTTCAAAAAAATAATAAAATAATAATAATGTAATTTTTTGTGATCAAATGGATACCCAAAATTTGGTGCACATACGTCAAAATTTGGTTTTGTCACCATTTTATGCAACTATGTAATCTCAGTTAACATCATTAGATGTTGTTCTCGTTTTGTGTTTTTTTGCAATAAATTAAATTTTTTTACAATTTTTTCTAAAAATGTTCTCAATTTTTTTTAATTTTTTTTGCAATTATTTTTAAAAAATTGAAATTATTTCTAAAAATCTATACAAACAAACAAACAAACTTACCCGGTATATTCCCACTTTTCAGTAGGGTCTTGTGGAAATGATAGACGCAAACCTTACCCCTATCCCAAACTCCCAGTTGAGATAGAGAGACTGCTTCGAAAGAGTCCCCGATTTTTAAAAATCTATGTTATTAATAATATAAATATATTAAAAAATATGGTTACAAGTTAATAATAGGTCATATATATCTTGGATTAAAACATAAAATAAAGTTATGTTATCTAATTGGAACAAAAAATGTTTAATTGACGAAATTGAAACAAAATTGAAACTTGACTATATACCTAGTATAAAATTGCCTATTCTATGATTAAGTAATCTACAAAAATGTAGTTGTTTATCAAGGTATGTGATTATATGTACCTCATTGTGTGATTACGTGTTAATGTTTATATTAGGGAGGGGTTATCTACACACCCTAAAATTTTAATTCAACACCCTGGCCGCCACCCATATGCCCCGTAGTGGCCACCACGGGGCGTTTAGACCACAGACTGACAACCTTAAACGATCAGACATTCTCGTCAGCTTTTACAGACCTATACGCCACGTAGTGACCACTACGGGGCGTATAGGGTTAAAAAAACTAAACTCTGCAGCCTTGTGGCGTTTGAGTATGTTTTGGGGGGTTTGGGTATGTTTTTGAGGTGTAAAAATACAGTTGTTTTGTTAAAAAAATTAAAAATATAATAGTTTTGTGTAAAAATTATTTTCATATTTTGTAACGCATCTCTCGTTACGTTTATATTTTACGACGCATCTCTCGTACGTTAAAAAGTTTATTTATTTTTTTAAACGTATGCTTTTTGTTTGTAAAAATCTAATAGTTTTTTGTTTAAAACTTGTTTTTTATTTTTTACGGTCTCTCGGTTTGTTTATTTTTAATTGTTTTTTAAAACTTTTAGTTTTGAAAGCTAAAAATGTTTTTAATTATTAGATTTAATTAAAATTTAAATATATTAATTAATTGTTATATGAATGACGTTATTTGTTTAAGCATATTGATGTTACAGAATAATACGATAAATAATGCATCACCAACCAAAACATATTTAAATAATAAACACGCATTACCGACAAAACATATTTAAATAATAAACACGCATCACCAACTAAAACAACCAAATATATACACGCATCATCAACCAAAACAACCAAATATATACAAACCATAAACATGAATACAAGTGTCTGTTTAACAAATACAAATATAACTAAAAATACTAAGGTGGAGGGGGAGGAGGATAATCTCATGGCTGAGGAACTGCAGGAAGCTGGATACCCTCACCTTGTGCATGCCTAAGCTCGACGTGCACATGCCACGAGATCAGATCCTCCAACCGATCCACTCGTCGCGTCAGCTGCTCGCTGGTATGAGCGAGCCGCTGACTGTGCTCAACCTGCTGCTGCATGTGTGCCTGCTGCTAGATGAGCTGCTGCGTCGAATCAGCAATACCCTGCAACATAGCCTCGACACGAGCCGGAAGCCGCACCGCTCTGTATATGCGCTCAGAATGCTGATGTGGCACATCCTGATGCGGCTCCCCCTCGCCATGTGGTGGGGATGGCGGCGGCGGTGGCTGCTACGGTGGCGGCTGCTGTGGCTGCAGCTGCTGAGGCATAGGGTCCTCGTCACTGTAATGGAGGTCATTTGGCCCCAGCTGCCAAATGACCCCCCTCTCGAGCGAAAATCGAAGCCCGAGCCGTGGGAAGTTCTGCGTGATACGCATGCCCTGCACCGTCCGTCTATCTAAACGAACAGGATGAAAGACCTCCATACTGGCACGCTCCAAATCGATAAGCCTGTTAAAACGAGCAATACGGGTCACATACACCCCCCCGTAGATCAGCCCCCTTTCCTGGCGGCGGTAATATGTGCTAAAGTACTCCGCCAGACAACGTGCAAGGTTGCACGGTCTCCCACTCAATATACATTACAAAAAAATAAATCCTGTGAAGTGCACCACTCCTGGCTCATGCCACGTCCTGTAACAGACGAGGCAATGCACCGGTGCAAATACCTAATGAGCGGGTCACGAATACGCGTGACCCGGACGCTGCGGACAAAGGCATCGTCGCCGATCCGAGGCCACCAAGCACTGACGACGGCGTCATCAACTGTATGAATGGTCGTCGTGTAGATTGGCATATGAGTCTCCTCCTCGGTGTACAGACCGAGTACACTCCCAAACTCTGCCAAAGATAGGTGGTACGCGGCCCCGCAGAGTCTGAAGGATACCTCCGCCTGCTGCGGCTGACCTGGATGTGGCTGGAAATCAGGAGCCTGAGGCCTGTACCTGAATGTCGAAAGAAACTCCACAGTGATGAGTCGGTACTGTGGAGCATACGTCATCTCAAACAGACGAGACCATGGTGTGTCCTCGCCAATGATTGCCGTCATCCTCTCCTGCTGGCCAAGCTCGGCTAGCAAATCGTAGTCAATGGCCTTTTGGTTGCCCATCTCCTTCTTCAGGAGTCGATCGCGCCTCTTACGCGCGCTCGTCCCTTGAGGAAACGCCAACCAGGGGTGGTGCATAAGCTCGTCAAAATGCTCGACATCTAGATCATCAACATGTGGCAGTCCCACATCGTCATCAGCAAACTCCATCTCATCAGAAGAAGACATGTCTGAAGGATGAAAAAATAAAACAAATTACGATAATAACAATAAATAATAATAATAATAATAATAAATAATAATAATAAATAAATAATAATAATAATAAATAATAATAATAATAAATAAATAAATAAATAAATAATAATAAATAATAACAATAATAATAATAATAATAAATAAATAAATAATAATAATAACAACAATAAATATTAAATAATAACAATAAATAATAAATAATAATAAATATTAACAATAAATAATAATAATAATAATAACAATAATAATAAACAATAATAAACAATAAACAATAAATAATAAACAATAAATAAATAATAATAATAATAATAATAATAATAATAATAAAAAATAATAATAAACAATAAATAATAAATAATAATAATAATAAATAATAATAATAATAACAATAAACAATAAACAATAAATAATAATAATAATAAATAATAATAATTATATTACCGGAGAGGCAAACGCCCCGTAGTGACCCCAATGGGGCGTTTAGTTTGAAACTTTAAGGGCAAACGCCCCGTAGTGCTCCAAACGGGGCAAGTGGTCCACGTTTGCCTCAAGAACCCAACCCCCCGGTCATCCACCTTAACCCTAATCGATCACATGGTCGGAATACTACCCTGCAAGTAGCAAACGAGCGACAAACGGGAGTCAAACGAGCGGGTCTTCGGCGGTGGCGTAGGGAGGAAACGAGGGTGAACGAGGGGCGTTTGTGGGGAGCCGGGGCGCGTTTGGGGGTAATTTAAGATGCATACGCCACGTAGTGGTCACTACGTGGCGTTTATATTTTTTTTAATTTAATGTTTTATTAAATATAATTATATTATATATAATAATATTATATTTAATAATATTAGATATAGTTATATTAAATATAATAATATTATATTTAATTTTATTATATATAATTATATTAAATATAATTCTATTATATATAATGATATATTATACTTAATTCTATTATATATAATTATATTATATTTAATTATATTGGTTCGAAACGTTACGATTAATTATAGAAGGTTACAAAGTTTCGTTGGAAACAATGACAGATAAATACAAATTGCCGTTGTCACAAAGTTTCGTTGTGATAATATACTTGTTTGTTTGCTTCTATAATCGATTGATACCGTTGGATTCGTTCTTGATAAACCATCTCCCACGCACCGGCCGCATCATTTCGATAACGTTTCCAGACCGCACTTAGAGTTGGAATCGGATAATCCCCCTCCAACCTTAGGTTGAAGAAATGCATGGGCATATGAAGAAGACAAACCACATTATGTTGTGGTATTGTCGATGGAGCTAACCATAACGGGAAAAATGTGATACATCCTCCTTGACTGATAAGGTGAACTATCACGCCAAATCGTTGTGCAACAACAAGTCCTGTATAAGGCATAAGCATCCAATGTTCTTCTGATGCAGGTCTGATATCAAATCAGTTTATGCTATGACGTACTGCGTCATATAAATTTGAGTCAATGGAGTTAAAAACATATCTGTATGCTTCACTATTGGTGTCCACCTCTTGTAATAGTTGTTGGCGAACGAAAGCCCATTGATTTTCGTCGAACCCTAACCCAACGGCTACAGACCTGAATCCATATTTATCGTCTGGCATAACATCTTGTATGTTGCTTACATAACAATGAAGCATTGAAGGAATGTAACCACCAAATCGTCTAAGATTGTTCATTCCTTCTGGTTTCACTGGCGAGGCAACTACCGAGTCAACTTGAATTGTCTCGAGTCCTTTTTTCCCTCTATAAGACGTTGAACGACTACGTTGGAGGGCGGGTCTTTGTTGGTTTGACATTGCTGGAGTGAATGAACTATGCCTTGGAAGTTGAAAACTACTCTCTTGTGAGTCGACAACTGCGCTTTGTCTAGATTCATTCCCCCTTTGTTGTTGAGTCTTCAATGTCGGACGTCTGCGTATATCCTTCTGAACCAATGACGTTTTCTTTTCACTTTTAAACGGAAACACTTGCGAAAGTATTTTTTTAACCAGACTCTTTTTCACTGACTCAGGTTTTGAATTTATTTCCTGCGTCACCAGACCCATTTGTCCTGCGACGTCGATTTCTTCGTCTTCTAGAAGTGTCGGGTACCGAGTATCAAGTTTTGTCCAGAAGATGTCTATATCAGAAAGCGGGATAATCGTGTCTGTATACAAATGAAAGGAAAATAATCAGTTTACAACAAAAAAATGTAAAAAACAAACAAAGAGGAATTGATTACAGTATTTTGATACCTGTATTTTCGTATGTTGAGATCCGACAGGCACATGGCAAGCCACAACTTGTCCACAACTGGTGGCCGCATGACATACTACCTTGACGCAAAACCTTGATCTTATTTATTTCATCAAGTAGTAAATCATGAGCTTTATGTGAAACATTGCCATGTAAGTTATTAAACATGGGTATTTTATGATGACCCATTGTCTTTATGAAACTTGTTTCAAACCCATGTTTCATGTTTACCTCCTGCGATTATACCATTTGATCAACAAAACCTACCAGTGTCGAGAGCGAGTTATTAGTGGTTCTCAGATATCTTTTTAAGTTCGAATGTTGACTCTCGACTCTGTTAGTTGTACGTTGACCAAAGTTAGGCGTTCTGTTAGTCCAGGCTGTGACAAACATGTCTTTGTAGGGGTTTAACCAAGTCTGAGTCACATAATTCCAATCACCGTCTGAAAAACTCGCCTTGCAGTGTTTTGCGATATTTTCACTTATGAGCCACCTGCATAAATACCTGAAAGCGTGCAGAAAGACCTTACGACATGCATTCATCAGAGCAAGGTCTCTGTCGATTATTATCACGCGGGGCTCCATACACTTATCTAGCATATCTTTTACCCGTTCTAGAACCCAGTGATAATTTTCCTCTTTTTCTTTACTCATGAACGCGTGTGCAATACAAAACGTATGGTGTGTTGAGGTAACACCAACTATCTGTACAATAGGAAGTTTGTACATGTTAGTCTTGTAAGTCGCGTCGATCATAAGAACATGTGGAACGCACGCCACCAGGTGTATGATTTTTTATGACAAAAGAAAATCTCCTCCACGACATTCGTTTCGGAGTTTTCGCGAGTATAGTATATGTAATTTTTAGTATATAGCAGGTTCTCTAAGACCTGCATTAGGGTTGATCCGACTTTTTGTTTATTTTTAAATTTTTGCTGCACATTGTATACGTCTCTACGGATGGAGACGTTGTCGGGATTCTGCTTCTTTAGGCTGGAAAGTATGTTGCGTGGCTCCATGTGTTGCTCAGTCAGATGATGTACCATGTTTTGTTCCTTCTCGGACATTCTTCTAACAAACGGGTGCCCCTTAGGATTTTGAGTAGGTTCATGGTTGTGTTTGTCGTTTCTGACCTGAAGCTTCCAACCATAAAAATCAGTGTCATATATCCCTATTAATTTAAAAGGACAATCGATTTTTTTGCTACCGGTACGCCTTAAGATGGCTGTACTATTGTGTTCACCACCACGATCACACACAAGCCAGATTTTGTTGACCTCATCGGTCCCCTTCTTTTTCTTAGATCGTCTGGTAACTACGACGTATCCATTATCAAGGGCTCTACTTTTCACCCATGCCATCAGCTCCTCCACAGAAATGAATATCTAAAAACAATGTTGTCATTAAACTAATGTCCATCTAACTAAAAACAAGTGAAAATATATTACCTCATTGGTATTCCAGTCCATATTTTGGTATACAATGTCAGCTTCTTCCTTTTTAACCGCCACTTGGGGTGGGTGTGATTGTTAACCACCGTAACATTCCCTGTTAACGTCTTCATCATCGCAAGGTTCCTGGATCAAATCAAACTGCCAGTACGAAGTTTGACCCGCAACCTCTTCGTTAAGATCTGGCAATGCTGGTCTATTTGTGGCCTTAGACGATTGCACACCAGTCTCATCCTTAAAAACATTATGATTAGTTTGTCATTTGATTAACAATAAAAACAAGTAAATACAGTTTCATACCTGATAAGTTTCAGGCACACGCGAAACGTCGAAATATTGACCGAAGAAAAAGTCTCCGTTCCACCAAGACATATTTCAAATAAAAAATATGGGTGTAGAGTGTAGATATTTAATAAACGAAACAAGAGAAACTCGATCAACTATACGTAAAGTGATTCGAGTGAACGTTTGATATTATAACGCAATATGTGTGTATATATGGACGATGAATTCGTAAGTTAGAAACTAATTGGCACGTTTTAAACATTAAACGCCTCTAGTGGCCACTACGGGGCGTTTGAGGGGTGTGCAGACATTATTTTGAGGTGTAAGTTTAACACCATCCTTATATTATTGCCCATAGTACATGTGTCACATTAGAGTGTCGTTTTATACTTCACATTAGCTTTCTTCTTTGAACTTTTGACGTATTCTAGTGGCTTCTTACTTCTTACGCTTCATGCCCATAAAAATACTTGTTTAAATCATCATGGGTTAAATTAAGTTTCCCTTTTTTAAAAACTAGTTTTTGAAACATGACGTTTTATTGTCAACACCACCAGTTATTGCTTTTAAGGTCGTTGTATTATTGACACCAGAATATAAAACAACGTATTGAAAATTGGCATTCTATTCTAGTGTACAATGTTATATATAAACAAAAAATAAAACACAATGCTCATGTATGAAAAATATTAAAAATTAAGGAACCTTATTTGATGGGTTAATTTGGTCTTAAAATTTGTTTATGTTGAATTTACATTTTGGTCCGTGTTCTTATGTTTGGAAATTCAATTTACGCAAAATCCTTTGTTAATTGATTAGATGGTTGATTAGAATCTCTTCACGCGTTTGTGTTCTAAAGTTTTCTACATCACTAAATATATTTCCAAAATTTACATTTTCAATCCTTCAAGTTTAGAAATCATTATTTATGTCAAGGGCTTTTATGTAGAGTTAACAAATAATATTTTTAGGTGATATAACACATTTCTTTTATAAATATTTAGAGTTTTAAATAAATTTTATAAAACTTTCATTAAAATTTCTTGATAATAAATAACATATATATGTGTGTGCGCACGCATGTGTGTGAATAAAATCGACTAAGGAATCGCCACGAATTTTTGTTTATTGACATTTGGCACAATTACAAGTTTGAAATTATTAATGAAATATACTAATTTATAAATGAAGTTTGTCGAGGAAATCCCATAGCTTTTGTCTATTAAAATTTGGCACAAATGGACCCTAAAAGTTACAAATTTAAAAAATAAATTTTAAAAGAGGAGAACTTGATTGAACTCTTGACGTTTTAAACACGTGTTTTTCTAGGCACAAAGATTTTTTGTTTTGTTTTGATTGTATTTGACTTTGTTCTCTTTAAGAAAACTCTTAACTTTTAAGGAAACTTAAGAAACTGCTCTCAACCAACCATATAATTTATGAATTCTTTATAAATTTAATTTATTTTCTATAGATATGTATGTAATTACATACATTACCAAAAAATATTCCACGTATTTGGTTACGTATTTGTTATTACATATATGTGATCCTATATATTAAATCATTTTTTTGGTAAAATGTGTAATGTTACACATATCTATAGAAAACAAATTAAATTTATATATAATTTATAAATATTTTATATGATTGTTTGAGAATGGTTTTCTCATAAGTTAAAGAGAGATTTTACAATTCCTCCTCATCTCTTTCTACAAACACCTAAATTTTATCTTATGATAACTAAATCTTAATATCTGAGTTTATCCTTAAACTTCTTTCTAACCACTTATTTTAAATCATGAAAAAAATATGTCTGTGCTTTTTTCTAATATGAATCAATATAGACCAAACATCTTTATTGATTTAAAATTGATAGCTAGAAATATGTTTAAGAGCTAACTCTGTAAGATTAGAATATTATAGGATAAATCCTTATACACACATATGTATATAGATGTATACATATCTATGCATATGTGTGTAAATCCTATTTTATTTTCCTAACCCTAGATAACTCGTCAAAATCAATACGAATCGTTACTTTTTTCGATTATCATTATTACATATGTACGAAATTTTTCTATTTTACGTATATGTGTAAATTTACCGTTATTTAGGATTTAACATCAATATACATTTTTAGAATTAGTGCAACACATGTAACCGTTTAATTAAAAAACTTACACTTGAATAAAATCTTAAATGATAGTAAAGTTACACATATACATAAAAAATGTTTTACATATGTAATAATGATATTCGAAAAAACTCAATAATTTCAATTGATCTTGAAGCACCATTGATTTCTTCACTTTCCCAATATATATTGTTAACTCAATAATTTATTATTAACTCTTTTAGGTTTGTTTGTTTGAATTTGAATGGCATCAAGAGGTTATATCTGAATTGTTCATAACCTCTTAACTATTCAGACTTAGGGTTACCTCTGAACCATTAAGAGGTTATGAGCCATTACCAACAGTTTAACCATTCAGACTTAAGGATACTTTTTAACCCTTCACATGCTATGAACTATTAAAAGGTAGCCTCTGAATAAGATTAAGAGACTAACAAACATGACCTTACTCATATAAGTGTGGTTCGTGTACAATTGAACAATTAAATCTTGCAACTTGAAACTCATCAATCCGTAAGCATTATGGTCATGAACATGCACCCTTGATTTCTTCATTTTTTTTCTCTCCCATAAATGACGATTTTGTTACGCATGTTAGAAGCTTAACTTCTAGACCTTTTATTTTAAGTATTATTTAGTTTTTGTATTATAAAATATATTTAATCACGGTGTAAAAGCAACATTCCACGACTTTCTTGTCTTTTATTTTTAAAATGTAATTTATGAGGTCAAAAGGAAGTTAATGACATTAATCATCATCGAAGGACGAGGCAAGTAATAGTTTTCTTTTGAACGACGAAGGTCTCAATCGTGTGAACCCACTGTTTCCAGGTAATGTCACAAATGTCTAGTTACCTGGTCCTCTCATGAGCCACCACAACCATCCTAGGAGGAAACCCCACTGAGAAAACCCCCGATCCCCCTCAGACCCCTTTTTCGCTACGAGAGGGATTTGAACCCAAGACCTTTCATTTGGAAAAATCTTAAGGTACCATTGAGGTAATGACTCATTGCTAGGCAAGTAATAGTTTCAAAACATTACAATGAAACTTAAGAACTTTATTATTATTTTTTTAACTAATCTATAATTAATATATATAATAAAAAATTAACAATATGTTACATGATGTTATTCTAATTTAATGCATGTTGCATTTATCATGTGCGTCTTTTCAAGTTATCTATATGACGTATTTACAAATTTAAAGATTAATTTCATTTAATACAAAAAAAGTCAAACTCCCTGATTAAAAAAATCTATAATTCATATTTTGAAAATCTTAAAAATCTTATGTTATTTGTATATCTATTTTCCTATTAGTGATTTTTTAAATATTTATTGTTATATAATTTTGTGTAATACATGTGTCAATAAACTAATGTATCATAAATAGCCCACTTAAATTACAGTAAATTCGTATTTTACGGGGTCAAACCTTTACTTTAAGGAATATCACCACCTTAAATTCTAACATGAATTTCATTAAGTTTTTTTGAACGACAAAGGGTCCCGTTGTGCTACCTTTAGTTATCCCGACGGTTGGTAACTAAGATCGATTTTCGATCGCTGACCGTGAGACCGTACTCCCTGATGCGCGGGAACCCCATGGAATAGGTAAACTCTCGCCCCTTATTGGTTCAGAACGCGAGATTAAGCTCAAGATTTCTCCTTTCACCTTATATCCATTAAAGTGTCGTCAGTGAGACTTATATCCTGGTCTCCAAAGAGAAATAATCAAACCCCAACCACTAGGCTAACTTTGTTGGATATGAATTTGATTAATTGAATCTCATTTTCTCACTTATAGCCTTTATTTAAACACATTAAAGTTAATGGAGAAAGGATATATTGAGAGAAATATCTTGTGAATAACAATATATTAATATGCTTAATGTATGTATATGCTTATAAAAAATCGCCACAATAGATTTTAATAATTTAAAATATGACTTACATACAGATAATAATATATACAACAGTATAACTAATGATAATCTTAATTTTTAGTTTTGTTCTTTAGGGAAATCAAGTGGAGAGTGTAACCAAAATATTATAATGACTATGTTATTAACCCGTGTATTACACGGATTAATATAAAAAATTAAATAGTTAGCAATAAAAATTTAGCAATTATAAAACAATATTTTGATATAAAATGATTACTTACATATTAATAAATATTTTAAGTGATAAAATAATAATTAAAAACTTTAATCATATAAAAATGATATATGACTTTTTAATGTTTAACAATTAATATCTTTAAAATAACTGACGTTAAAAACTTTAGTTAGTATTATATTAAAAACTAACTTTCATAAATCAATAATATAATTAAAATATTTTTTTATAATTATTAAAGTTAGATGACCCAATTTAAAAATATCGTTAAACATAACGGATCAAAAGTGTAACTTTCTGATTCTATCATTTTTACTTCAATTTCTAAATAAATTAAAAATCGTCATGTGCTTATAAAAATCTCATTGTTTAAAAACTTATTTTATAGTATGTTTTATTTTAAAAAAAAATTATTTTTTAAGCTAACTTGTTTTTTACTTAAATTTTTTTAAATAAAATATTTCTTACTTAAAAAATTTTGGTTTTATAAAATTTTGTATTTTATAAAAAAAATTTAAGTGTGCTTTATAATAAAAAGAAAAATAATGTATTTGTTATTATATTATAATTATTTAATAAAATAAAAAATTTATTTAATAAGAGAGAAAAGATAGTTATTTAATGGGAGATAGAATTAAGTGTAATGATAAAGAATTGACAAGTGGCAATAGTGTTGTAAGAAAGTGACAAGTAGTAAATAGTGTTATAAGAAGGCGACAAGTGACAAAATATTTATTTTTTTATTATAAAGTACATATACGGATATTGCATTTGAAAACGAAAGTAGAAATTGATATTTTGTTAGCTAAACTCATAGTATGAATTATTACCGGTCCGTACGTCATAGTTTGGATAATTAACAATCTAATTCTCTTAAATAAATTTAGTTAAAAGGTAACAAAAATTTGTAACAGATACAAATTGTTTAACAAAATTTTTCTTCAAATATTTTACTCATTTAACTTAATGTCTTATTCTCTCACTAATAATATTAGAGATTGTGCTCGAGCCGTAGTGTGTCATGCTTAATGGTTTTCGGAAAAAAAAAGGTTGATTTTATTTGGACACTTCACTTTTTTATTTTAACATTCAGCGAATTTATACGGGTCGTATTGGTCAGTACGACCCGTATAGAGTACAGACAAACATTCCATAGAATTGTCTTGGATTCAGTAAAGATTTCTTAGACGGGTCCTACAGGTCAGTAGGGCAGGTCAGTACGGCCCGCACTGACTTTGACTTATTTTTTACAAGCCAATTTGGGGCTCAATCAGTGTGATCACTTGATACGGCCCATATGGGTTAGTACATGCTGTCTTGAAATTATTTTTTTATTTAAACTTAATTTAAGTATTTAAATAATTTTTAACGATATACGTTTATTACGTGAACTTTTGAACGATATACATCTATTATGTTAATTAAACGTCATAAGTTTGTTACGTTATCATTTTGAACGATATTAATTATTTACGAAATTGTTTTAACTAAAATATTTTATTTTATAATTAGTTTATTTACGTTAATTTAATTTGAACGTTATAAGTTTGTCGCACAATTATTAAATAAAACAACACAAACAGAAACAAAACAACACAACTAGAAACAATACAAATAAAGAAAGAAACATACATATATACACAACATAAGTTTTACATACAAGGAAACAAAATACAAAAACACAAATTAAACTACGAACCTCCGGATCGTCCAGCGGAGGATCCGTCGTCTGGGTAGACGCGTGGCTGCGAGAACGATGGAATCTGTGACCCGTCCCGTCACGCATGCTCTGACGCGACCGTCCACTGGACCATATCCTCGAGCCGATTGAGCCATCGCTCGACGCGTGTCTTTCATGCGGCCCGACGACGAGTGTCCTGAACCATCTCGTCGCACTGGGCCGCAACATGGTGCAACAACGCCTAGAGTGGCTCGGTCAGGCGCACCGCATAGTATACGTGCGGTGGATGTTACGGCGGTGGGTCCTACTGAGGCTTCTCCTCCTGTGCTAGTGACTGGATCGGCTCCTACCGAATCGGCTCGGGAACTGGCATCCGCCGTCAGCCTGGTCCCCGGGTCGCTGCTGCTGTTGCGCGACGGCCATCTGGGCTGGCTGCCATATACCGCCGTCTATACCAATGAAGCGCAAGCCAACATCTGGATATACATCCTGGATATACATGGCTATACGCATGTTCAGGATCGTTCAACAATCCAGCCTACGGGGCTCGATCGCCATAAGATCCTGGAGAAGATGGAAGAAGCCTCTCGTATGTGCAATGTGTGTCACATACGCTCCACCCCATAATGTACCTCGGTCCTGGCGGTGATAAAAGGACACGAAGTACAAAGCAAAGTAATGTGCAAGGTTGCATGGCCTGCCAGTGATCAACGAATAAAGATAAAATAGATCGGGTCGTCTCACCCACTCCTGGCTCTGTCACGTGCTGATATAGACGTAACGATGTACCGATGGATGTAGCAGATAAGCGGGTCCCGAATCGTCGAAGCTCGATGGCCCTGAAACGGGGCGGTGGAAATCTGAGGCCACCACGCCCTCATAACGCCATCCTCACCCTGGGTCAGACCCTGAACAAAGGCGTCGGTAACCGCCTTCGGCTCGTAATAGATGTTGATCATCATGGAAAATCTCTCGATCGTCATCTCGAAACGCTGTCTGCAGAGCTGGAACTCGATGTCGCCTCCTCCTCCTGATCCGCAACGACAGCCTGATGAGCACGGTAGCGGAAAGTCGATAAAAACTCGACTGTAATAAGCCGGTATGTGGGAAGATCCGCTGTATCAAACAGGCGGGTCCAAGGCGTGTCCTCGCCAAGTATAGCCCGGGCCCACTCTGCCTGACCAGCATCAGCAAGTACACCCCAATCGATGCTGCGCAGCGCCCCGATGGACATCCACAGCAAACGGCGGCATCGAACTGCTGCAGCTGTCCCTGCCTCGAATCGCAGCCACTCGTGACGCATGAGCTTAGCAGCCTTGTCATCAAGAATAAGCTCATCATCATGATGTGCAGCCATCGCCTCGTCCTACATATGTGTCGTAATAGCTGCAAAACAAAAAAAAAACGACCTAATAAATTTAAAAAAATAATAATACGGCCCGTACTCAGAGTGTCCGTCTCACAGCCCGTACTGGTCAAGACGGCCCGTCTTGGCCAAACCAGGCCAAAACTAGGTTGTATGCCCTGGATGGTCATACTGATAAAGACGGCCCGTACTGGCCAAGACGGTCCGTCTTAGACAAACTAGGCCAAAACTAGTACGTCTCTCCAACACGGCCCGTACTTATCAAAACGGCCCGTCATGGCAAAACTAGGTTGTCTGCCCATGACGGCCCGTACTGGTCAATACGACCTGTCTTGGCCAAACCAGGCCAAAAGTACGCCGTCTGCCCATGACGGCCTGTACTGGTCAAGACGGCCCGTCTTGGCCAAACCAGGCCAAAACTATGCCGTCTGCCCAAGACGGCCCGTATTGATCAAGATGGCCCGTCTTGGCCAAACCAGACCAATTATCATCTTTTTAGATGTATGAACAATATGGGCCGTACAGGTCAAGACGACCAATCTTGTTCTTGTTCAAAATTGGATGAACAATACAGGCCGTACTGATCAAAACGGCCCGTCTTGTTCATTTTTCGCTACTTTAAATCTAAAAAAAAACTTACCTAGATCGATATTTAACAATAAAACAACAATATTAATGATCTACGAGGCTAAATACATAACTGGTGTCGAAAACTCGAAGATTAAGACGGGGTGTATAGATCAATACGAGAGAAAGATTGGACGTTTTGTATGGTAAAAGTGAAAAGTGAAACTGAAAAAGTTATATATTCAAAGAACAGTACGGCCCGTACTAGTCAGTTCGGCTCGTACTGTTCAAATTATTTTTTTAAAAAAAAACATAAAGTTCAATTTTATTACATTTGAATAAAGAATAAATAATTTGTTTTTATTACATTTACACATCTACGTAATCAACCAACTTCGTTGCATCTATAATTCTTCGATATTCTTGTAGTCTGTCATGATATATGAATTCCCAGTCGGATGCGACATCATTTCAGTAACGTGTCCATATGGGATTTATCGTTGGTTAAAAGCAACTCTCAAATATTTTCTTCTATTAACTTCGAGTAAGAATAATTGTATGTAATTATGATGATATAGTTTATTAACTAGGGATGAGCTCATATGCATTTGGTTCCTAGTAAGGAAACGAAACCGGTGTCGTATCAGTCGATTCGTTATGGCATTCGCTACCCACTTTTTCAAAAATTTGGTTACGATCCTATCTCTATTATTTACTTGGTTTGTTGGTGGTACTCCTTGAACACCAGCAATGGGAGGTCTTTGGGTTCGAGTCTCGTCTGGAGCAAAAAATGTTCTAGGTGAGCTAGGGGGTTTTCTCAGTGTGAGTTTCCTCCTAGATGGTGTGGCGGTTTCTTGATTCGGCACTCGCCAACGCCCGGCTTTAAATGTTTCCAGGGGTTGGTAGCGGTCTGTGGTCGCAGCGCGTGGGTTGTTGGGTTCGAGGACTTGTTTAGCTGTTCAAAAAAAAATTACTTTGTTTGTGTTGTAAGAGTTTTGTGAAGTAGGAAACAATCTCCAAACAAAGTTGATGTATAGGTGTGCTAAAAGTTGTCTTTGAAATTCAACTAGAATCGAAAAAACTGGTTTGCCAGAAGCGGGTTTGGTTTGAACTGATGCTGCAATATGATATCTGCTTGATATTTTTTGTCTGTAAACCGGTTTGAGATGGGTTTTTAAAACCGGCTTCTTATGTTTTTTTCTATGTTGTATTGCAATTTATGGTTTTGTAATTTCTTAAGTGAAAATAGTAAGTAAATAGTATACTTTTTTTGTTTAAATTAAAAAAAAAACAAACTCAAAACTGGTTATGTAAGTGGTTTAACTTGGAAGAGCTGAATTGATTTTGATCTTGTCGGAATTGGTTCCAACTAGGTTTTTTCCCGCCGCGCGTTGCGGCGGGTTCTGATAATGGATATTATATATCATTTACAAAAGTATAAGTTACATATCAAAATCAAATCTTTCATCACGAACTTTATACTAATTTCTCATTAAAAAAATAAAATCATACGAAATCCCTAAAAATATGTTACAAAAATAATAGAAAAAATTACTCACAAAATCATTATCACCGACAACCAATTGACTGAAATTAAAAAAAAAAACTAAAATCTCTAAATAAACATCGATTTTTTATGAGAACAAATAAATCACGGTTATCTTCTTCAAACACCGCTGAAACCCTAGAAAGAACCATGTTTTTTCAATATAGTATTCATACTATTTAATAATCTATACTACTATATAATACATATTAGAAGGACAAAATAGTAATTTGCTTAAATTTCTTAAAATTAAGAGTTTTACAACTCTTATAACATATGGTACAACATTTTAATTCAAATCTAAATGCTTGTTTGTGTTTTTACTTTGTCCCATATTGGTAGCTTTTAAAATTTAAGTGAGATAAAATGATTATTAAAAAAACCTTCAAAACAAATGAATCATTTCTTGACATTTTTGGTGCATTTAGACTTTTATGTTAGTAGTTAAAGTCACTTTTAGTTAACTACCAAGTTAAAAAAAACTGCTTTTGTTATGGTTATAACTCAAAATGAACTATGCAAACCTTTAAAACATCCAACTTAAGTGTACTTTGTTTTCCGCTGCAACGCGCGGGTACTATACTAGTATATATATACATATAAATTAATGTGTATATTATATTGAAATAGGTGTATATATCTATATATATATATATATATATTAATTAATTATTATTCAATATAATATAAATATTTTACTATTCAATTGAGTTGCTTTTAGGGACAAAAATAGGTAGGGATACCCGGATATCAGTGGAACTTGTCCTACACGAGGGCAGAGTAGGACAGTCTCAAGAGTTTTCTGGGCTCGAAGCAAAATTACAGTTCGAGGCTCTTTGCCAACACCAAATAGCTAATGTTAAAAACCTTGTTTAATATTTGTAAACCAATTCAACACCTAAAAAAGACTTCTGAGTTCTTCACAACTCAAGGCACATAGATAAAGTTTGATTCACCAATGATCCTCAGCTCAAGTGGTTGAGAGAAGGTACCTTGTGGCTTCAATATTGGGGAGGGCACGGGTTCAAGTCCTGGCATGGACAAAATAGGGATTCTATGCTGGGCTAGGGGTTTTCTCTCACCTATAGTGAGTTTCCTCCTATTGAGTGTGAATATGATCTGGTGGGTTTATGATCCGCCAGTGATTCAAATTACCGTTCAAAAAAAAAGGTAAAAGTTTGATTCTGTTTGAGTACTTGCACCTTTTGCTTTGAAGTTTTGTACTCTGACTCCCTTGTGATGTTGCACATTATTAGTGAAACTTTCAATACCATCCACCATCTAGTTTCCACTTTCCAGTTTGCACTTCAACTGATGCTGCTATCGGCTCTATATACCAATCATTCGTATCCACTTGTTTAATTCTTTTGGTTTGACGTCTAGCATGAAAATAAAAAAAAAAATTAAAATAAAAAACTACAAGCATTTTTTTGTTTGAATGACTAAATTTTGGATCATTGGAATTAGGAGTATTCATCGGGTCGTATAACGAGTTTTTGGGCTTGAAAATTTTTTTGGCCTATCCGAAACCCGGTCCGACCCAAAATTCAAAATATATTATCCGACCCGAGAAACCCGAATTCGTGCATCCGAACAACCCGAATAAACTTTTTTTTCGGGTTATCCGGATATCCGACCCGAAAAAACTAGTTTTTGCATACCCGAAAAAACTAGTTTTTTCGAGTTTATGATATTTTGAACACCCCTAATAAGAATATCATTGTGCCATCAACAGCAGCATCACCCGATCATATCCATCATCAGGTCACCAGTTCTGAATAGAGCAGTCCAAAAAGCTCGAAACTCGGTTTCGGCTCGTAGCTCGTTTGGAAAAAGATCGGCTCGAATAAAGCTCGTTTATAAGCGAGCCGAACAGAGCCAACTCGTTTTGTAACCGAGCCGAGTCCGAGCCAGGGCTGTCTCGGCTCGTAGCTCGCTTGTTGCTCGGCTCGTTTGTACAACATGTTATACTAAAATATAAAACTATAGGGTTACTTTTAATAATAAATATACTATGATGTTATTTTGTAATTATGTTAAAAAAAGAAAAATAAAAAAAGAAAAGAGGACGTAAATACGAAATGAATCTCAATTCTCACGTACTCCACTAATTCCTAATTCCTAAATCATATTCTTAATTCTTAGTTACACACATTCACGTCTCTTCTCTTATGTAAAAACCGAGCCGAATTGAGGTGAATGCAATTCAAATATTAAATTTCTTATGTAAAAATTGAGACAAAAACGAATCGAGCCGAGTTGAGGTGAGTGCAATTCAAATATTAATGTAAAAACCGAGCCAAAAACGAGCTGAGCCAGCTCGGTTAAAAATGAGCCGACCCCTGTCTTGGCTCGGCTCGGCTCGGCTTGTGAACACCCCTACTGAAGGAAACTCAATATTTTGAGAAAACCCACTTGTGGGATTTGAACCCAGCACCATTTGATTACTTAGCCTTATCCCACCATCAAGATATCACTTGGCTATAGTGCCTTTAGTTAATAAAATTCTAATTATCAATACCTTTTAAATAGGATTTACACCTTCATTGACCCTTGTTCTGCCCCTATAATTAGGGGTGTAAACGAACCAAAGCATCTCGTGAAATACTCGAGATCGAATCGGTAAAAATCTCGAACGAACCGAGCCTTAACGAGCCCGATCACGAGCTCGAGTTCGAGCTTTACATGTCGAGCTCGCGAGCCTTAACGAGCTTTTTGAATATATAATTATTATTTATTATATTGAGTGTTTATTTATAAAATTAATTATTTTTATATATAAAATTATGATAAATATATTTAAATCAAATATTTTATGCTAAATTTAGAAAATATAATTATAAATATAATTAAATTAGTAATTAAAGTAAATAAATTAAATAAATAAAATCTAAACGAGCCGAGCCTTAACGAGCTCCTCGTTTACACCCCTACTACCAAAAATTTTCTACTGAATGACGACTGCAGCTTTGTTTTCAGAAGCCAGTTCAATCTTTTCATCAAGCTGGAGAGTCTCATTCTAGTTTTGATTAGAAACGTGTTGTGTGATGTCCTCCCAGATGTGGAAAACGATCCCTGATGGTCGATGGGTATGCATCATTGGTGATTTGTTGTTGCTTGAACGGTTGAGATTGCTCTCGGTATCTGCTGAATAACATCATTACCATAATTGTTCTTGTATCCACATGACATTACAGCCTAACGGTATTTTGATGGTAGGATAAGAGTCGGGAACCAAATGGTTGCGGGTTCAAATCCCACAATGGGGTTTTCTCAAATTATTGAGTTTCCTTCAGAACTGGTGACTTGATATGGATATGATCTGGTGGTATGTTGGTGGCATGATGATACTGCATTGATCCGTCAATGATCCAAAATTAGCCGTTAAAAAAAATGTTCTTGTACCGCATAAACATACGAGTTTAGTTCGAAATTTGTTTTAGTGGAACCTTTGTCTAACACAAGCCTCAAAATTCTCTCTTCTACTTATTCTTTGTATATTGGTTATATCAATGATAACTCGTATTGTAATTTTATGTAGATCTATATTTATTTTCCAAATTGTATTGTAACTAGTGGGTTTCTAGCACGTTACGACGGGGATTTAGCTATGATTTCGGATATCAGAATGCACACACATTTCTGTATACTAAAACATATATGTCACACCATAACAAAAAAGTTCAATGTTTTTAAAACCGGACATGACGACAACATGTCTCTTTACATGTCAGCGGCCGGACCAGTCAATTTTAAGAACAGGATGACGTCATGAATATTATATAAATATAAATATAATATATTTATAGATTCAGGTTTGGCTACAAAGTTATAAAACCATAAAAAGTGTAAGAATGAATCTAAGCCCTACACGTGTTATTTCAAAAGTTCACAAGATATGGGTATTAACGTAATTTGTAGTGTTCCTTGTTAGCGGGTATTTTGGGAAATAGACCATGATCTCGTTGGAACATTTTGAAAAATCGAAATCAATAATTACAAATTACAAAAAGAAATCACAGATTGTTATTGATTTTATGGTTTTAATTACATCGGGCGAATGTTGGTTTCGTTTTTTTGGGGGTAACGACGTGATGGATTCAAACACAGAAGAGACACAAAGTTATAGTGTTTTTAATATGATGTTATTTGACGTTTTCAGTTAACGTCATATTGTTTTTATGGTGTTTCTATTAGCATTGTATATGGTTTTTCAATATGGTGTTTCTTTGTTTTTTTCTTTAAATAATACTCTGTTTTTTTGATGTTATACAGAGTTTAGGGTTTATGGGGTTATTCAGGGCTTAATGACACTGTATGTTTGTTCGAAGGAATTGTTTATTAACTTTTATGAAGATAATATGGTGTTTTTGTATGATAATTGTTTATATGATGATAAGTCAAACATGGTGTTTTGTATAATAATTGTTTATGTGCTATGGTGTTTAATGTGATTGATAAAACACCATAAATCATTTATGGCATTTTAAAAATTAAAACCAGAAACATCAGCATGATGTTTTATTACTAACCACATCATAAACTAATATAAACAATTATATAAACAATTATATAACCCATAAACAGATTTTTGTTAGCATGTGAAAAAGAAAAGTTAGTACGGTGTTTATATAATTCATGGTGTTTAATTACAAACCACATTTAAACTTATATAAACAATCATATAAATCATGTATGGCGTTTTAAAACCAAACACATAAGCATGGTGTTTAATTACAAACCACATCATAAAATGATAACAATCATATAAACAATTATATAACCCATAATCATATTTTTGTTAGCAGGTGAAATAAAATTTATGGCGTTTTAAAATCAAACAAACTATAAGATTAAGCCAATGTTTGGAAAACAAAAACGCCATAAGATTAAAAACTAAACAATCTTGAACAGTTGTGTGTAATCGAAAACACCATAATTCAAATACAACAGAACAAGATTCAATAATACTCCATTAAAGTTACTATAGTTTTATACCAGCAAACAATAAACATCCCTAGAATAATTAACACCAAACAAATACAACAAACACCATAACAATAAATGTGAATAGAGGATGACAAACATATCATAAGCATATATGCTATTTAATCATAGTCTTAAAGCAACAAACAATAAACACCACAAACTAATAAACAATCAGACACTAAAAAAGTTTAGTGTCTGGCAATCTAAAACGCCATAAGATTAAGCTACCGTTTGGCAAACTAAAACACCATAAGCTTGAAACAAAATAAACCAATAATCCCACAACTAAAATTTAGCGATGGTTCAAAACATCATAAAAGCTACAACACCATAAAATTTAATGCATGTTCAAAACACCATTAAGTTAAATTCAAAGTCATTTGTTACTAGAGGTGCTCAAACCGGTTTTTTTGGCCAAACCGGTTCGGGTCTCAAACCGAACCGGTTCTACAGTGAGGTATACAAACCGGTTCGGGTTATAAACCGGTTTCTAGCATTGGAAATCCGAACCTATCAAACCGATTTGGGTCGACTTGTAAACCGGTTTGGGCCAAACCGGGTCTTCAAACCGGTTTTTCCGGTTTTTTTTTCTAACCTTAACCTTTAATAAAAACTTAAACTAATAATAAAAACTAAACCTTAATACTAATAAAACCTTAAACTAATAAAACCTAAACCTTAATACTAATAAAACCTTAAACTAATAATTAATAAAACCTTAAACTAATCAAATCATAACTAATAATTAATAAAAACCCTAAAAAAACCTTAAACTAATCAACATAACTAATAATTAATAAAACCTTAACTAATCAAATCATAACTAATAATTAATAAAAATCCTAAAAAAACCTTAAACTAATCAAAACATTTAATTAAAACATTAAACTAATAATTAACAAAAACCCTAATAAACCTTAAACTAATCTTTAATAAATATACACATATAAATGTAATTTATTAGTTTAAGGTTTTATTAATAAGTATTAGTTGTTTTTATTAGTTTAAGTTTATATTAGGGTTTATTGTAATGATTACTTTATGATTTGTTTAGTTTAAGGTTTATTAGTAGTTTTTAATAGTTTAAGGTTATATTAGGGTTTATTGTAATGATTAGTTTATTATTTGATTAGTTTAAGGTTTTAGTAATAATTAGTTTATGATTTGATTAGTTTAATGTTATATTAGGGTTTTTAGTAATGTATTATATGATTTGATTACTTTGAGAAAAGAAGATACAACATAATGAACAAATTGAAGTCAAACATAAATTAAATTACTTAAAGTGTTAAAGTCTTCAACGATTACAAAAAACCAAATCGTAAAACATAATGATGAAATACATGCGTCTTCTTCACGTTTAGTTTTCTTCCGAGCTAACTTGATAATATGCAGCTTCTTCCTCGTTGGTTATTCCTTCCGACAAACCCGCCTCGACCTCCTCTTGTAATAGCTCGCTCTCGTAATCCATCTCGCCTTCAAGTGGAGACCTATCTTGAACTCTTTCCGCCGCATCCAAGTAATCCTTCAAGCAAATCGACATCTCTACCGCCGGAGGAGTGAGTCTTGTTCTTCTTAGTGAAATGACCCTGCCACTAACAAAAAAAGCCGATTCCGAAGCTACTGTAGAAGCTTGGACGCTTAGTAGATCTCGAGCCATAGCGGATAGGATCGGGAATTGGTCTTCCTTACCTTTCCACCAAGCCAAGATATCAAAGGACATAAACTCTTGAGGAGTCATGCCCGACAAAAAGTCGGTGGCAATGTATCTTCCAAGTTCACTACTTGGAGTATTGCCTCTTTGCCTTTTACTATTCTCGTTCGTTAGTAAATTATAAAAAGCGATTTGTGGATCGGAACTACTAGAACTTGATGCCGCGTTTCTCATTGTTTGGTGTATGGTTGATGTTGTTCCAAATTTTTGAACATAAACATCAAACATATTTGAAAATTGTTTGTTAAAAGTTGATTGCAATGTTTGAGCGTATAAAGGATCGTCATCAAGTAAATCTAAATCGTAACAAATTTTTTCAAGTAATGTTTCAACACCCACAACATTTACGCAAGGGTTTAAAGCGGCGGCACAAGTAATAACCGGTGGCATTTCTTTGAAATATTTTAAAAGTTTTGATTTCATTGGTGGAACAATATCAATTAAAGGTTTTTGTCTAAAAGACATTTCATTCAATTTTGAACTTATTAAATAAATTTGGTTAAGTACCAAAGGACTTGTTGGATAATAAACACCGGATAAATATGTTGTTGCGGTTTTAAAAACATGAAGCATTTTTGCTATTTGTTCAATAGTTTCCCAACCTGGCGGATTAAATGCTTCAACCCGACGCTTTTGCGCTAAGAGATTATGGTAAACAATCAAACTTTCTTTTTGTTGTATAGCTTTCTCAAACATGTTACATGTCGAATCCCACCTAGTTGTTACATCCCAATTTGGACCTAGGTATCTAGAATTCGATTCTTTACAAAAACGACGATAATGAGTATGTCGTTTGGTTGAGCTAAAAATGTCGTGTAGCATTTGTTTAAATTTATCTTTATATCTTCAATAGTTTTAATCCCGTCTTGAACCGCCAAATTAATGATGTGTGCAACACATCGACTATGAAAAAAACACCTTCGCAAATAGGTTTGTATTTTAAAATTAGTTGTTGGACCGCACGCGTATTATTCGACGCGTTATCAAATGAGATTGAAAATATTTTGTTTTCCAATTTAAAAGTTTTTATAACTTTGTCTAAAACATAAAATAAATTCTCACCCGTGTGAGGATAGTCAAATAACTCAAACGCAACCGTACGTTTCATTAATTGCCACGTATCGGGTTGTACCCAATGAGTGGTAACACAAATGTACGAGTCGGGTGAACCATGTGGAGCGGACCAAACATCACAAGTTAAACTAACGCCGATTTGTAAGTTTTCAAAACCCAAAATAAGTTCATTTTTAGCTTTTTTCCACATTTTTAAACAATCCCTTCTAATGGTAGAACGACTTACGCGTGAGTAACGAGGTCGAAGAGTTTGTTGAATAAGTCGAGTTAGACGAGGGTTGTCGAAGTGGTTAAATGGCAAACTTTGTTGAATCACGAATTGCGCCATTTGCTCCCGAACCGCATCAACACTATAAGCGAAAATACTCCCGTCGTTCGACATCGTCGGTTGACCTCGTGACGCTTCGTTCTTCAAAGCTTTGCAATACTTGAACTCGTGATGGTTTTTCAAAGTAGTATTCGCGTCGTGTTTGAAAAAACTACCACAAAGCTTGCAACGAGCTTTATTCGGACCGCTCGACATCTTACACAAATCGTAGTTTTTCCATATTTCGGGATTCCTCTTCGTAGGAATAATTTCAACAACTTCAAGGTTTGTTGAAGCACCACAACCAACGGAAGAGTTAGCACTTGATGAAGCCATTTGTGAGCGGGTTTGCGTTTTGAGAGTTTGGAGAGCGTTTTTTGCGTTTGAGAGTTGTGTGATTGAACCTAAACAACCACTACCTATTTATACTAAACTTATGGGGTCTAGAATGCAAAAAAAACCAAAAAAAAGGGTCAAAAACAGGCTCCAACGGCTCTTTTTTTGCAAAAAAAGGGTCAAATCCGAATATAGCCGTTAAACCGGTTCGGCTCGGGTCGGTTCCAAACCTATTCCAACGGTCGAAAACCCAAACCTACGGTTCGGACCGGGTTGGAAACCAGTTTGGGGGGAACCGGTTTGTGGACCAAAAAAAACCGGTTTTGAAAGAGCATCTCTATTTGTTACTGTGTAATAACAAAAACACCAGAAACAAAAAAACACCATAAATGTAAAACACCATAAAATTTAACGCAGTAGGAAATCAAGTTTTCTGCGCCAATTTAGGAAATTACGGAGGTTGCGGGTTCTATTTCTGTTTAAAAATGTATAATTACGTTTATGCCCATCAGCCATAATTACGTGCCTTTAAAACACCGTGGTATTTACAAGAACGTCACCGTGTAACCTACACCGTAAAACTCCAAAGATCAACGCTTAAGATTACTTCTTAGGCTTTTTATGCTTTTCATCCTTTTTAAAAAATCATAATAAAAAATATAAAATATACTTAAAAAACCGGTTCGACCGCCCAGTTACTTCAAAAACTGTTCCGAGCAAATAACCGGCTGCCCTTGGTATCAAATCCCGGTCCAACCGTCCAGTCCGGTATGGGTATGAAAACATTGAAAAATTAACGTCATATTTAGTTGTAAAATCTAGCATCAATAAACACGACATTGTAAAAAGAACTCTAAACTCCGCCTCATAAAATGCTGCCCAATTAAAACTATAAAAAAAATTTAATCCAAACTGCTCTGTCGTAACGACCGTCAATTTGTTCGTTGTATTTTTAAATAATATTAGTATTATATAATTATTATTATTTAATTATTATCATTTAATTCTTATTATTATTATTATTATAAAAATATATGTATCGTCCGACGTATTTTTTGACTAAAACTAAATGTTAAGCCATACTAAGAGCTGACAAAACCGGTACCTGATAAGACCACGATAATATCTGTTTAACAAAAAATGTATTATGTAATTTTATATACTTTAAAATAATAAAAATTAGGAGCCTAAGATTCATTATTTCTCACTTTTGCTATATATAACATAGAACTATCAATCTTAAATTATCAAACCAAGTGTGAAACAAATCATTTTCATATTTTATATTTGAATTATTGGCGTTGTCTTTAACTTGTTAAACACGATAACACATGCTTCTCATCCCTACATACCATCTTACAATGGTGACAATATCACAAATATCAAAACGTATATAAAAAACATACCATCTTACAGTGGAGACAATATCACAAATATCAAAACATATATAAAAAACAGTTGTGACATGTGTCTAAAATAATAAATTGACCCTATGTAAAAGTCTTCTTTATATTTAGTTGGTATTAATATTATATAATTGCTTGTACGGCTGTGGTTTTATTTTTGTTTTTTGACTTTGCATCATACTAATTAATTAATTAATTAATTAATTATTATTATTATTATTAATTACTATTGCTATTAACAATAGGGATGAGATTTTTATACCGAATACCGGTACCGTACCGGTTTCGTACCGGTACCGTACCGAACCGATATCGTACCGGTAGATTCGGTACCGGTAACGGTACTTCATTTTATCAAGTTTCGGTATCGGTACTAACCGGTACCGGTACCGGTAAAATACCGAAAATTCCCGAAACGGTACCGGTACCGGAATATAGGTATTTTTGTTTTAGAATTTGATTATTTACTAATCTAGTATGCTTTAAAAAATATTTACCATGATGCGTTAAAACCTAATTAATATTCTAATTATTAAATATAAAAAATACTATAGAAATCTAAAGGACGATGCGTTCATATTTTTCTGATCGTAATTTTTCGTTTTGTGAACATGATTTTTTTTATAACGTATTCATATGATGCATTCATTTGCATAGATTTTCCATATAATTATGATATAATAACATCTATAATTTAAAGACTAATATTTTTCATCTTCATCTCAACAAAAAATTGAGAAAACGGTACAAAACCGGTAAAGTACCGAAAATACCGGTACCGGTACCGATACCGAACCGGTACCATACCTAATGTTTCGGTACCGTATCGGTACCCATTTTTCAAGAATTTCGGTACCGGTATTTTCGGTATCGGTACCGGTACGGTACCGGTATGGTACCGATCTCATCCCTAATTAACAACGTTTAATTATTATTAAACGCAACAACCTTTGTCAATATGACGTAAAACCCTAAAGTGTGACCGTCGTAAAATGATGCAGACACGTGATAATGTATGAATATGTTATAGGCATGTGAACAACACACACAATTTTTGTTACCGTTTGGGTTCGAACTTTATATAAACGTTCATAAAGTAAATGCGAACAAATTAACACAATCATGACTATCATTTAACAATGTAAGAACGTATTAAAAGCAACTGAATATTAAAAATACGTAAATAAAACGGAAGATGATCTAAAAGTAAGAGTTTAAATTTCAATGTAAAAATTAAAACTTTTAAAATAAATTCAACCTTCGAGAAACAACAATTGTTTCATCATCAAAATCGAATAGGCCTGTATGTATGTGAACTTAAAGGTTATAATTAGTAATTCATTAATATGTTTATTATTATCACTATTCACTCCTTTCGTAAATACGGTTATTGAAAACATGTCATTGTTCTTCTTTGATTAGTACCATCAGCACCATACCCCCAAATTGGAACCATCAACGCCATTCTTCTTCTCCGATTAGTACCAAAATGGTCATTCCATCACCAAAATCGTCATATTAATTTTAAGATTTAGAGATACGAGGAGTAAGAAAGAAGCTAGACGGCTGCCGGAAGGCTTCGTCGAAAGTGTCTCGACCCCACCGCAGCAGAATCAAACTTTTTGCATGTCAAAAACCGATGGTATAAAAGATGGTAATCGAACCGAATTTATGTTAAAATTGATTAGAAAACCGAGAAACAAAAAACCCAAGGTTGTGCTAAAAGTTGTTAACAGTAGCAAAAAAACTTTAAAGTGCAAGTGGAAAACAAAAACGTGATTTTTACGTGTATGTTACATATAGTTTGTGTGAGATGTCATGCAAAAACTTAACAAAAAAGTGATTACTTAGTAAGTTGAAAACAAATTACATACAAGTGAATTGATTTGATGTTAGTGATAATTTGGTCAACACTTACATGGATTTCGCTATAATGTTTGTTGTTGAAGTTGTTTGCTTATGATTACCTCAATGTTACATGTGGAATGAATATGCTTAGATATAAAAATTGTAATTTGGGCAGTTACCTGATTTAATTTAACAATTATTAATTAAAAATTGTCCGGCATAACTTGAATTTACTTGATATATCCTACAATACGTGATTTTTACTTGTATGTTACATATAGTTTGCGTGAAAATGTCATGCTAAAACTTGGCAAAAAAGTGATTAGTAAGTAAATTGAAAAAAAAAAAGCCTCATTTGCGGTGCACACACATAATGTATATATGTGTGGGCCCTCAAAGGGCTAAAGTAAAATTGCACTAATTTTAACGTTATTTTACTTATTTTGTGAAAATAACGTTAAAAATGTTGGGATGATCAACTTCAAACGATAACTTTGAGCCGGGGACTCCTTCGGAGCAGCCTCTATATCCCAACTGGGATAGGGGTAAGGTTTGTGTCTATCTTTCCCCCCAGATCCTACTGAAAAGTGGGAATATACTGGGTAAGTTTGTTTGTTTGTTTAAGTAAATTAAAAAAAAAAAAAAGACTCGTTGAAGTAAATTCCTTTGTTGTAGTGATAATTTCGTCAACACGTCCACAACAACGGTCGAAAAGGTTCAAAGTAAAAACAAATCCATATATAAAAGGATATCAAACAGGTATTTGAAGTTGAACCTGGTCTGTTTCTATTAATAAAATTCGTTTTAATCTTGTTTTACAGGCAAAAGTATGTTAAAATATCATCTGCACCATGTGAGAATTCTTAGCATTTAAATTGGGAATTAATTTAATAAAACTAAAAACTGTATATTAATAGTGTAATGTAATCATTTAGACGAAGTGGTCGAATTGCACAACATGTTTTGACAAAGTTCAGCAACACAATAGATGAGCCAATCCTAATAGAAAATGAAGAAAGTGCTGAGAGGGACATGTGGTATCTACACGAACCAATCGTTAGGAGGAGGAAGCTAAAAAAATGGTAAGATTTTATATTAATCCATGAGTTTTTAAGGATTATTCATTAAGACCCTATTTATGTAACAATTTTGTTTGTATAATTAGACTCAAACTCTATAGTAAAGAAGGGTGCAAAAAGAAGCCTTCTAAGAAGAAAAATATGGTTCTGGTCGATGAGGAAAACAAAATTGATGTTGATTTAAAGTTTTTATATGAAAACAAAATTGATGTTGATTTAAAGTTTTTATATGAAAATGATAAACAGATAAAAAGGTAAAAGAATGGAGTGAACAATATGAAGGCTGTTTTGTAGGGGCTTCAAGTTTGGTGGATAACATTCAGCATTTTGAAGATGAAGACGACTTCAACTTCTGGTTGAATTTTGTAATGTTGTTTGTGATTGTCCTGGTAGAATGTACCAATAATGGAAGGATGAAAGAAGCCATCCTAAAGTAATTTTATCATGGGACGGTTTTTAGTTAGTTTGACTGGTGTGACTTCATAATAGAGAAAACAAAAGGTTGCAAGTCGGGTTGGATGCGTTTGTGACAATAGGTGTCCTTTCAACTGTCCTCTAACCATATTGAAGGTATGTTTTACTTTTTAGATACCAGTAACAAATTTGGTCTATGTATATTAGATGTAACAACAGGTGTATCTTATTGCAAAGTGTTGCATGTAATCATTCTATAGCTCCTGAATATGCATAGCTTTGAATGTAAGGGACTAATGGTTGATCCAAACAAACAACCTAACTTGTTCTAGACAATAGCATTCATTGTTAAGTAGAAGAGATTTGAGCCGGGGACTCTTTCGGAGCAGCCTCTCTATCCCAATTGGGATAGGGGTAAGGCTTGTATCTATCCTTCCCCCCAGACCCTACTGAAAAGTGGGAATATACTAGGTAAGGTTGTTGTTGTTGTTGTTAAGTAGAAGAGAAAAATCAGAGATCAGGGATTGGGGGTTTGGAAGAAGGAAAAAGAAGGAGGTGATGAATGTTATAGAAAGAGATTCTGAAGATTGTGACAAGGTAATGTTATATAAAGTTTGATATGAAGTTTTTTAAATTCTTTTAAAACTGATGTTCAAAAAATTGGCAATTAGAACGAGTTGTTGAAGGTGGAGACAATGCTGGAGAATTTAGAGATGTTAAGAGACCATATAGTTAGTTCGTTGCAAAAAATGTATCAAAGTAAGAAGAATTCGGAAAAGGTAAATGAGGCAACAGAGAAAATAAATGAGGTCTTAGAAAAGCTAAATGAGGTTAAAAACAACATTTAATCTGGACATCTAGGAAAGTTGTTTGAAGGTATAATGTTATGTTGATGTTAATAGTTCTATCTAGTTTAGATAATTTATATTACATACATCCTCTAATAAACCTTATAATTTGAAGTTTGTCCAAAAAATTTGTGAAATAAGTAAATTCACATTTATATTACATCAATTTTAGTTGCTTGGGGTTAACTTCATGATTATATAAAGTAACATACTGCTAATGATACAAGTGTAACATCCTTAAAAAGTTTAATGAAATGTTACATTTTTTTTTGAACGGCATTTGATCTCAACGTGTGAACCACTGATTTTCAGGCCACGTAACCAAGGTTTAGTTACCATGACATCCGTTGAGACCCCATCACCACCCCAGGAGGAAACCGCACCGGAAAACCCCCGACCTCCCAAGGACCCATATTTCTCTTTGGGAGGGATTTGAACCCGTGACCTCCCACAGGAAAGCCAAAGGGGTAATCATTAGGCTAGAAGCCCTTGGTTTAATGAAATGTTACATATGTATGGGCAAATAACTAACTGGTTTTGGAAAATTGTATAGGAGAAGGAAAAAACAGAACGGATATGAAGGAAGGTAATGTTAAATCATCCAATAGATAAATATTTTATTAATTTAATTTCGGCAGGTAAATTTTATAAACATATGGTTACTTTCGACAAATAGGTACCGAAAAAATGAAGATGAACATCAAGAAGGTAATTTCTGTGATTAGGCTACATTATTTCAATGTATGTAACACATGTAAACCATGTGTTCCCTATACAACGTATAACACATATTCTCATTCAAATTTTACATAAATTAATGAACTAAATCTAGTTGATGTGGTGACGGATTTGTATTGTGTATTCTTTGACGGATTTGTATTGTGTATTCTTTGTTAATTCAACGTAACAAATTCGTTACGATACGTTATTGGTGTGAATGTTAACCAAACAGGAGTTAATGATGATAAAAGTAAGGGCAAGGCCATAGAAGGTAAGGTTTTATATTCATTCTTTCTTTCTTGAAACATTTTTATTCGTTCTAATTTTGGTGTCTTTGTGTTTGAAAACTATTAGATAACGCGTTGGATGAACCAAGCTTTAGCTTAGGAATGACACAAATTGTTGTTGAGGATGTTTCCAACCAAGGTACAAATATGAAACATTCTTGTTACATTAAAACTATTATTGTGTGAATTTGGACAAAACAAGAAAACGAATAGAGCTTAGGTGGAAGCATGTACGTTTTGTATAGTCTTTGTTGTTTTTATGTGACATTAATTCATATATGTTATTTTGTGCATGTTAACTAAACATGATTTGAAGATGATATGTTTGGGGAAGGGCCAAGAGCGTAACGTTTTCTGTCTTATTGATAATTTATATATAAATTTTTAATCATTCTTGTTCGGGTTACTTTTGTTACTTTAAGCTAATAATATGACATGGTTGTTTTTCCTTCAACGCTTGAGCCTCCATCTGTATATAACAACCATTCACCTGGTTGTTTTTCCTCTATGATTACTTCTTGGACCTCCACATTTTGGTGTTCCACTTTGTTCGATATTTCAACCAAAAAATCAGCCAACACCTGCCTTTTTATGGACATCCTCGGGGCATATGTGATTGCATGCTCGTCTAATTCCATGGCCCATTTGGCCAATCAACCAAAATTCTCTGGCTTTTGTGACGCATCCTTTAGTGGAAAGTTAGTAAGGACTTTTATGGGGTGTGCCTGAAAGTACCTTCGTAATCGCTTGGCCGTGTGAGTAACCGCAAGTGCAAGTTTTTCCATCTCTGAGTATTTGACCTCACAGCTTCCTTTAGTACTTGGTTGATGAAGTACACTGGGTACTGTACATTTCCTTGTTCGATCAGTAATACTGCGCTTACCGCTTCCTCCCGACAGAGATATACATTGTTAGTACTTCACCTACCTTAGGGGCGACTAGTGTTGGCAAGTTGGCAATATATTCCTTCATTTCATTGAAGGCCACTTTAGCTTCACTCGGCCATTGAAAATGGTTCTTTTCATTACATGCTTTCAATACTCTGAAGAAGGGCAATGATTTTTCTGCTGATTTTGATAAGACACTGTGCAAGGAAGCTATCTTGCCATTCAAACTTTGGACTTCCTTTATCGTTCGTGGGGATGTCATCTCCCGAATTGCCTTCACTTTGTCTACATTAGCCTTGATGTCTTTTGTGCACACTAAGTGACCTAAGAATTTTCCTTCTTCCAACCCAAAAGAACACTTGGCCGGGTTTAACTTCATGCTGATTTATTTCAAAGTGGAGAAGGTTTCTTGAATATCTTCCAACATAGCTTTCTCGTCATTGCTTTTTATGACCAGGTCATCTACATATACCTCGATGTTGTGACCTACCTGGTTTTTGAACGATTTATCCATCAACCTCTAATAAGTAGCTCCGAAATTCTTTAGACAAAATGGCATTTTTTTGTAACAAAAAAAGTCCTGACTTGTATGGAAAGCTGTTTTCTCTTCATCTTTTCGTGTCATTTGAATCTGATGATAGCCTTTATAAGCGTACAAAAAACATTTGAACCTGAACCCTACTAGAGAGTCCACTTTTGCATCCACCTCAGTAAAAGGATAACAATCCTTAGGGCATGCCTTATTGAGATCCTTGAAATCTATGTACATTCTCCATGATCGGTCTCCTTTTCTGACCATGACAGGGTTGGCGATCCATGTAGGGTACTGGACCTCCCTAAGTATTCCTGCCTTTACTAGTTTAGATACTTATGTTTTCACCGCATTGTCTCTATCCAGGCCAAACTTCTTCTCTTATGAATGACAGATTTTGCATAAGGAAGGACATTCAGAGCGTGTTCTGCAATGTACCTTGGAACTCCGGTCATATCCCCAGTAGACCAGGCGAACACAAGTTTGTTTTTTCTTAACAACTTGACTAATGTTCTTGCCCGCCAACTGTTAAGTTCGTTCCTACTTGGACAGGTTGTTCTGGGAATGACTCATTTATGATGACCGGCATCGTTTCCCCATTCATTTTTCCTTCTTCTGCCATACAAATCATTTTGTCTGTAGTACACTAGTACTTGACTGGATAGTGGCGATTCCTGCTTCTGTTGGGAACTTCATCATGCCATATGCAGTGGATAGTACAACCTCAAAAGCTTTTAGACCAGGCCTCCCTATGATGATGTTATACTTTGATGGTGAAGAAACGACCATGAACGTTAGTGTTCGTGTTTTTGATCTTCCATCCTCCCCAAACGTGATTTCCAGTTCGATTTTGCCAACCAGTTGTACTTTTTCTCCCAAGAAACCCATAAGTGGGATTCTGGAGGGTATCAGTCGTTATCGGATTGTGTCTTTCATTTGAAGAAAATAGTGTTCATACAATATTTCAACTACACTTCCTCCATCCCAATATATCCTGTGAATCCATTCACCCTCCACTAGTGCCTTCACTATCATTGGCTTGTCAATTGTTGTATTGGCAAGCAAAGGAGGGAAAATAATGTGGAATTGCGCCATGTTAACTACGTGATCTTCCTCGTCTCTTCTGACTCTTTTGTAAGGATAAACCATCAGGATCTCTTTATGCTTCTTCTTTTCTTTGTCTCTGTCTTTACGCCCCTATCAGGTTTTTGGCGGATGTCTTTTACTAAGTGCACCAGTTCTCCACTTTGTACGGCGGCTTCAATCCACTTCTTTAACTGAAAACAAACATTAGTATAATGAACACTATCATCATGAAACTCATAGTATTTATATGGATTTTTGTCATTGTGAAGACGCATCGGTCATGGAGGACGAAAGCTATATTTCGCATCCTTTGTTGCCAAGATTTCCTGTGGTGTTTTTGTTAATTTGGTGAACTGGACATGTTTATCTTTGTCTTCTTGTGGCACACTACGATAATGATGCGATCGTTCATAAGGCCTTCAAGGTTCGGAAGAATGACTCGATGATCGTCTTTCCACAAACGACTGAAACCGTGGTTTTGGCTTTAGTTCTTCCTTTTTCCAGTTGCTATTCTGGAGCTTTCAATGCTTTTCAAGGCTTTGCGTAGCTTCTTTGCCTCGTATGAAGGCCTCTGCTCTTTCTAGTGTTTCTTCCATGGTTCTTGGTACGGTTTTGTTTAGATTTTCCAACAGCTGCTTGGGCCTAATGCTATGCATAAAACTAGAGATGTGCATTTGTTCCGTGCTGAGCCCTTCCACTTTGTACCTCTCCATAAAGGCTCAGAGGCCTTCGTCTTCCCGTTGTTTTATATTGTGTATGGCCATAGGATTTTTTGGTATACTTTCATTGTTGCATGAAGTTGGCGAGAAAATCTTGGCTCAACTCTTCAAAACTGTCCATACTTTTGTTTGGAAAACTGTTAAACCAAAGACGAGCGGGACCTGTGAAGGTCTGGGAAAACATACGGCGCCATATAGGCATTGACCATCTCTCCACCATGGCTTCTCCTGCGAAGTAGGGGTGTTCACGGTCCGGTTTTTACGGTTTTAAGGTTAAACCATAAACCGAACCGTTAATAACGGTTTTTGAATATTGAAAACCAAAACCGAACCGTTGAAAATAAAAACCGAACCAAACCAAACCGAACCGTTACCAACGGTTTGGTTCCGGTTTGGTTTGCGGTTCGGGCCTTTTAAAAAATAAAAAGAAAACCTACTTCTGAAAAAAAAAACCTTGCGGCACCAACTTGTCCAAAACTACAACATGTGAAACAAACATTACAAAACCTGTATAAAATAAAAGTAGCGAAAAATAACTGCTATCAAAAAAACAATACAAAACCATGAAATATACAACCTACTATTCAAAAACACCATAAATATGACCTCTTGTGAAAAAAAATTATGAAAAATGTTGTCCAAATGAGAGTACATAATGCCAAAAAAATATGTGTCCAAAAAACATGCAGTCCGAAAACAAACAACTTAATTTCCATAGTTATAAAATTTTAAGTACTAACAAACAACTAACAACTTATTTAAATAGTACATACAATTACACATCTAAATACATATGAAAATCAAAATAAAAAAAAACATTATATATATACACGGTCCGGTCCGGTTTTTTGAGACCGGTTTTTTGTGAAAACCATAAACCAAACCGTTCATTACGGTTTTGAACTTTTGAAAACGACCGACCAAATGTTTGAATAAAAATCGACCGTGAAACCGAACCGATGACTGGTTTGGACGGTTTCGCGGTTTGGAACCGAACTGTGAACACCCCTACAGTGCGAAGAGGTCCACATGGTCGTTGAGATCACCAAGGCCATCATATAACGTAACATTTGAAGGCATTTTTATTCTTTCAGGGAATTTGAAGTTGGATATCCACGGAGTGAATTTTGAGGAGACTTTTAGAACATATGGTTGTCACAAATCATTGAAGGGGTCTACATGCGGTGGACTCCCTTGGCATACTTGTGTAGAAAGGAGGTTGTGGGATGCTCACCAAGAATGGTGGAAAGCTAGATAAAGAATTCGGTAAGGACGGAAATGTCTGGTCCATGGTAAAAGGGTAACTTGTGGAAAATGGATATACAACGTGTCCCATTGGTACTAAGGTTGAGCTTTGTGGCGGCAAAGAGGACAATGGTGTCACGTTTGCTAACATAGCTTGTGCCTCAGTTGTGCTTGGAGGTATTACCAATGTTACAGAGCTAGTGGCATTACCTTGCAGAGATGCATTTTGAGGAGTGTCATGTTCGTCCTTATAATCCAGACGTACTCGTACATCTCGAAGCCTTTCTTCCCGAACATACTCTCTCATCTGTTTTTGAAGCTTGGAGAAATTTTCACGAGTCCCTTCCGGTGTTAGATCTACTGTATCAGTGATTTCTGGTGGTGGTTCGACGACCACAAAGGGAGATGAAGATCGAGGAATAGATTCATCTCGATAGACGCAAGCTCCGCCATAGTGACTTATCGGGATTTCAAGACCAAAAAGTAAGACGCGTAGATCCCAGGATGGCGCCACTTTTTGAAACAACGTATCCGGATGGTCTTCCACGAGTATCCCTTCCACAGCTTATAGGTACCTGCAAAAACAAACCGTTAGTCTCATCGTAGGGAGGTGTCACTGCAATCAGTCTCCGGCGTGAGAATAAGCATGTGTTTCGTATTAGAGAAAGTAATAAATGAGAGGGTGAGTTAATGTGCCCAAATACCTGATCTGGGGTTTGTTTTTATAGCTTTGAGAGATATAAGAGCTCCTGGCTTTCACCAGCGTGTATTTCCTTTTATGGAAAGTGTTCCTTCCTTTGTCCTCCATGTTCTTCTTTATTCTATTTTTGTTCTATGGAGATGACTGTTATCACCTTTTGCCCTTATGCTAGATATGACTTATATCACCTTTTTATGAATTGACATGTATACATTATCTTTTTGCTATCAAATCCAAGCTCGGTGCTCAATATTTTCCTTGGAGAAGAAGTTGTAGAAGCTTAATGGACCTGCCAAGTCATCATGTCCATGACGTGCTTCTTGGTTTTGTATGGGCAGGATACATTATCCTATCCATAATGATCATACCCCCGTCATCATATATATATATATAGGATTGTGAACATCAGGAGTGAGCTTTTCGGTTACCCGAACCGATATGCAAGAAGGGTGTGTTTATCTAACGGTGCGTTGCATTTATTTATGGGACGTCCTTTCACTCACGCAGGCTATTCTCAATTTTCATGTAGGACATTTTTTTCAGACCCCAATCTCTCGTCACCTGATGATGTCACTGTTCACTTTTTGAAGGTTGCGTAAGCATAGTGGTGATGTCTCGGAGAGGGGTGTAACTTTACTTGTACCGGTATCACAACACACATAGTTAACTTAAAGAAAATCTATTGCAAGGATAATATCACTATTACAAACCATAAGTCACTGTTCATAGCTTAAAACACACTAAACATCTTAAGTTGCTTATTTACAAGATGCCTAAACGTTCAAATTCTCACCTTTCGTCACTATCTACCTGTAAAAGATTTAAAGTTTAAAAGGTTAGTATAAAACTGGTGAGTTCATACACAAGACTTGATACAATATGATATGTTAAGTAGAGTCAATGGTACGCATTGACACGATTGGAATAATTAGGTGACTCATATATAGTTCCTTTCCAACTGATATTGATATTACCCGAAGGTAAACATCGATGTCTCGCCTTAACATATTACTACATTAAGTTTGATATTGGATACGGTAAAAAACATTCGCACCAGGGGAGATGCAATCCTCCCAGCAAATGGGGTTTTCAGCCCGATAGTACTACCATTGTTAACTCGTTCGGCCCCCCATGGGTTCACTAGATACAGTTCGATGGTTGAGGACTTTTGATATAACACATTGATACCCACGGTCATCTCATGATATCCCAAGCTGGCACACCGTTATATAAGCATATCATATGTTAGAAAACATTGCATAATGATATCCCGATTTTTGTGAAACATTAAAAAAATGGGTTGTATGAAACTCACCTGAAGTTAAAGTTTTATAAGTTATTTGTGTCAAGGACATCACAACTCGAGTAATCAAGCTGATCTTAAATCCTTAATCAGCTTCCTTAACTTAATATCACACAGAGTATGATAAACTAGGAACCTATAATAATTTAGGCTCATATTAAGAAGTCTATGACTCGTTGGATTAATCTAAATATTCCCGGATTAACCAAATATATAGTGTTGTTGATTATATCATCGGAACAGTTTTCCAACTGATTACTGATCTAAGTATAGTTAATTCTTGTCATGGATCACTTAGGTATTATAAAATATAGGAATATTATATTGAAATGGATTTGATATCCATATTCAATATACTAATCTAACTGTAATATAGAAATCAAATTTTTATTCCAATGATTACCCTAACACTTGGTTGTTAGCTTGAAAATGCTTAGATTTGATCTAGCTTTCCAGGGAATGATCATGTCATCCATAACCGTTGCCAAGATCAAATAAGCTAAAACTATTATGATCTAGAGAATGGTTTCATGATAATCGGGCAGCATAACGGATCAAAACGAAAATTTCACCGTTAACATCCAGATTTCTTTATTTCTACCTATTCCTAGCCATCATCTAGGCAATAATCAACAACAATAAATTTTGCATTGTGATCAAATACTAGATTTAACCCATACATCATCAAAATAGTAGGAGAGATCGAATCATTACCCATTCGTACGGATTTTCGGTTGCAAATGATGATCCTACACTGTAGAGATGATTCCCAGCTCGATCTTGGAGTTTCTTTACTTTAACAGCAAGGATTTGGAGCTTCAATTTAGTACAGATTGTATTTTTTAGTGTAAGTTCGATATGAAGAAGAAAAACAATTGTTGCATGAAGAATTCTGATTGTTCTTGCAACTTATAATCACCGACCTTTCGTTGCATACTGCCAAGAGTGCCAGCGATGCCTTGGCGTACCGCAAAGAAAAACGGTGATTTCATATATTTTAGGCTTGTCGCGCACTGCCAAGAGTGCCTAAAGAGTCTTGGCGTACCGCGATGGTTTCCGGACTCAAGATATTTTTCTAATTTTCTTGTTTTCTAATTTCCGGGAGAACGTGAACTCCGTTTTTCGCACCGTTTTCAAGCACCTTTGCGATTTCTCGAATATTTTCTAACTGATGAGAGTACGATCTTATTACTATTATTGATATAAAAATCAATTATAAATTGAAATATAATCTTTGATGGGAATAGCAACCCGACATGACGTAATTGGCACAATTTTCAATAATAAAAATTGGTCCGATCCTATTTAATGATACCCGAACTTATACACAAAATATATAACCCTCTAGGACCAAAGACCAAATCTAAATCGGCTATTTTGTTCGGTTATCGGGTTCTAACGGTCCAGTTAATCGGGTTATACTGGTTACGCGGTTATTTGCTCACCCCTAGAAAACATATAATAACCCGCTATCAAAGCATTAACCCAAATAACTTTGCAAATATGAAGCCAACTCGTGGAGGCTTTTTAAACATCATTGCAACACATCTACAACATTTTCTTATTTTATGAGTTTGCGAAAATTTATTATCATTTAAGGTGTAACATCGTTGCAAGTTTTGAGTCTAAATCAATTGGAGTGTTGTAAGTTAAAAACTTACAATACTATTATGTCTTAAACAATTATGAATTTTCGTAAACTTATAAAAGAAAACGTGTTTTAAATGTGATAAAATGATGTTAAAAAAAATCCAAGATTTGTCTTCATCTTGGCAAAATCATTAGCGTTAAACTTTAAGAGTGAGTTATTATTTGAACACTACGATATATATATATATATATATATATATATATATATATATATATTGACAATAGTGATTGAAACTGCATTTAAGCCATGTAAATTCACTAAGATTTCATCTTGTCCGTTTAAATTCACCGACATTTTTAGACACGACTAATTGAAATAAATTTGATTTTTAGAGACAGTTTATATGTTTTTTTTAATTTTTAGAAGAGGTTTTGATTTTTGGTTCTTAGATGTGCTTTATATTTTTGGTTTTTAGATGTGGTTGTTTATTTTTTGATTCCAGGTTAGCAATCATCTAATGATTTAATATTATTTAAATGTTTATTCTTATGTGACACTTTATTTAGAGTATTTTAGTGTGACATGTAACACATTAATCCAAACACGAACAACTCGCACGGTAATTCGAGTATCTACCGGGATAACACACACGTGTCTTGAAATCACGAACGTTGGTGAACTAACATACTAAGGAAATCGAAAGTACAATCCTAATTGGAAGGTAAACGCACAACAAAAACAAGCTATAACGTTTAAGTATATAATAGTGAATCAAACACTAAACCGAGTTCGAAATCAAATAAAATGGAATCAAGTAACTTGATCCCAAACTCGTTGTAGTACACAACGGAGAATTTTAACAGTTGCGTTAACAAGTCAACGCTGTACGTGAAGAGGATTTGTATTACCTTGGCGGTGCGCAGCGCGTCCTGGAACCAAGACTCGACTATTTTGTCCTTGGCGGTACGCGAGGGCCCCTTGAATTTGAAAACTCTATAAATACCAACCCATTCCATCAGATTATTTTCTTTACCTCAACACTCGACTCCTCATGATCTGTCCGACCAAAAACACTCTACCAGCCTTATACAACCTCTGCAAGATCCAATCCAAGCTAGTTTTTTAGCTACATTGGTGATTTGGAGGCTTGGAAGATAGAAGGAAGCACTTGGAAGGATTCCTAACCACCATCACTTTATTGATAAAATGAATCTTATGCTTGACTTTCCATTTATGGAAACTTTATTTGGGCAATTTGTGAAATAAATATGTATAAGCATGTTTAAGGATGATAAATGATGAAACATGTTATATTAAGATGTAATCCCTGGGGTTGTTTCAAAAATTTAATAAATGTAATCGTGACTAAATTATAATAAAACAAGGGCTAGCTTCTCATATAAAGAATATGGCATCAGATTGATGCTAGCCCCTGAGTCCGCCAGAGCATACCTCCTCACATCATCTCCAAATAAGCACGGGATAGTGAACATTCCCGGATCTGCAAGCTTTTCGGGAAGCTTGTTTAAAATCACCGCGGAACAACCCGCGCTTATTGATACGTTGGCTACCTCTCCTAAACGGTCCTTACCTTTCAGCAACTCTTTCAGAAACTTGACATACTTAGGTATGTGCTGAAGGGCTTCAATAAAAGAGAGATTGATCTTAAGTTGTCTAAACATGTCAAGAAAATGCCCGTATTCCTTAGCATGCTTTTGATTAGTTAAACGCGCAGGATAAGGAACACGGGTAAGATCAATCTCCGATGTGGGCTTAAACATGACCGGCTTACCAACTGTCGGCTTCTCAACGGGAGACTCACTGTTAGGTGCGGTACTTGCTGGGACTAGCCTCGGGGGCACCCTCCCAGGAGTCTCCATTTCAATTTCCTCATCCACCGGTTCCTCCTCATCTAAATCAACCGGTGGGACCACTCTCTCACTCTCCTCAACTTCCACCAACACCGGTGGTATGAACACCTCTCCTCTACCTCCTCCAGAACGAGTAGTAACCGCCTTAACGTGGGCGTTTGGGTTGGTTTGGGGCTGACCCGGGAACTGGCCCTGAGGCCGTTCATCCAACCGTTTGGCAATGTCACCAACCGTTCTTTGCAAATCAAGGAATGCAGATTGTTGATTTTTAAGGAGGACGTCATGTTCATGTAGGATCTTTTGTGTAGTGGCATCCTTAGCCACTAACTGAGTAAGCAATTCCTCTATCCTACCCAAACCACCACCAACACCTGAAGTGCTACCAGAACTACCACTAGACTGCCCCTGCCCCTGGTTTTGAGAGTAACCATGATGGAAACCAGGGGGATTGCCTGAAGATCTATAAGTTTGGTTCTGAGAATTTCCCCAACCGGGGTTATAAGATTGCCCAAACCTACCATGTCCTCCTACATAATTAGCCTGCTCCTGGCTCACCAAACACTCAGAAGTGGCATGACCACCTCTACAAATCTCACACCGATCCACTCTCATCTTCAAATCCTTGACATCCCTAGCTAAAGACTCAAGAGCAGCAGCAACACTAGTGTCCACATTAACGTGGTGAACTCCTCTTGTGGAAGAGGAGGAACTAGCAATAGGAGTGGAATTCCTATTTGAAGACCGCTGCTCATACTCAGCCTGAGCAAAACTTTCAAACATATCGGTGCACTCAGCAACATCTCTTTTTCCCATGAGATGACCACCCGCAGAAGTGTCGAAACGAGCCCGAGTCTCATAAGTTAGACCGTTGTAGAACTTCTCTACAAGAGCCCAATCAGAGAGACCGTGCTGGGAGCATCTGCTTAGAAGGTTTTGGAACCTCTCCCAAGCAAGATAATAGGGCTCATCAGGTGCCATTCGGAATGAATGGATCTCATCTCGCAAGCGGGCAGCCTTAGCAGGTGGGAAGTACTTTTTAAGAAAAGCATCCCGAAGGCTAACCCAAGTAGTGAAAGTGCCTGGAGGATGAGAGTCGAGCCAAGTGGCTGCTCGCCCTGATAAAGAAAAAGGAAACAAATGCATGAAAATCGCATCTTCGGTAGCTCCTTGAAGATTAAAGGTGCCACAGATGCGTGTGAGCCGAGCAAGGTGTGCGGGTGCATCTTCATCATCACGACCGCTGAATTGAGCATTATTAATAGCGGTCATGATATATGAAGGAATCTGCCACGAATTTTCATTTGGGATCGGTGGCGGTGTAATGGGGTTGTTAAGCCCCGTGAAACCCGCAGTGGCTTGCTGATGCACAGTACGACGTGCCGCCATGGGTGGAACAAAATGAAAACGTGGGCTAGAGTGAGTAGAAGAAGAAGAAGAAGATGTGTGCTCAGAAAAATCTGCAGAAATGGGAGTAGAAGCACTTACCTCGCTCGTAGAACCTTCAGAAAAGTCCCGCGAATCGCTCCTTGATGGCAATGAAAGCTCAGGAGGCGGTCCGAGTGAACGTAGGTGTGGCATGCACTAACAAACCTGCAAACAAATGAATAAAAATAATCAGAAATAAATAAAATAAAATAAAATTGAAAACAAAATAAACACAAATATGCACAGATAAGAAAAAGAACTAGTAAGCACAATCGACTAAGAAGTCCCCGGCAACGGCGCCAAAAACTTGATGTCGACGGAGCTTAACTAATAAACTAACTAAAAACCGACTCTAAAATAGACACAAAGTAGTAAATCTAGACTCTCTAAAACCTAAGCTACCGACAGGCAAGTGTACCTATCATATGTAGCAAGACAAAAGTAAGTCCGGATATCGAACCCACAGACTTCTACTGACTGTACTAACTAGACCCAAAGACTTATCTATACAAAATTTACTTAAACAAAATATTAATAAGGAAAAAGGGGGATTTTACTACCAAAACTAAGAATAACTTAAATAAAGCAAGACTAAAGACTAGTAATCAACGAAACAAAGACTAAATCAAGAGAAAGAAAGAAGCACTACCTAGGCTTGAATCATATACATGCTTGACAAGGTTCTATCGGTAATGGAAACAATGTGATACCGGGATCTGAAAATACTAAACCTATTGGAAACTTAGAGTACCCTCGACCCTTCTCAAGGATGATCAACTAAATATCCTAAAAGCTGTTAAACCACCGGTTGAATGGATTTCCTTCACAGGTCATCCAACTGCTTATGAAATATCCGTTAGATTATCTACCTCACAGTACGATAATCTCAAAACACCTAAGAAATAACTGTTAGACAATCTACTTCACAACGCGAAAGTCACAGTTCACTTAAATGTTAGGGATAACTTGGGTTTTCCTATTGAACTCAATAAACAAGGTTTGATAGACAAATTAGACTGATCTTCTCACGAAGTCTCTAACCTAACAAGCTAACAACCAAGACTTATTGACAACTTCTCACCTCACGGCTATTAAAGTTGGTTGCATATTTTAATCGTCTAAATCATAATAAAACACTCCTATGAATTACCTGATCAAAATAATTCATCCAATAATCAAAGACACACAGTAATTGATTCTAGCATGCACCTATTTCGCGACAGACAATCGCCAAGACACATGAGGAACATAATATTAATCATTTAACAATCGAAAATACACATACACATCCAATATTCCAAACCAAGTCTTTAAATCATAAATCCATCACATCACATTGTTCCAAAACCGAAATAAACCAAAATCAATCATGTACAATCATCTAACCTAGGTAGTTCTAGAAGTTTAGCCAATAAACATCATATGAAAACAACCCATAATCTGTTTAATGTAAGAAAACATGAGAAACAAGAGAAACAAAGTAAACCGATCACGTTACACCCTTCGGATCACTCGTTTAGGGCTTCCCGATAATTCCGATCGACTCCAATCTTGTCCTCTAGCTTCTAGTCGCCTCTATGCTCGTCTCTAATCGTCCAGAATCGAATACCCTAGCCTCAGCCGTTTCAGAAACTTAAAACTCGATTTTCTGCGTTTTTAACCCTGTCGCGTAACGCGACAGGCATCCAGTAACCCTTCGCGCTACGCGAAGGCCCCCACTACCCGACAAAATAGTCGGGTCAAACCCGCAATCATTAAAAGGGTAAAAACGACATTTTCCACCTGTCGCGCTACGCGGCAGGGTTTCGTGTGGATGTCGCGTCACGCGACAAGGCTATTTGCCAGCTTTTATCTTCTTTTGTTCTTGGGTTCGTTCTCGTTCAACCGGAAACTCGTTTTCTTGATCTTTAGCACCAAATAAACATGTTTATTACCTGCAAGCATCAAATTACAGAAATGTGAAGCATCAGCTTAAATCGACTCTAAAACTGAATAAAACGGTACTGAAACTTAACAAAAACACTGTAACATTTCGATTTATTATGTAATTTCAAGGTTTTTAATAAGAAATTATATTTAACTATTTATAAATATATGTATTTCAAAACAATAATGATAATATTATTAAAATGCATAAATATTAAAATTTAGAAAAATGTAGTGATTTTATAAAGTTTATAAATTTAATGAAAATTTTGTAAAAAGGTTTTAAGAGCTTGTAGGGATTATTATTGTCAAAGCTGAAAAGTTAAAATAGAAAGAAACAAGGAGGGACTAGTTTTGTCAATTGCTGAAAGTTATCACCTTCTTCCCCACCCATATCCTCCATGGATACCCATTTAATAAATTCACGACCCATCAAGCTATCCAGTCGAATTAGTTGATAAAACTCAACAAGATTTGAAATTTAAACAACTCCGAACATCATGGATCGATAACAACCCTCAAATCGTCGGATAAGTCAAAGATTTATTCAAAATTCGTTCCTAATTAACCGGATTCGATCGTGGATCTTAAAATCTATATAAACGAGCGTATTAATCAAATTAATCACACCCACACCTTCTCTTATCATCGACGAACAAGTCTGTGTACCCAGAAGCCATCCAGAAGCTTTTTCAATCGCGAATCAAGAACGTGAAGGACTCGGTCGAGCGTTTTCTGAACCATCAATCGAAATCACACAAATTCGTAACAAAGGTATACGTTCTATATATCATTCTACTCGTTTTTATATCCTTAACAAAAGCCCTAACGTTTCTGGTTCGATTACATCATGATTCGAACGGATTTAGGGGTTAAAGAAACTAGGGCTCGCAATGATAATCTGTAATTGGGAAACCTTCGAAGTACATGTTATAAACAAAACCAGAAGAGATCTATCGCGGCTGAGGCCTTAGATCGACTGGATGTGCCCGAGTGTTTAAAACCGAAGGTCGTGGGTTCGATCCGGGTTTGGACCAATTTTTGTTGATTTTTTTTATAACTTTTTAACTACTCATTATTTTTAAAATCTGATTTCACCTAAATTTTTATAAACTTAAAAACTATTAATTTAATAAAGAAAATATATATTATTCAGTTTAATTAATTTATTTAAATTAATTATTAATTTATTTCTTTAATTAAATATATAAAAAGTTATATTTAGTTTATGTATTATTTATTTAATTACTTATTTCCTTGAAAATATATGATTAGTGTAATTATTTTAGTTAATATTATTATAAATTAATATCTTATTATAGTTAATATTATTATTAATTATTATTACCATTATCAAAGATATTAATATTACTATTACTAATATTATTAATAGTATAATTGTTATTGTGAACATTAATATTTTTATTATGATCATAGTGTTAACAAAATTATTATTATTATTATTATTATTATTATTTTTATTATTATTATTATTATTATTATTATATTATTATTATTATTATATTATTATTATTATTATTATTTGTATTAATACAAATATTATTATTATTACAATTATTATTGATGTTATTAAAAATATCATTATTACTATTATTCTTATTATTATTAATATTATTATTATTATTACTAGTATTGTTTTTAACATTAGTGTTATTAGTATTATTACTTTTATCACTATTATCATTATTAATATAATTATTATTATAGTATTTTTCAATATTAATAAATATTTTAAATTTTAAACAATAAAACGACTTGAAACAATTTTTATAAAATCATATTTATGGATTTGATTCTAAACATATAATACACCAATACATTATGAGAAATCAATGCAAAGTTATAATTACCGTAGTTATGTGCGATTGAATTATAGGTTAAATTAGATCGTGTTGGATACGATTTGGACTACTTATTTATCATTTATTTGCAACGACTAGCTCATCACACAAGGTGAGTCTTCATAGCCCCTTTTTATGCTTTTATTATTTGGGGTGAAACATGTTATCAAATATTTTAAACAACTTATGTGAAACAAGTTTATGACATTATACATGTTGAACTTTAGTTAACATTTAGCATTGATCACCCCTAGTGACTATGATAGATCTATTGACCGGCCATTCCACTGTGTTTGATTTACCCTTCGGGGGAAGCCCGCAGTGATAGTTACTAGTTCAAGCATTGCGATGCTTACCATGGTCAAACATTATTCTGTTAACATTAGTTGATCTGCTTTATCTACTAATTCAATATTGTATGTTCATATTGCTTGGTTACACATATTATTTACAACATTTATCAACATTTTATACAACCATTTTGGTGTGTGTGCTTAAACTTGTGAAGCTCACCAACTTTATAGTTGACCTTTTATTTAAACATGTTTCAGGTGGAAATGCTACTTAGACATGCAAGAAGATTTGATTTATTTAGTTATTATGTTTAGAATTTAAATGTTTTATTTAGTATTTTCTTACTGTGATGTAATGCATATTTGAATGTTAAGTTTGGATTTATTATAATAAATGGTTTAAATTTATTACAATGAACACCCTGTGCTTTTGAACAATCTACACTTCGTGTACGCTCCGATGATTCCGCCATTGGTCGGGGTGTTACAAACACATGGAAAAATAGATGTGTTTTACAACACATCATTCATAATCCTTGACGAGGGACCAGTCTGGCTTACCTGGGGATTTTTCAATGAAAGTATTTTACCTATAGGCCAAAGCATGTTAACTTCTTACAAACAATATTAATTCTGAATGATTATTATTCAAATGACTTTAATACATATGTTAGGATTCAAAGCAAACTCAATTGATTTATTATGTGATTTTATATTCCATGACATTTCTTCTAAGATTAGTAATAAACTTTATATTATTATATCTTAGATGAAACAAATGTCACAAGTCTAAATTATTCTCTATCGATCATATTCTATTCATAATCAAACTTCATATTTGTATAGATGGCTCGTAGAGAACGCGCAGCTGAACGTCGTATCGCTTCGATAATAGCCCGACAAATGGGAACCGTACTACCTACTATGGTTGCACAACTGCACCAACTCCACATCAACCCGACTCCCGAACAAGCCAATCAACCAAAGTGCTCGTTTAAGCATTTCAACTCCTGCAACCCGCCCAAGTTTAATGGGTCAGACGGGGCAACTGGACTGCTCCAATGGTTTGAGGGGATTGAAAACACATTTCTTAACAGTGACTGCCCGGCCAATCTGAAGGTTCGGTATGCTGTTGGAACCCTTCAAAAATGAGCCTTAACCTGGTGGAACAATGAAAAGAAGGCCATTGGGGAAAACACTGCTGCTAACTTGACTTGGGATCAACTCAAGGAACGAATGACCCAGGAGTTTTGCCCACGAAGTGAGGTCAAAAAACTTGAGTTCGAATTCTGGGATCTTAAGCAAGATAGTGGTGAAAATCTGATTTATAATAATCGTTTCCATGAACTAAGTCTGTTATGCCCTCACATGGTGACCCCTTTGGAAAGGGCAATCGAAAAGTATATTGGTGGACTGCCAATGCAGATTCGAGATTCAGTTCTTAGTAGCCAGCCAAAGACCTTAGCTAACGCCATTCAATTAGCTGCGACCTTGACTGACAACCATGTCAAGGATGGGACCTTGACTAGGAAGGGGTCCAAGAAAGAGAAAGACAAGGTCAAAGGTTCAAATGAAACACCCAAAGAAGAGGCCAAAGCTGGGTCATCTTCTTCATTCAAGAGAAACAACAAAAGGAAGGCCGATCACATGAACTATGTGGTGACCCAGGCCACTCCTGTTCAACAAGCTGCACCTGCTATTCTCACCCAACCACCCAAGAAAGTCTATTCAGGTAATCATCCACTATGCACTGTTTGCAATCACCATCATTTGCCTGTTCATCCTTGTAGGTTGTGCACTCATTGCAACCGTTTTGGTCACTTTGCTACGAATTGCCGTGTGTCCAAAGTTCAAAACAACCAAGTCAATTAAATCAATGCTCCTGCCCTCAATGCTCCGAGACAACAAATGGTTAGAGCTTGTTATACTTGTGGGGACCCAAACCACTTTGCTAATACTTGCCCTCGAAGGGTCAATGCAATCATGGTCCCAAACAATCAAGTCAATCAAGGAGCAAGGGGTCGTGTTTTCAATGTTAACGCGAACCTGGGTCAAGATAACAATGAAGTTATGAACAATGCAGCATGACAAACTGATTACGATATTCAAACCTATTCTAGAAGCGACCAATAAATTTGAACTTTCATTTGTTTCTTTTGATTCATGTATTTCTGATTTCGTGTGAAACTATTCCAATCTTGAATGTCATGTCTTATTATTATTCACATTTCGTTTAGAATTCAATATGATTGGCTTGAACTAATGAAATTTTGGTATGGGTGATTCCATATAAAACTTTCACAACAAGTTCATATTATTGATTTCTAAGTAAATTGTTTGATACTCTCACGTTTAAACAAAGATTCAAAAGATTCGATGATATTATGGTTAATGACAATTAGTTATCACAACCATGTAATATCACATTCTAATGTATTCTATATCATCAGCATATTCAAAAATCAACTATCAACCGTTACAACCATGAGATTTTCTGCAAGACTACAATTGTTAAAATCTCTAACTCATACTAGTCAAACAAATAGTCAAGTTGGCAAACATCTATTCAAAGGTAGTTAAGGTTAGGATAGTCTTGATAGGTAATTGGAATGCTATCAAAGTATTAAAGGTGTGGTGGGTTGGCTGCGGTATACCCTATATATAAGCACCAATAATACATTGTTAGCAGCACCCAAAAAAAAACTTGACCAAGGTTAGAATTGTCAATCAACAACTTCTAGTGAATTACTCTTTAGTCTAGAATCTTAGGCAAATCAATTGATATTCGGGTACCCATATTGAACGTATATTTACACCAAGCTTACTAAAAAATGTTGCGAATTCTTCCTATCATGAGCTAAGTAAGATAATGTTAGCTTAAACCCTTTTAGCAAAATATACAAGTGTATACAGATTTTAAATAACCTATAAATATTTCAATACACTTTAAATCTTAAACAAAAGTAATTACAAACATCCATAATCATTTAAATCGAGTCACTATTTTATGACACTGATAAGATAAATAAATACAAAAGTAATAAAATAAATCGATAATAAAACTTTTGAAAATAACAAAACGACGCAAGAAACAATCAACCGTTTTAATAAAAGCCTATATTAACTTAATTTCGGGATGAAATTCCCTAAAGTAGGGGAGACTGTAATCCCTGGGGTTGTTTCAAAAATTTAATAAATGTAATCGTGACTAAATTATAATAAAACAAGTTTGAGGTATTTGTTTGTTTGTTTTTTTTATGTAATTTATAAACACAAAGCTATGTGATAATTAATACATAAATATATATATATATATATGTATGTATTTTAAGCTTTAAGAAGAAAATAAATAATAATAGTAATAATAATGATAGTAATAATAATAATAATAATAATAATAATAATATAAAGTTTTGTAAATAAATGGAAGGTTTATAATTTTATAAACTTTTATTTTAACATGATATAAATAACAAATTTTCTTGTAAAACATAAATTATAAAAAAAAACTAATAAAAAAAAAGTTCTTTATAAAATGTTGAGAAAAAGAAAGCATTTAAATTAAGGGGTCCATTTTGCAAATTTTAAAACTAATTTTCAATTTTAAGGGAATTAAAGAATGAATAGACAAAAAGGGAAACAAGGGGGACTGAATTGTAATTAACCCAAACCACCCATCCCCTTTACCCGGCTCATTGATTCGGACGGCCCAAAAGACCCGGTTTCGACCCATCGACCAATCCACGCGACTACAACCAAATTACAGCTCATCCTCGGTCTATTAGGAAGGTATTCGAACGCATTAACATCCCCAAATCTCCACTGATTCAAAATCGATCCCATTAAACGTGTAAATTCGTTCCAAAAATAACTCAATCGCTCGAAATTCAAATCCCATCGAAATCTCTATAAAAACCCAATCAAATGGTACCCTTAGAACCGCAGCACTCTCACGAACTTGTCTGGGTGAACAAATAAGATCAAACAACAATCTGGAACGTGAGTAGAAGCAGAGAACGACCGGACCTCCTGCGTAAACCGAAACCATAGCAAACGAGCATCAATCCAAGTAAGTTATACATCCCTAGAACCGTAGTGATGTAAGGATCAAAAGCCCTATGCTTTTGATCCCTCACACTTAACTGATTGAACGAATTTGGGAACCATTTGGATTAGGGCTCGTTTGGGTTTGAGGTTCGACTTCTAGGATTTAATTAGTACTTACCAAATCAGATCTGTTCAACATGAACCAAACCAGCCTACTGGTTTTATCGCCCCACATTCAACCGAAGGGTCGGGGGTTCAAATCCCACCCGAAACCCTTATCTGGTTATTTCCTTTTTCAACATTTAAACCTTTTTTTTTAATAATAAATAAATAAAATTCTGAATTCTTTTGTAAACTTGAATCATTATTTTACATATTGTTTTATTTAATCAGAATATTTTTAAATATTAAAAAAAAACAAACAAACTTTTAAACTTTGAAAATGCTAAGGATTTTATTAACAAAATAATTATTATAAAACTTAATAATGAATAATAAGTTTTTCAAACTAATCTTTCTAAAAATCATTAAATTTATAATTTGTGATTTTATGAAATGATTTAAAATATATAGATAATATAAAAAAATAATAATTTTTATAAATTACAAAACTTTCACAATGAATATTATTTTGTTAAAAGAAAAACTTTTATCCATACATTATTATATAATTCAAAACTTTTTAAACAATAAATATTATATAGAATAATTTAATTTTTCTATATAAACAAATTTTAATCAATAGGGCACAAACTTAGTATCCATAGACTTTGTATAATAAATAATTTGAAATGCTTTGACATTTCATTATCTTTATTATGTACAAATAAGAATATTTAACATTATTTAAATATTCTCAAGACAATTATTCTTAGACTTTTATCATAAATAAATTCCAATCTATTTATTAAAACAAAGGAGGTTATTTAATTATAATAGATAATTAAATAATCACTATTCAAATTACACATTTTAGAACATTAGGAATTCCATAGAAGCCATAGACTTTTAGGCAAACATTTTTGAACTTTAAGAAATCATTTGAACATTAGACTAAGACATATGCTTTAAACATTAGGAAAGGACTTCTAACTTTCCTCATTCATACAACAAACAAATTTGGACAAGCTTAGACAATACACAGGTGAGTTAATTCTTACTCCTTTTTACTTTTGTAAACTTTTTGGGATGTTACATATGTCATATACACAAACATGTTCTTAGAGTCAAAACATATACATGATGCAAACCTTTAAGCTTCGTAGACATGATTTAAAGGCTATGTGAACTTACGTGCTAATTGCTATGTGGGATTTAGGTTAGAAGACGTTTCATACAAAAACAAAACAGTATCTAGTAGCCTAAGAATGTAGTGACGTTCTTCGCATTGACTTATGTCTTGTGTGAAAAAGGTGAAAAATACACATACATAAACATTATGATTTACAATGTTTAAGTTAGGACCTAGCTAGTCTTGATTTAAACTTTGTAAGATCATTTGGATTCTTGCTTTGTGTTACTTGCAAATTTACATATGTTTTAAATCTATTCTATTTAGTTTAATAGTTTTGCATCCTTTTTATACGTATTATATTAAACTGTTTTGAATTGCTCACCAACTATGCAAATAGTTGACCCTTTATTTTACATATGTAACAGGTTAAGTTGAAGACACATGATGAGGACATAGATTAGGTTTAGAGGACCTAGTTAATTTTAAAAAAATGTTTAAAATATCATTTGTAATTTGCTTTGAACACTTGTATGTTATTTAATGTCATTGAATGTTTTTTTTTGATTGAATTAATATGGATTTTTTAAATATTGAAACTTTAACATAGCACCATGAGCTTTTGAACAGTCAAACTCGCGCCCCGACGTATTCCGCCGTCGGTCGGGGTGTGACATAAGATAATATGAAAGTACTTGTGCGATTATTTGTATGAAAGCATGATAATTTAGCATACGTACTAAATAGTAAATATAGTAACTTTAGTTATCTAAAAATGGAATGTGTGCATGTTTGAAGATGTATGATGATGTACTACGTGTCGACATGAGCATATAAGGTCACCAGCATGCATAGATTGATAAAAGATAATTTTTGATTCAAACTTATCAAAAATAAAACTTACCAAATATAAAAACTTGCTAAATATGGAAACTTGTTAAAAATGGAAACTTACTATAAATAGTAAGTTGCTTGATAAACTTGTTTGGTATGTATATGTGCACTACTTGCTAATTAAGGGAACTTACATATACTAAACGAATGCTAACTAACCAAGAATGTCACCAACGGGTCATCGAGTCAAGCACTGTCAAACACAGTCAAATATGAATTGTTGGACAAACACTACAACTTGGGGTTGTATGAACAAACACATTGGGTCAAATTGACCAGCGCAAACACAAACTCACACGCTTATGTTATATAGGTAACAGTTAAGGGACAAAGAAATCGCAACGCATCCAACTCAATCACAGGTGAGTTTACGGCCCATTTTTATCTTACACCGATTTACCTCAAATTGAGGGAGAATGCATGCAAACTTACCTTGTTAAACATACTTTTGATATATTACTGGTTATGTTGTGAAAATATTTTGAGTGTGTTATATCGTATTAAAGTCCTCGCAATTCATACCGTTAAATAACACAAATGAGACGTTATTGGATAGTACTATTGGGTCTGACAAACCCCGCTTAGCGACAAATCTGACTCGCGGTCAGGACGAGCATAATATACGACCTATTTTCCATTGTTTTTACGATAGACATGGCAGATGCCTCACAGTCTAGGTCGGTAGTGACTCAACACATACACTCGAGGCTTTTAGCCTAAACAACTTTAAAATTCAAGTATATGTCGTGTAGACTATTTATTGTTTACTTATTAAACATGTGAACTCACCAACTTTATATTGACACATTTTAGCATGTATTTCTCTGGTAATTCACACACTTAAGACACTGGATGCATGCATGGAGTCCTTTGAAGAGCTTCACATATTTGGAACTTTTGATGTCATTTTATGCTACTACCTTCAATATTATGTTCAGAACAATTTACGTCCACAGAACAACATTTATTTTTCCGTTGTCAAACTGTTTAATTTTTATGGTTGTGTTAAATAAAAATCGTGTATTTTTTTTATCTTCAAAATTAATATAGTATTTCTATAGTAAAATTAGTTTATTTTGGTTCATTATGACTTTTGTACATGTCATTGTGTCTTTTATATTTCAGCTCAATGTTATGTTTTTTAGAACATTTAAAGACACAATGATGTCGCATAATACATGATGTCAAACAAGGATGACACGAGTATGAATAATACAATGATCTTTAAAAAATCACAATACCTGTCATAAAGACACAATGACGAGTATGAACAATTTTGTACAGGTTATTGTGTCTTTTGTTTAGGTCGTTGTGTCTTTCGTACATGTTATTGTGTCTTTTGTGTTTCTTCTCAATGTTATGTTTTTCTGAACAATTTAAGACACAATAATGTTGCAGAATACATGATGTTAAGCAAGGATGATATAATGACGAGTATGAATAACACAATGACATTTAAAAAAGACACAATTACCTGTAAAAAAGACAAAATGACGAGTATGAACAATTTTGTAAAGGTCATTGTGTCTTTTGTGCGGGTCATTGTGTCTTTTGTATAGGTCATTGTGTCTTTTGTATAGGTCATTTTGTCTTTTGTACATGTCATTGTGTCTTTTGTGTTTCTGCTCGTGTTTTCCTGAACAATTTAAGACACAATGATGTTGCAGAATACATAACGTTAAGGAAGAATGACATAATAATGAGTATGAATAACACAATGATCTTTAAAAATGACATAATTACACGTAAAAAAGACACAATTACCTATAAGAAAAACACAAAAAGATAATTACACACGTACGTTTTAGAAAGACACAATGACGATAATTAGACATAATGAGCTGAAAAAATTCATTTTTTTATATCAAAATTATACTTATTTTAAAGATAAAAATGCTCGTTTTTATGATATATATTTTTTAAAAAAATAATAACATATGTAAAAGTTATAAACGTTAAAAAAATATGGAAGGAAAGTATATATGACTAAATTACACCCTAACCACTTTTTTCTCTAAAATTTTAAATTTTTAATCTTAAATTTGATTTCATGGTCTAATGATCATTAATCATTCTTAGTTTTTTTTTTTATGATAAGGAAACTATTTAGTTGAACATAATCATAAACATATAAACTAAAATACTACACTATGTTGCAAAAATAAGTGTCAAGGAAACCGTACAGAAATGTTAATAAAAAGAACCTAATACTAAAAACCCAAAAGGAAGAAGAAAAAAACTCAACTATTCATATAGGTTTAAAGTTTGTATATACACTAATATTGCTGTTATGGACCACAAAATCACAATTACTATTTGTGTGACAAACAATTTGTATATATTCAAGACTTAAAAATATTATTTAAAAAATTTGGAATACCCAATTATTTAAAATATCAATTAAAAAAATATTATCTAAGAAATCTTGTTTTAGTGGGAACAGATGACCCAAGTCTTATAAGAGACGAGGGTTCGAATCTACGGGTGAAGGGTTGAATCTGAGCTTTAATTTCGGGTTCAATCCTAATAGGAGGCGACTGTTTACCTATTTCATAGGTTTCCCGCATATTTATGGAGCTTATGTTTTACCTCTGCTTGGTGGATCTGGTTAAATAACATACGTTATACACAAGATCATTGTTAAAAAAATATTTGGAAAAGAATGTTTCTTTGAATTTTGAGCAGTCAACCCGTTAGAAAACAACTGTTCATAGTACAGTGGGCATCTAGCTGTTAAAAATACACCGCTCTTGTCGTTAGATTTAACGTCCGAGAAATAAGTGCCGTGAAAAGTGGCTCGTGCATTGTCACAAAAGCCTTAAACGCGTTTAGACTTTAAAAAGGTATTATTTTCCTGTTTCCTATTAATAATTATAATGTTATAACTAGACCTTCAAGAGTTTACCAAGTTTCAAAAAGAGTTATTAGTTATTTGGATTGCAATCACGTCGAGGCTTGGAATTAGGAGTGTGTTTTTTACCCGAACCCGAAGAACCAACCTGAAAAAAACCTGCCCGAACCCGAAAATACATAACCCGAAAAAGTCTATTATCGGAACCCGAAAACTTAAAATGGTTTGGTCTTTGGGTACCTATGGGGCATGTTCGGGTAAACCCGAACTAGGGTTTTTATACGGGACGGTTCTATTCTTCGATTTTCAAAGTCTCTGTATTCAAATCAAGAAGGCAAGACCGAACCATTCTAAGTTTTGGTTAAACATTTTTGGTCATGTTATGGTTAAACATTTGAAATTGTTAAGAAAATGTATGCTTTGGTTAAACATGTTTTTATGTTATTTGTTTGAAAAGTATAATACTAGTTTTTCAAGTATTACCCAACAACCGTTTAACTCAACCCGATTAAACCCAATAACCGAAACCTAAGAACCAATTAAATCGAAGTTATATGATTCGGTTCTCGGTTCCAATTTCATATTACAAAAACCCAAATAACCGGACCCGGGCAACTGAAGCCCGAGAAACCAATCCGAACGACACCTCTATTTGGAATGATGAATTCGAATATTAACTTTTATTAACCCGTGTTAAAAACATTGATCATAATCCCGAAATGCTTGAAATCATGTAACATAAACTTGACGCGGTATAATATATTATCAGAGCGAGTCAAACGAATTTACATGTTGCCAAGTAGATTGCGATAAAGCTATAAATGCATTACAATAAACCACTTGATGAACAATATTAAAAAAAAAAAAAAAAAAAAAAACTGAAACATGGTATAATGAATGATTGTAAAGGTATCACATGAATTTTACTGAGACAAGTTCACGGTTTAAGGTGTAGGGTTTGTATTGAGATGGGGTAGAACATATGTCTAAGTGTGTCAGATCTTAGGAGACGTTGAAATACCGTCTTTAAGTGTTGTCATTCAAAAAATTTACATGATTCAAAATTTGTTAGAAAACTTAAACTTTTTTTAACATTTTTTCACTCCCTGCTCATTTTAAAATAATAAATAAAAATATTCTAATTATGTGTCGTTACTTTTATGTCTCTCCTATTTAATAATTATATTAAATAATAAAAAAATATTTTTTTTCTCTCCTATTAGATAATAATAATATTAAAAATAATATGTCTAAAATTAGATAATATTTTTTATGAATATTTCACTTACATAATATTTCTTCAAGTATTTTATTTATTTATTTCTCTTTTACTAATTATTTGATATTTCATTGATCAATCTTGTGTAATACACTAGGGGTGTTCATCGAATCGAATTTCGAATAACTCGAATATTTCTAATCGAATGATTTCGAATTTTGAATTTTTTAAGAGGATTCGAATTCGAAAAAACCAATTCGAATTCGAAATTCGTTCTCAAATTTGAAATTCTTCAGAATTCGATTAGAACTCGATTTGGTTTGATTTGAATTTAATTAAAAAATTGTTTATAAATATCAAATAACCAAAATCTAAGTTGTAATATTAGATATATCATTTAAACGAATAAAATGACAAAAGTTCAATATATAATGTCAATGATAACATACAAAAAACATTAAGTGATAAGTAATCAAAATATTAGAATTTAAGAACCAAAATGATCAATTTTTCGAGCTTCACGATTGACGATTTTGTTGTGAATGTTTAGGTTTAACGTATTTAAAAATGTTAAAATTATTGGTATGTTATAATTAAATTGACAATTGTGTAATATTCTTTCAGTTTTTATAAACAAAACCATCTTACTAAAAAGTCTAATGTTTAAATATAGTAGCTACTTATGTATATAAAAATATATAAATAACTTCAATTCAAATTTCGAATCTAATCGAATTAAATATACGAAAGTCGATTCGAAATTCGATATTATACTACGAATCGAATCGAATTCGAATACGAAAATTCGAATCGAATTTCGACTTAGTGTTTTTCAAATTGAAATCGAATCGAATTTCGATTTTTTCGAGTTATATTAGAAAACTAAACACCTATCATACACGAGTTTCTAACATATTCTCTATGTGTATACAAAACACACACATGACATAATCATATAAAAACAATATTTTTTAAAAACTTTATTATACAAGATTTTCTCACTCCTTCCACTCTCCTTATGTGTAACAACCTATTTCGAAAACACCATAAAACGAATGAAATTGGTGGAATGTTAAAAATTATGTTTTACGTGTAATTGTTTGGTGGGTGTTTTGATAATATTTGATAATGTGGGTGTTAACTTACTTAACTAGGTAGAAATAAATCAGTTAGACTGAAATAAACTAGTTAGACTTAGTTAGCATTGAAGGGGAAGGGGTTGAATCTTTGGTGAATTGGTGTTGTATGCTTGATGTTTGTTAAGGATAGGCAATAGTAGATGCATTGCTTATCTATAATTAATAGTATAATTCATATTTGGAAAGAAAACCATGAAAAGATTCACATGTGTGAATTTCCAAAATTTGTTAGAAAATATGGATTTGGAATGGATGGGTGTATGTGTGCTTGATGTTTATTAATGACAGGCAGTAGGAGATATATTTGCTTATCTATGTTAGGATCGTAGATTTTCACATACGGTGTGAAAACTTTAGAGAGATTCACAAGTGGTGTGAAACTGTCAAAAGTTAGTTGGTTTTTAAATTGATGAATGAATCACATGTGATGCGATCATTAAATAGGTTGATTCACAAGTGGTCTATACTCCTAAATTGGTGAACTAAAGTTTAGTAAATCACAAGTGGTGTAATTGTTTAACTTTACAATCCGAGGAGTAATAGGATGTTTTTAGTCGTTTGAGTGAAAATGACTCATTAGTAAATAATTTGTTGTTTATGCGTAATAAAGATTTCAAAAAGTATTTGAGACTTGTTTAATATGTCCATTAAGTGTTATGGAATGCATTTGGGGATAATACAATGGTTAGAATAGACCGTAAATGGTTTTGGCAGCCAAGCATGCGAAATTTGGTATTGTTGATCAGTAGGCGAGTATGATAAGCCAAAGAAGCTATGTCGTACATCATTTCATACGCCGAGGGTTGGCATATCATACGCCAGGGTGGAGTATGATACGTTGTATGGTACACCGTTAAATTCAAATCTCATATTTTTGACATTTTGAGTTAGGATTGATTCGAGGGTCAGTGGGATGAACCTACATAGTTCTAACAAACTAACAGTGACTTAAATATGGTGTTTTCCAGGTGAATGTAAAAGGTAAATGCAAAAGTGATCGGATATCTTGCTAGGCTCGTGATCGAACACACGTGTTGTATAAAACCTTTAACTTCTGCACATGTGTAAATGTCATAGATGCATCTTTTGGGAGTTACATACTTACAATTTACTTTGTTTAATGTTTATGTTTGAGACAAAGTTGTTGGTATGTATCGTGAACTTTGGTCATCAAGTACTTCTGATTTTGTGAACTTTTAGGTTTGTATACTTAGATTTCGAAATCAAGAGTTCTCGAAACTGAAAGTATTCGGTCGAGTACTTTTAACTTTGAATACTTTGTCGGTTTTTTGCTTGATTTTATCAGTCTCTTGTCATTTTTGAGCCTTACATCTACACCCAACTGCAAACATATTGGGTCATACATTCAACCATACACATTACGCACACATCATGAATGCTATCAGTTCTGTTTTCTCCACCAGAGGTGCACATACATCCCGGGTTTATCAACCGTAACAACCCTATTTGAGTTCTCTTATTCACCTGTCCAAAACTGTTTTCCACTGTGTGTTTTATAGCACCACTCTGAATTGAGATTAGACGATTTGTTTGATCTTGCTCTTCTAAACAATCACGGGTACTTTTTTTTTTTTTTTTTTGTCTAATTTGCAAGATTAGCCAAACTATATGATAATAGTCTACAACATACGTGTGACCGCTCTTACCTCTACCCGGTAGGCCCTTTTAAGACAACATAATCATCGCCGTTCAAAAAAAAAAAGCAGTCTACAAAAGTTTGGGTATATATTACAAGTCTAGTCCCTTGCAATTATAATGTTTCTTTCTCAAAACTTGTTGTATAGTGAATAACTTTCGATGAGTGCAATTGGTTGGTTACTATCATCCAATAGAAAAAGTTTGAGTCTTTCATAACCTTGCTTCATAACCATTTCTCTTTTAGAATAATTGTTCCGATAGATTCCTTGATGCACAAGAGGCTTGGTGGAGGAGTCGGTGATGGCAATGGAGGAGATTCTGGAACAGTCAATGATCGAGGAAACGAAAATGGCTCAAGAGCAAATGGTGGCATGTGGTGGAAATACTCGAGGAGCCACTGGTGGTTATCGATGAAGATGCACGCACGGTGAGTTTATAGCTTGTAAACCTGAAGACTTTCATAGTAATGAAGGAACAGATGGGAATTTAAGGTGGGTTAAAAAGTAGGAGAACATTGTAAACATCTAACACAGAAAGGCCATAGTTAAAAGGAGTTTCTTATTGAGTAATATCCTAAGAATGAAATTTAGAAACAGGAACATGAAGGGTTTTCATGGTTCTAAAAATGGGCCTAGTCAGCCGATTATTCAGGGATTAATCGGTGGTCGGTCAAAGTAGGCACAAATCGGCCTAATTGGTCAATCTTAAAAAATCGGTCAAAGTTCATTTTTGGGTCTTTTAAACTCTTCAGCACAGATTATGGTGACATTTCAATTTCCAACGGCTTTTAAACTGTTCAGATTCTAGCGAAAATTCAAGCGGCTTTTAAAATTTCAGTGATTTTCCTTGGGAGTCTTGCAAAATTTTGAAATTTTGGAGAGTTATATAACTAAACACTTTTATAACTAAACACTTTTATAAAAATTATATAGAAAACTTGGTTATATATATAATTTTGAAAAATTACATATAAAATTCCGATCCGATTAATCATGACTAATCCCCAATTAATATCTAGTCCCTACCTCACCGCACAACTAGCGCCTAGTGATTTCTATAACCATGATGGTTTCTAAACCTATTTCTATACCTTTATCACATCTTAAGGGCTTATAAGCAATGTAAGTGATACTTGTTTATTTACCAACATGGCTTTAAACGGCTTATATTTACTTGTACATATTATGCTTAAAGCCTCCTCCCAGTGGCTTCTTCATGACATCATCAGTTGCCTCAAAAGCGAATTTGCCATGACGGATTTGGGGCCACTTTATTTTTTAGGCATACGTGTCACAAGTGACTCCCGAGGTTTATTTCTATCTCAATCCCAGTATACAAAGGATATTCTCCATCGAGCAAACATGACATTCTGCAAACCCTGCTCCATTCCAATCAACATGACTACAAAATTAAGTGCAGACACCAAAGCCTTGCAGGTGCATTGTCATATTTGATTTTCACTCGACCGGATCTCTCGTATGCGGTTAAACAGGTGTGTTTGTTAATGCATGCTCCTTTAGAACCTCACCTTGCCTTCATGAAACGTATCCTCTGTTATTTACATGGAACCGCTATTTATGGCATTCGACTTGCACTTTGCTCTCGTCACTCGCTCAGTGCTTACTCTGATGTTGATTTGGGGGATGTCCTGATTCCAGACAATCTAATTCCAGCTATTGTGTATATCTTGGTGACAACTTAATATCTTGGTCTTCAAAACAACAACCCTCTCTCTCCCAATCCGGTACCAAAGGATAATATCAAGGGGTTGCGAATGCAGGCGCCGAGGCATCATGGCTATGCAATTTACTATTGGAGTTTCACATTCCACTTAGACGAGCCGCAATGTCTATTGCGACAATGTTTCTGCTGTCTACCTGTCTGAGAACCCGATTCAGCACCAACAAACCAAGCATGTGGAGATCGACATCCCACTTTGTTCATTTGTTCAGGAAAAGGTATGGATTGGTCATGTTCGCTTGCTTCATGTCCCATCAACTTTTTAATACACCAACATCTTCACCAAAGAACTCTTGCGCCAGGTTTTTCAGCCATTCCAATCCAGATTGAGTGTAGGTCCTCACCATGCTCAAATGCGCTGACGTATTAGTATAATATATTATTAATTGTATATAGCTATAATTGGATTCTGTAATTAACTAATTATAGTGGAATGTGTGATAATAGTGAGGTTTGTTAGGCCAACATTACAGAGAAAAAATAAATAAACAAAAAAGCTGTCAAATGTCAAAGGGGCGGGTCGGGTAAATGCTACGCTGAAAAAGGGTTACAAAAACTATGCCAACACTACATAAATAATTTATGTTTTTTAAAAGCATTTATGATGTAAAATGTCATTACATATAATTGTGCTACTTTAAACCTTAGGCTATGCTTTATAACTTGACCCATTTGATGCATTAAAGATAACTTATAACTAAAAGCGACCCATTCGAGAGTAAATTGATTAAACAGTAACATGTTATAAAATGTTAAAGCATATTTACCTGTAACAAAGCAGTTTAATTTCCACTTTGACCTTCTCTTGAATCAATTACAGACTCAGTTGGAACATCACCACTGCCACCACCACTATCATCACCGTCAAGAGGAGAAGATGCAAATTGTGGAGTTCCATTAAACGAATTCCGAGCAGCAGCAGAGACAACTGCCAGCTGTCCACTTAACAATCTATATATAACATCCCGGTTTATGACTGCGTTGACCAATTCAAGCTGGTGTTGTGAGGTATGTTTCTGATTAAACCTTCCAGGAAGCTTTGTACCTGTTTTATGGCAATCTCCACAAATATCATAATCCCTTTTTTCCTTGCAATCTTTACAGTGATATCTTTCTCCAATAATCGGACACATCTGTGAAAAATTAAATTATTCAGTTCAAGTACTGATGTATTAATTTTAATTAATAGAAGGTGAACTTTTTATAAATTTTTGTTAGACAATTGGCTCAAAGAACAAATCAGAAACACTAATTTCAAGCTGCCATATTGTTACATTATGAAAAACAAGAAAAGAAAACTGATACAATAATAATAGAGAAGATTAAGCCTATTTATAGCTAGAAACTTTACCTCTAAGATAATGTAAACAAGGAAAACATAACCTAAACTAGGAAACTATCAGCTGGTAATTACCAGCTGTAATCCTATGAAAATCACAATTGTATATCTTAAAGCTCTTTTATTTTTATAGCAAAAAAACAACTTAACCTAACAAAACATGATTAAACCCATCATTCACCCCTTAATCATGGTTTGTGTACTTTCCTCTTCACAGCAATGTTAGTTCGTCATCTTCACACCGTGTCCCCACTTTGGACATTCATACACAAAGTGTCCAAGCTCACCGCACTTGAAACATCTAACGTGGCTCTTATCCAGTTGGAACCGTTAACCATCTTGACTTTTCCCGGACCCACGATCTCTTCCTCGGCCACGCCCAAAGTCATCCCGATTTGAACTTCCATAACCACAATGCTTACAACCGTGCTTTTTCTTCTTTTCACTTTTAGAAAACATCAACCTCCTATGAATTTCTTAATCTTTGTTGGGTCCCTTGACACATTCCTCATATGCCTTCAACCTTCCAACGGCTTCATCAAATGGCATAGTGCCCAACTCAAAACATTGCTCTATGGAGGCTACAATTTGGAGGAACGATTTAGGCAAATAATCAAGCAAACGTCTCATCAATACCTTCTCCTCTAGGTCTAATCCAAGACTCCTGGATTTTGAAGCAAGCCTTCTTAGTTTGCTTGCAAAATCATCTACCGTGTCATTCTCCTCATGTGTAGGCTTTCGAGCTTTTTCCTCAATGTTTGAAGCCTAGCTGTTTGGACTCGATCAACCCGTGTTTTCAGCCCCTCCCAAACTTGTTTTTCAACGGTATAAGTTGCCATTTGTAACACAAGTTCTTCCGGAATGGCTTGAATCAAGAAAGCAAGAGCCATATTTGATTTCTTAGGATCAACAGCAGCACCAACTGTTGGTTCAATAGCCTCCAATATGCCATAAGCGTCCATAATCGTCTTCAATTTTAATAGCCCACACTGGGTAGTTTGTAGACGTCAAAACCGAACACTAATATGACATAGAACCACCTTCTTTTGCTGGTACCATTGCCATCTTCTTGTTTAGATAACTTTAATCATACACCAGACCTTTTCTTGCTCCTGACCACCGAACAAAGAAAAACAAAGCCTGCTACCCCACTGCCTCTACTTTTTTTTTTCAGCTGCTAAGCGAGACTGGATTCAAAGCTTCATGCTTAATGAATCAGACCAGTTATCTTTTACCGCAAATCTGATCAAAACATTCTGCCAAAAAGAACCTGTTGGGTCTTATCCTTGGCAAGGAATGAAGGGTTTGGATACCATAATCAAGAATCAAGGAATACGAAAACTGTTAAAATAAATATGATCAGTCGCTGATCAGAATTTAACCTCCTTTGATTGTGATACACTACTGCTTGAAACTTTTCAGAAAACAGTGCATTGACTTCCTCACAGGCCTGATTCTTCAGTGCTCTGATACCAATTGTTAGACAATTGGCTCAAAGAACAAATCAGAATCACTAATTTCAAGCTGCCATATTGTTACATTATGAAAAACAAGAAGAGAAAACTAGTATAATAATAATAGAGAAGATTAAGCCTATTTATAGCTAGAAACTTTACCTCTAAGATAATGTAAACAAGAAAAACATAACCTAAACTGGGAAACTACCTGCTGGTTGCCTGGTAATTACCAGCTGTAATCCTATGAAAACACAGTTGTATATCTTACAGCTCTTTTCTTTTAATAGTAAAAAACAACTTAACCTAACAAAAGATGATTAAACCCATCAATTTTAAGCTATGTTGGTAATGTTAATGATTTTCTGTTCCTGTGTGTTGACCATTTATGTTATATATTAGTTTGGATCAGAGGTGGTTACTTTATATTGGTAGTTAATCAATTTTAACATTAATTATAATTGATAATACATAACAATATCTGCAACCATTATGTGTCAGTTTCTATGTTCTCAATTGACCAAAGAGAGGTTGAAAGTTGGCCAAAAGGATGTCAATTCATGCAATCTTAATATTATTATCCTAATTAGATTTTAAATCATTATTAATAGATTAAATTTAAAATTTCATTGTAAAATAGAGAAAAATTGTTTAAATACCTACCCTACTCACCCAAACAAATCGAAAGGTTGATCATGTTGAAAGTAGCCAAAATCTACTGTAAAATGGTGAGCAAGCTTTTGTATATCAACCCAATCCAGTCCAATCTGTTTCAACCCAAACGCTTTAACCTGTTACCCAACCCATCCAAATGGGTTAAATGATTGATAAGGTTTAGCGTCACAAAGGTCTTTTGTAAATGGAGAACAAGTGTTTGCACGTCCACCCAACTCAGCCTGTTCAACCCAAAATTATATAACCCCTGACCCAATCCACCTGAACAGGTCAATTGGTTGACCACGTTTAAAGTCGTTAAAAGATACCTTCTTAATAATATTATTATTCTAATAATCATATTTTCTTTATCATGATTAAGATAAAACTCTATTGAGAAATGGACAAAATGTGTTTGCATGTCAAACCAACCAAAGCCCAGTCGTTTCAACCCAATAAGCTTGAAACCGTTACCCAATCTACTCAGGCAGACCAAATGATTGATCAGGTTGAAAGTTGCCCAAAGTCTATTCTTAATGAACACGAATACATGATCTCATAAATCCTTTCTCATTCTTAAGATTATTATTGTAGTAACATTTTTTAACCATCATTAAGGCATTATGTATATAAATTTATTAGAAAAAAGGACAAAAGTGTTAGTATGTCAACACAACCCAATTCAATCCAAAATACTTCACCTGTACCCAACCCAGCAGAATCACCAATCTTGCCACCACTAATATTCTCCTAAAAATCTTAAAATCCTCACTTTTTAGTAACAAGAACTAGTATCAAGGCACAATGGCATTAAAGCATAAAAAGGAAATAAACTTACCCCACACGTATCACAACCAATCCCTGGATGAAATTTTGAGCCATGAACAGTCCACCATTGAAGAAAATTTTCTGCAGGTGGATATGGGAACTTGCAACCTTGCTCATCAGCTTTTGATCAATCCAAAGAAAACATTTGCAAACTTACATCACTACTTGAAAGTTCAATGAACGGAAATTACACAAAAAGGTAACTAACTTATGTCAAATTTCAATTTCATGTAACCTACTTTGCATGATAAAAAAAGATCAAAATTTCAATCTATGGTAATCCCCAGTTTTGGCAGAAGGTAGTAAACTTTCAAATTTCTTCACAATGAGAGCATTCACAGCAGGTACACCATCCCTAATCCCTATAATTTAACTAAAAATTACTATTTCATAAATTTAAACCACTTATAAAAACCTCCCACATCTCATTCTTCATATCTATCCCTATTTCAATTAAATAATACTTCATTCATTTTTCATCATTTTTTCTCTTTCTTCCACACTAAATCACTTACAGAAAATATGAGGTTTGATAAATAGTGGAATTCCAAATACAGAGTTTTATTGTAGCTTGCTTATAATATTTGCCTATTTGGAGATGGGAATGGAGATGGAGAACCTGATTTTGAAAAGAAAGCACATAATATTTGTGATTTCTCTTAAATTTTGGGGATGGAGATGTGTTTGGGGAACTAATACCGATAGTTATCTATCAAATCAGCAATTTTACATGTTAACTTTTAGGATTCACCTCTAATCAAAAACTTTGAAAGTTACTGAAGATTCTTTTGAGCTTACGGGTTTCTTCTCAACAAAAAAAAAAAAAATACTTAACTAAGACACAAATTTGATCAAAGTTGGTTCCTTTTTATTGTATTAGCCATTCAAAAATAAGTGAGATATATGCCCTTTAAACCACAACCTAGAAAAAGAATGCAACCAAATTATATGGCTTCAAAACCATGAAAACTCACTTTTGAACATATTTCTATTTTGGATTTGCTCTTGGAAGACTTCTGCTTTTCTAAGTGCATATTCAGAAGAAAATTGTTCCACCAGTGCATATTCAAGTGGCTTACAAACTTTTGGAAATCCACTTGGATGTCGAGATTGACAAATTTGACACATAATCACACCATCTTCTGGGACAATGATGCATGCCTCACAATAAACTAATTCAGAAAGGGAAAGAAAACTTTAAATAAGCATATATCCTATCAAATTATAGATAAACAAACATCATTCATCCTTAAAAAGACATCAATAAAAAGTGGAGCCTAAGATCACCTAAGCTCAAGCTCGGCTCATTTAGCTTAACAGAGTTTATACTAGAGCTTGGCTTGTTTAGGGCTCTATTTCTAAAGCTCGAGCTTGGCTCTTGAATCGTTTTAGTACTAGCTCAATCTTGGGCTCGGCCCGATTCATTTATTATTTGTTAAATATTTAACTATTTTATTTATATACATTAATAATAATACTACACATAGTTATAACAATATTTTTGTATAAAAAATATACTTTTTTTAATTACCTTTGATTATAATTCTGTATAATACAATTATTATGAAAATATATGTTTAGCATATGAAACAAAACATTTATAAATAATAGGCTCTATATATGAAACTCAAACTCAAGCTTGTTTAAGCTCCAACTTGATTTGAGCTTTTAGTTAGCCACTCTTGAGTAGCTTATGAACGGCTCGATCCTTAACACCCTATACATAAGAAAAACCAATGTGATGATAGTAAGCATACCATGCCCACAATTAAGAACAACAGGCTGAAATAGCAATTGCTTGCAAGCAGAACAAAGAGCATCAGCAACTGTTACCTGCTTGCAATTTTCACCAGAACTCCCATCATTTGATTTATTTTCATCATACGGCGCAAAGCAAAACAGGCCTTGTTGTTTATCATCTATACCGTATAGACAAAGAACTTAAATACAAATTTCATGAAACCGCTAAAAAAGGATAAGTTAAGTTGCTTCTATTTCTTATCTATATAAATACATTAATCATTGGTTGAATGTTCGATGTTTACCACGTGTTTGTTTTTCCCTTATGCCATACGAAATTGGATACATTTTATTGAGAAAAATGTCTAGCATCAGACAAATGGCTGGAAAATGACGATAAGGATGCCTGCATAGCGGACAATGAGATTGACCTCTCTTATCCATGGATTTGTGGCAGCACCAGAAGCATGTGACATGGCCACAAACTGCAAAAAAATAAAATAATAATAACAAAGAAATCAAGAACAGTGCCACTTTAAATGATAAAGATACTACCGAATGGCACAATTGATGGAAGAACAACAATTTTGATAGCATTTCCTACCTAAAACAACAGGTTTGTATAGAAGGTCTCTGCAACAAGAAAGCAACGGTTTAATTCAAAAACATCATCACCAATTATACAATTAAGAAGAAACAAAATTTTACAATCAATTGATATACACACACACGCACAACTATGGAAGTAACAGAATAAATCCATCAACTGAATTTACCTAGCATCACTATTACACTATAATTGAAATTTGTAGATTACAATCATCAAATTATTGGCTCATCTAATGATATACCAATCTTCATCACACCATCATCATCGTACTCAGTATATCACACTATTAACAAAGTTAAGGTAGGGCTTGAGGAGGGTAAGATGTAAATGTTGTATGTTGGTACCAGAAAAATGAAAGCAAATCAACAAGAACAAACTCAGATTATTGGAAATCCTTCTCCAAAGTTTTTATTGATTGAATCGTATCTCTTCCATCATTGATCGACCCAATTTATAAACTCTTAATTTCTAGATAACTCTTCCTAGAGAATAGGAAATTTAATCCTGATCCTTTAGGTTAATCCCTATTAACTTGGATCCATGCTAATCTCATCAGCCGATCCAAATTACATATGATAACTAAGACCATCTAATTATCACATATAACTAAACAAGACAGAAACAAAAGACTAATTACAATAATAGTCCCTGACTATTTTATCAAGATTAGACATCATTCTCCCCCCTAATCTTGATTTTGAATTTGTCTTCTAAGTCTTGATTCCTTTGATTTCTTCCACTCCCAACAATCTTCTCATCTCTTCAAATCTTACCTTTCCACACACATGTTCAACCTTTATCATCTCGGCTTCAACACACTCACGAATATAGTGAAACTTCGTGCTAATATGTTTACTCCTGCCATGAAAGACAGGATTTTTAATTAATGCTATTGCTGACTTGTTGTCAACTTGGATCAGCACCTTCTCTTCGGCCATTCCTGTTACTTCAGCCAATAATCCCCTCAACCACACAGCTTGACAGGCAGCTGAGTTGGCTGCCATAAACTCTGCTTCACAGGATGAAAGTGCCACTGTTGGTTGTTTATGAGAAAGCCATGTGATTGGCTTATCATTGAAATAGAACACCACACCAGTAGTTCCCTTCCCATCTTCTTGGTCTGTTGAATAGTTGTCGCTATATCCCATCAATGCATTCTTTCCTTCGCTTGAATAATGAATACCCATCTTGGTAGTCCCTTTTATATACCTTAGGATGTGTTTTACAGCTTGCTGGTGTGTTACACTTGGGTCTTGCATGTACCGGCTTGCATATCCCACGGCATAAAGTAGATCCGGCCGAGTATGGGTCAAATACCAAAGACACCCGATAATTTTTCTATACTCAGTTGCATCCACCTTCTTTGTTCCATCTTCTTTTGTCATCTTCAATCCTGGTTCCATTGGAATCTTTGTAGGATTACAGTCCTCCATCCCCACCATCTTCAATATTTTCTTCGCATAGTTAGATCAAGTAATCTTTATACCACTATCATCTTGTATTACTTCCAACCCTAGGTAATAGGATAGTGGTCCAAGATCGCTCATCTCGAATTGCTGCTTCATTTGGTCTTTGAACAGGTTGATATCCCCAAGATTGGTTCCAGTTACCAGTAAATCATCCACATAGATGACCACTATTGTGATGCCATGTCTTGTATGCTTCACGTACACAGCTTGTTCAAGCTTGCACCTTTTGAACTTGTATTCTTTCATAGCTCCAGCCAGCTTCATATTCCACGCCCTAGGGGCCTACTTCAAGCCATAAAGCGCCTTAATCAACTTGTATACTTTCTGCTCTTGCCCCTTTCTTTCGAAGCCTTCTGGCTGCCTTACGAACACCTCCTCATTCAATTCCCCATGCAAGAAGGCTGTCTTTACATCTAGATGATGTACAGGCCAGCCATTCTGAGCTGACAAAGCAAGCACCAATCTGACCGTTTCCAGTCTTGCCACAGGCGCAAACACTTCTTCATAATCCACCCCTTGCTGTTGAATGTAGCCTTTGGCTACAAGTCGAGCTTTGTGCTTTGTAATCTGATCCTTTGCATCTCTTTTGATCTTATAAACCCACTTCAGCCCTATGGGTCTCTGACCAGCTGGCAGATCAGTCAGCTTCCACGTTTTATTATTTTCTATGGAGGCTATTTCACTGCACATAGCTTCGTCCCACTCCTTTTGTCCAACTGCCTCAGAAAAGTTCACTGGTTCACCTTCAGTGAGAAGAAGCTCGTACACTTCATTTAAGTTTCTGAATCCTTGCACTGGAGTGTCATCAAAAGGCTGTTTCGGAGCTTTTGCAGGGTCTGACATGTTGCTGATCAGGGGTGTCCCTTGAAACAATGGTCCTCTACCTTGAACCTTGGATCTTGGGCTGCTGAAAATAGATACTGGGGATTCTCCTCCTGCTCTTTGCCCGTCGCTTCTAGGAGTGTAATTGTGTTCGTTTACTTTTGGGCTTGATGGGCCTGCTTCTGCTTCATTTTCTATTTGTGGATCCGAATGTATTACAAACTCTTTTTCCCCGTCTTGATCCAAATGTTGGTGATGTTGCCATTCCCATTTGCGAGCCTCATCGAAAATTACATCCCTGCTGATGACAATCTTCTTGTTGTTGACATCATACATCCGGTAGGCTTTAGTGCCTGGTTCGATCCCCAGATGAACCATCGGGTTGCTGCGGTAGTCGAGCTTCTTCAGCAGGTTGGTAGGTACTTTCACGTGCCCTACACAACCGAATACCCGGAGATGGTCAAGCTTTGGCTTTCTTCCCTTTAAAGCTTCGTAGGGAGTCTTATCCTTTAGGCCTCTGGTAGGTACTCGATTCAAGATGTGAACAGGATGTCTCACGGCTTCGGCCCACAGGTCTTGTGGCATGCTCATGGCACTTAGCATGCTTCATGTGGCATTTAGAATGGTCCGGTTTCTCCTTTCAACCACTCTGTTCTGTTGTGGCGTGTAGGGGGCAGTGAGCTGCCTTGAGATCCCCTCCTCTTCGCAGTATTGTTTGAACTCCGTGGAGTTAAACTCTCCCCCCTATCCGTTCTTAGAACCTTTATATTCCTTCCATACCGGTTCTCGGCTGTAACTTTAAACTCCTTGAATCTTTCCAGGGCTTCACTTTTTGTTTTGATCAGGAATACCCACATGAACCTGCTATGATCATCAACAATCAGAAAGTAGTACCTGTTTCCCGCAGCCGTGGTTGGAGTTAAGGGCCCACATAGGTCGCCATACACCTGCATGAGTGGTGCTTCAACTCTGAGGGTTGTTTGATCAGGAAAGGGCTGTCGTGCGTGCTTACCGGCCTGGCATGCTTCACACAAACGAGTTGGGTGATCGAGTGGAGGTATTCCTTCAGCGAGATTACGTGTACTCAGGTTCTTGATGGTATCAAAACCAACATGTCCAAGGCGGGCGGGCCACAGCCAGCTTGGGTTGCTGATTTCAGAGAGTAGACATATGGGAGTGGCGACTTTCAGGTCGATCTTGTACAGCCTGTTGGTTGATCTCTTCACCTTCATCAACACTGATCCATTGGGGTCTGTTATGGTTAGGATTCCTTGCTTGATCAGGACTTCACAGCCTCCTTCATCTGCTTGTCCCAGGCTGAAGATGTTGCTCTTCAAGAATGGGATGTAGAGAATGTTGGTAAGGAGTTTCTGGTCCCATGTCTTGCACTCCAAGAGTATGGAGCCTCTTCCTTCTACCTTCACACATGAGTTATCCCCGAACCTCACTGTGCCTTCGATGTTGGTGTCTAGGGTTGTGAACAGCTCCTTGTTCCCAGACATGTGATTCGTAGCACCTGTATCAAGGTACCACTTGGTCTTCTGATTCATAACTGGCTGGGAGCACCTTTTTTTCACTTAGGAGGGTGGGCCCATCGGTGGTCGCATGGGCTGATCATCAGTCTTCCGGGTAGGACAGTCGGCTGAAAAGTGCCCATACCCATCACACCTGAAACATTGAAGTTTCGATCTGTCCTTCTTGAACCTTTCAGCATTCTGTCCTCCCTCGTGTGAGTTAGCGCCACAGCCTGTGCCTCGTCCACGTCCACTAGACCGACCTCGGCCTCTTCCTCTGCCCCTGGTGTTGTCATAGCCATTCCCTCGGCCTCGGCTGTGCCCTTTCTCCTGTCCTTTCTTTAAATCATAGTTGTCGTGTGTCATGAGCAGCTGGTCTTGGCTTGTGTTGGAGCTTCGTGCTCCTGTTCTTTCCTCGTAGGCCTTGAGCCTCCCAACAACTTCCTGAAACTTTACTGTCTTCAAGTCCACCAGCTGCTCTATTGTTGCGGCTATGTTTAGGAACCTCTCTGGTATGGCAGTGAGTAGTTTTCTCACCAGAGTGGTTTCCTCGATGGCTGATCCAAGGGCGGCTGACTTGGATGAGATCCCAGCCAATTTAGCGGCAAAGTCATCTATCTTCTCACTATCCTTCATTCGGGCAGCTTCAAATTCGGCTTTGAGAGTCTGTAGCCGTGCTTCCATGACCCGTTCCACTCCCAGATGGCGGGTTTTGATCGCGTCCCAGATGTCCTTGGCATGCTCACAATGAGCAATCTGTAATACCAAGTCTTCCGGAAGCGATTGATAAAGATAGGCCACAGCTGAGTTGTCCTTCCTTGGGTCTACGTCCTTCCCTGGCTCAATGGCTTCCCAAATCCCGTGCGCCCTGAAAATTGCTTTGATTCTGAGTGACCAGATTGGGTAGTTCGTGGCTGTCAAAATCGGGCATTGGAATGAGAGGCTAGATCCTTCTTTTGCCTGCACCAATTGCTTTCCCGCATCGCCGGTTTCTCCCATCGTAGTCGCTTGCCTTCTGTCCTGGATTTCGAGCCTTGATCCTGCCCTTTGGATCGCTGGTCCCCTTCGATTCCTTCGGCTCTGATACCACTTGTTGTAAGTTGGTACCAGAACAATGAAAGCAAATCAACAAGAACAAACTCAGATTATTGGAAATCCTTCTCCAAAGTTTTTATTGATTGAATCGTATCTCTTCCATCATTGATCGACCCAATTTATAAACTCTTAATTTCTAGATAACTCTTCCTAGAGAATAGGAAATTTAATCCTGATCCTTTAGGTTAATCCCTATTAACTTGGATCCATGCTAATCTCATCAGCCGATCCAAATTACATACGATAACTAAGACCATCTAATTATCACATATAACTAAACAAGACAGAAACAAAAGACTAATTACAATAATAGTCCCTGACTATTTTATCAAGATTAGACATTAGTAAACAACCTTACCTCGTCTCATAGAAATAGAGAGACTGTTTCCAATGAGACCCCTGACTCATGATGCTTGATTAACAGACCAACCCAACGCTTTTAACATTATTTCACAAAAATCAAGTAAATTACGTTAAAATTAGTGCAGACTTACTTTTACCCCTCGAGGGTCGACACATATATGAATTGTATGAGCGCACTGCAGACGAGGCTAACCAATCTTCATCACAATTAGTTTATAATGTTATTATGGGTCCTGCCATGAAATTTTCTTACTGTTTAGGTTCTTACGAGTGCAGCTCCGACTATTAGGAGTATTAGAGAGAATAAATTAGCTAGGATTTAAATATTTAATGGAATAAACTTTAACCATAACTAAATAAATGATTTGGTTATATTTACTTTGTAATCATGTACATTATAGTTTTATAAAAATTACAAAGCAGATCAATACTACATAATAAATTAATATCTAAGGGGCTGTTTGATATCATCGGAATGGGTCTGTTTGTTTTAACAAAAAAACACATCTGAATGGAATGAGAATGTCTAAATCAAGGTCTGAGAACCAAGCTCTGAATCACGCTCATCAGAACCATGCCCTCGCCCTCCCTCCGCTCGTCGTCGCCGCTATCCCCCCGTCCAGCGCAGCCGCCCCTCCGCCCGTCACCATCATACCTACATCCAGCGTCGATGTACCTCACAAACCCCTAGCCGTTGCCATTGCTTACGGCTTCTTCAACTGTCACGACTTACTCATCTGAACCATGCCCTCGTCCGCGGCCCAGCATCGCCGCCTTCCCGCCCGTCGCTTTTGTCCCTTCGTCCAGCACCGTCGTCCCTCGCAAACCATGCCTTTTTCGTCGCCGTCGCGTACGGCTTCATCTACTGCCGCGAACTACGACCTCGCCGTCACACCCCCACCCCCCTTCGCCACCGCCCTCGCCGTTGCAAACCCACAACTCCTCTCAGATGTTCTTGTGTTAGACCGAATTGGTTTGTACCAAATCTGAATTGATTTGGGTGTGGGTGTTTCGGTTAAGAAAAGAGGGTAAAGAAAGAGGGTTTTGTTCAGACATATTCAACCAAACAGTTTAACTGGTTCACCACTTAATGATTCAAACCCTCTTAATCATTCAGGCATCTTAACCATTGAATACTTAATCATTCAGATCCTACCAAACGACCCTTAAGAGGCTTTATCATCAATATGATACAAGTGCACGAAATGTAATTCTTACAATAATCGCCAAGTTCCATTGGTCTGCTATCCTAATCATGATTTTCTTACCCCCAGAGGGAAAGGCCCTTCCCTTTTGGGCCGGTTGTGGGCAACGAAGGTAACATATTACAACCTTCAAACTTCCTAATTCTCTGTAACAAAATGTCGTCCACACGTATAATGTATATATTTATATATGCGTACGCTTTCAAGGGACAAAACTAAAATTGAACTAATTTGAACGTTATTTTACTTAATTTTACTTAATTTTGTGAAAGTAACGTTAAAAGTGTCGGGTTGGTTGGTCCATAAGCAAAGGTCACGTTGTCTCTCTGTTCACCCCTAGGCTGAGGAGCAAAAGGAGGAATCTGCCCTAGGAGAGGCTCGCGTTTGATTAGCTAGTTGATGAGAATTTACTACACAGGAAATGGAACAAAAAACTGCTGAGGGTGAGCTAACTCCAAAAACCCATCCTCAGTTCGGATTGCATGCTGCAACTTGCCACCTAGCTACGCGTCTGGATATGAAGGCTACATTTTACCCTGCTCAAAATCTCCCTTTGACTTTGCTAAGGGTAGGATATAATTCATGATGATTATCGGCACTCGGCAGAACAAACTAAATTAGACTAATTTCAATAGAAATTAACAGAACTATAAAAATGTAATGTTGTATACATAATAACTCCATATTTCATACAAACATGTTGGAAACAACTCATTCAATTCAAAACCCTAAGTTAAGCAGAAAAATGAAATATGATTGCGTGAAATGGAATTGCAGAAAAATAATCGGAAGCTTGGAGACATTACAGGCAAACGACGCATATAAAATGATCGGAAACCTGCTCGGATTCATAGCCTTCTTCCATGGCGGATCTTTTCAATTTTGAATTTTATTTTCAAAGGAATTAAATAAGAAAGTCGGAGCACGCGATCCCAAAGACCACTCCATTTCATAACCAACCAACCAAAACTATTCCATAAAATATTAATTTCTCTCTCTTTCATACATACAACCAACCAAACTTAATTTTTTCACTCTTATTCACAACCAACCCAACCTAATAATATTTACCAATCACAAAAATACACATGGCATAAAAAATCTTGTTTAATAATATTATAATGACCAATCAATGGTTGGTGGACCAACTTGGTTGTGGGTATTTAATCAATTTTTCTTTTTTCTTTTTTAGTTTTTGGCAAACAACCAAATATTCAAGTCATGAATGAAAGTGGTCTAAGACCATCATCATTCACGGTCCATCCTAACCCAACCTTTTAATAAAAAAATAATTTCTCTATCTTTTACTTATACAACCCAATCAAACTCAGTTTTCACTCTCATTAACAACCCAACTTTTACTACTTTTTATTAAATATATACAATTTATGATTTTTAGTTTTTATTAAAAGTTATTATATTTTTTAGTTTTTATTAAATAAATATAATTTATGATTTTTCAAATAATAAGTTTGATCCATAAAATCTTCTAAACCAATAAAAAACTTTCAAGTTTTATATAAGATAAATCAATGATTTTTATATTTATTTTATTTTAAAAATACATTTTTTAAACGAATTCCGTTTTGAACAAAATTTATGCCGACATGTTCATTAAAAAAAACTGATCAAGACTATGTTATCAGATTTTTTTAAAATGTTAATATTAGTATTTATTGAATAAAATAAGATTAACTAAAGCTAATTATGTTAAAGTATAAAGAAAAAGAAAAAAAAACAAATTTATTGGGTTGCAATCAAGATTGCGGGAGCGAGCAGATCGAAGGGTTTTCCATTTTTTCTTTTTTTTTTTTGTTTTTTGAATAGTGTCACAACCCAATCTAGATCACCAATGGGGATGGTCTAACGAGCAACGGGCCAATCTGTTCGTTTTGGTCGTGTGTTGGACCTTTCAATCTTGGCTTCGTTTTGTACTAGTGGTATGACGGAGGTATTGGATAAGTGATAGGAAAATTAGGTCGTGGGCTAGATTTTCCCACCCGATTTTACAGGTCTTTATCGTCGTGTCTTTCGGCGGGTACTTGGGTCGGGTTTTCCCCGGGAATTGGTGGCTGTGGGCTAGGGGCTCCGTCCTTCTGGACTAGTAGCCAATTTGGACATCCTTTAGCCATTGAGGGCCGCGTACAGAATACCTAACAGTTGATTAGTTGGCCGTTAAAAAACAAGACCACGTAACGTTTTTCTATCATGGCCATTTACTTTTCTAATATATCTTATAATAAATAAAGATTCGCATTCACAAATATATAAAGTAGAGATTAATTGAAATTATTAATTCTTAATAAAACGAACAAGTTACAACAAAACATCAAATTTGTGTAGAATGAAGTGTTTAGAGATTTACTAATTGATATTCTCATTTTCTTGTTATAAATTGTTAAATATTTTCTTGACAAAATTACACATTTGAACCTTTATGTTTGTAAGAAATAACAAATATGAACCTTTAACTATCTTAATTACGCTAAAAACCTTTAAGTATTTAATTTGTTTCAACTTTTAACCTTTACATTAACCTCGGTTAGATTTACCAGTTAAATCTAGTCATGTGCACAACATGTGATGGGTATTCTAGGTATTTTGATCTTTTGTTATTTTTAAACCTAAAACCCACTATTTAATAATTTACTCCAAATAGGGGTGTTCGAAAATTAGGGCCAAATCCCACCCAGAAGTTCACGTGGTTCCTCCGTCTTTGGTTAGTGTTCACCCAGAAGTTCACGTGGTTCCTCCATCTTCAGTTAGTGTTCGAAACCTAGTGTTGTAGTTGAATAGGATTTATCATTGTTACTACTGCCATTGTTACATAATGATAAAAAGAAAAATAATAAATCCTATCCAACTACAACCTTATGTTTCGAACACTAACTGAAGATGGATGAACCACGTGAACTTCTGGGTGAACACAAACCGAAGAGGGAGGAATCACGTGAACTTCTGGGTGGGTTTTAGCCCTAATTTTCGAACACCCCAATTTGGAGTAAATTATTGTATAAGATACGATAATACGTGAATAGTGGGTTTTATATTTAAAAATAACAAAAGATCAAAATACCTAGAATACCCATCATAGTTTTTGCACATGACTAGATTTAACTGGTAAATCTAACCGTGGTTAATGTAAAGGTTGAGAGTTGAAACAACTTAAATACTTAAAGGTTGTTTAGCGTAATTAAGATAGTTAAAGGTTCATATTTGTTATTTTTTACAAACATAAAGGTTCAAATGTGTAATTTTTCCTATTTTCTTTAATTTCATATATTGATTTTTTAATGTTTGAATTTGAATAATGTACAAATTAATATACTAGTTATTTATTATTTAATATTGAACTCATTTAATATAAGAGAGATATAAATATAAACCTAGTTTTTAATATATCAATGATATTTAAAATTTAGTTAAAGAGACAATAATTTTGTAATAAAAAATTGTGTCAATTTAAGTAACACAAGCGGATAGTTTGGGTTTTCGTCAGTATTGTCAGAATCGGACCGGACCAGCTGGTCGGACGGGAACCCGGGGTCGACCGGCCTAAAAACCACATGTGAACCGCCCTCAAGGGAACAATCAGTTCACTGGTCGGACCGAATTTCAAGTTTTTTTAAATAAAATCCAAAAAATTAAATATTAATATCGAAACTTGTATTTTTTTAATATGATTATGTATGTTTGAACATTAATTATATTTGCTTGAACACCAATTATGTTTGTTTAAATTTGTTTATAATTTTATAATTTTTTTTTGAATTTTTTATATATTTATTATGTAATCCGGTTCTTTAATCCGATTTGATAAATTCAATCAATAACCAATAAGACGTACGATTCGACGTACAATCCGGATATGAAAACATTGGTTTTCACTATACATCACAAATTGCAATTTTAATTGGTTAAAATTGCAAAATCCATGTTGGATTAGAAGTACACGTAAGACTAAAAATTCAAAACCCAGCCAGCCCAGTGAATTCAACTAAATATTGCGTGGCAGTTTCGTTAATTCCAGTAACCACAAGGGCATTTTCAAACCACTGTGTAAATTTATACCAAAGAAACACCCAATAAAGAGCTCTCTCTAGAAACTCCGACGTCATTTCACCGGAGAGATGGGGCAACAGTCGTTGATCTACAGTTTCGTTGCCAGAGGAACGGTTATTCTCACCGAATACACGGAGTTCACCGGAAATTTTACCACCATCGCTGCACAATGTCTCCAGAAGCTTCCTGCTACCAACAACAAGTTCACCTACAACTGCGACGGTCACACCTTCAACTACCTTGTGGAAGATGGATTTAGTGAGTCTGATCTGATATGATCTGTTCTACTTTTGTCGTGTTCATGAACTTTCTTTCCGATCTGATAGTGTTTCTGAGAATCGGTGGTTTTTGATTGTGAAATTCCCGTCGATTTGGATTTTGTCTGGCTTAATGTAGTTAGTTTGTTAGCTTCCATTAGTTTGATTTAAGTTCAGCTAGTTTGACTCTGCGTTTGGTTTCTCGTCTTCATGTGGTTGTTCAAATTGGACTTATGTGATTGCATTGTAGAATTTGATCAACGTTGTTAGTCTGGTTTGTTTCTTGTTGATGAACATGAAGTTATTGACCACATGTATTCTGTTTGTATTGATGTGATGTGTGTTCGGCAAGCTTTAATCGATGGCATTGAATTGGTTCAAATTGCCAGCTTAGTCTTGAGTTCATCATTATCCCTTGGCTATAATTAGTATACCAACCTCATTTTGTTTGTAGTTTTTTGGATCTGAATCCCCTTTAATCGGGCTTAATACCTTAGCTCTGTTCGTTCTTGATTGAACGGTTTGCATTTGCTTTTTACATTATGTGGTTTAATGCATTATACATTGGATAAAATCTTTGTAACAGGTTCATGCTAGTTAGCTTGCTATTGGCATTAATCAATTAAATTTGATGTATTAAATTTGCAAATGTTTTGGGCTTTAGCATTGAGAATGGAGTTAACTCTTGCAAAATATCTTTGCATTCTTTCTTAGTCTCTTAGATGCTTTGTTCTTTTTGACATAGCCTGGTTTACAGCTATTGCGTGAAGCAGGCTTTTAAAACTTAAAACATATTATGATTATGCTATTTAGCTATATATGTCTGCTCATATTTTATGCTTGTAATTCCACTTGGTAGAGTTGGCCCCGTTTGCTGTGCACACATATATTGTATATATGTGTCGGCCCTCGAAGGGCAAAAGTAAAGTAGCGCTAATTTTAACGTTATTTTACTTAATTTTGGTAAAAATAACATTAAAAGCGTTGGGTTGGTCGGTTAATCAAGCACTATGAGCCGATGGTCTCATTGGAAGCAACCTCTCTATTCCTTCAGGATAGAGGCACAACTAATGGTGAGATATACTGAGTATGATGATGATGATAATTCCACTTGGTAGAGTTCCAAGGAAATTTGATGAATCTTTGCGGTTTTGGGTTTCAAAATTGTTTGGTGGGTGAAATCACTTTCTATCACGGCACAACTAAGTTAGAACGATTTTATTTTCTACCTCGCTTAGTATACTGTGATGTACAACAATAATTTTACATCACCATTAGACAAAACCTTATATATGTATCCATTTTGCTTAGAAGTACAAGTATAAGTATTTAAAATCACCGAATTGGCAAGGGTTAGGCTGCAAGATAGTAACTTTTTAGGCTGTGGTCACTTATAATGCTTGCAAACCTAGTCTTATATTTGCATTCTAAAAAATTATTTTATAGTTGACTACTTGTCTTGTTATATATATATATATATATATATATATATATATTGTGAACTCAATTTTTATATTGGAATGGAGGCTTGTTTCCGACATTTTTCTCCATGCATGTTGACTAACTCTTTTTAACTTAATAAATTATGAAGCATACTGTGTTGTGGCCGTTGAATCCGTTGGTAGACAGGTTCCAATGGCTTTTCTTGAGCGAGTCAAGGAGGACTTCACCAAGAAATATGGAGGTGGGAAAGCTGCAACAGCTATTGCCAATAGTCTAAGCAAAGAATTCGGGTAATCTTACACCTTAGTTTGTTTAGAACGTTCAAGGTTCTAACTTTTTAACTGATATCCCATCACATTCTTTTTCATTAATACCAGTCCTAAACTGAAGGAGCAGATGCAGTATTGTGTGGACCATCCGGAAGAGATCAGCAAACTTGCAAAGGTCAAAGCCCAGGTTTCAGAAGTCAAGGGTGTGATGATGGAAAATATTGAGAAGGTAAGATTTAATAGGCATTCCAATAAGATTATGGAACTTTCAATGTTGGAGTTTTTTTTTTCATTTTATTTTTTATTTTGAATTTTGTAGGTGCTTGACCGTGGAGAGAAGATTGAGCTTCTGGTGGATAAAACAGAAAATCTTCGCTCTCAGGTCAGTGATTTTTAGAGTAGCAAATTAAGGTGCTATAGGTTTAGAACTCACTAAACAGAGTCTTATTCAGCAAGTCAGGTTGCCTCTGTTTTCCCAGTTGTAACAAAAAAAACTCTTCATCTCTTGCCTCAGCTGTCTGGACCTCATTACTTTGGAGTGCCTAAGAAGGCTAAAAAGTATATTTTGCCTAAAAAGGCTAAAAACGATTTTTAAAATCTCTAAAACCAAACCAAATTAACTCCGATTGAACTCATTTCGATGGCATTGGAACTGTCTCATCGAACCTACAATATTTGTTTTTTGGTTTTAGCTTTAAAAACTAGTTTTAGAGTTTGGATTTTAGGGCATGTTTTTTAAGCTTTTAGGTTTTATCTTTAAGTTTAGGGTTTGTTTTTATAATTTTGGTAATTGGTTTTATTATTAGGGTTTATTGTTTATGACTTAAGGTTTAAGTTTCAGGGAATTTCAAGCGGTTCCAATGATGTAAAAATGAATTCAATCAGAGTTTGTTTGGGTCGGTTTTCGAGTTTTTAAAAATCCTTCTTAGCCTCCTTAGGCAAAAAAGACTTTTTAGGGGAACCTTCCCCTACATACATATATGTATAACTATGTATGTGTGTATATCTATATATATTTCAAATTAGTCAAAATAAAATATCATAGCCAAAAGAGCAACATGCTGAAAATGGTGCAAAATTTAAGTTTAATGCATACAACCTTCTAAATTGTTCTACCTAAATATGCGCAGAAATTGTTTAATCTAGTGTAATGTTATTGTTTTTCTATTACATAAGAAATGCGTAAGATATGGTAAACAAACTAAAAAGTGTATGTGGGTCAAATAGACCCAACCTATTTCTACCCGTGCTTAAAATGACCTAATATTGGGTCCCATGTTTGTTCTGTCAGAGGGTATGTCCTCGTTAAGGCGTAACCTTGGTTTTCAATTGCGCGGATATTGCGCTGATGCGGGCGCAATGCAATGGATGTGGCGATGCTATTACATGATGTGCCAATGTTGCGCCAGAATTTGCAACAAAATGCACTTGATGCGTGCAACGTGAGTTTTTTAAACAGGCTAGATGTTTTTATAAACAGTCAGTTTTTTTTTTAAAGCATTTTTTGTTTGTATTTTGACTTTTTTAAGCATAAAGGAAATTCTCATCGACATTTTTAAGCATCCATAATTTTTTTTTTAATTATTTTGAAGTCTAGTATCGTAGTGACAATGCATATATTTTTTTGTTTCTTAAATTCTTGTGAAACTTGGATGTTTTATGTATATATAATTTTTAATTTTTTTTTATTAACAAACGTATCGTCTACGTGATACACTCCCATCGCCATCACGCATTGCACATTGGATTTTTGGACCAAGCTTTTTTCGCAATTATTTACATATTTTTATGGGCATGCCGTTTATCCTAATGACCAAAGTCAACCTGAACCTGTTTTGATGGTGAGAAGGTTTAATACTATGTTTCAGGCACAAGATTTTAGGACACAAGGTACACAAATAAGGAGGAAAATGTGGTTGCAAAACATGAAGATAAAACTGATAGTTCTTGGAATCATCATTGCCTTGATTCTCATTATCGTTCTATCGGCATGTGGTGGTTTTAATTGTGGCAAGTGAGGTATTCTTCTGGGATTGTAAAATCTCTCATTCTTCAAGGCTTTGTTGTCTCGTCCTCTTTTTGTTTGCCGGTGATTTTCTTTTGCTAGTTTCTTTTTGAGTGACACACGGGCATAGGATGGCCTCTCTTTTGTGACAAAAAAGATTTTATCTTATGATATAGCAGTTGTATAGTTTGTACCTTAGGTATCATTTGACATCAACTTCGACATCTCGTAGGAAAACAATATGATTGCTGTTTTGTATTATGTTTTCATGACCGAGATTTGCAGAGTTTTACTTTTGTTATACAACTGTGTGACTAAAACTTGGATGTAGTCAATTAGGGAATCAGGGTGGGGTTGAAACCGGTTTAGGACAATTTAATGAAATGTGAGTCGACAAGATTGAGCTATATTTAGTTTTGTAGCCAGTTCTTGATTTTTTAACAGTGTTAGGTACATCACCATATGTGATGAGAAATTCAACCGTCTCACCTGTTTGATGCTCTAGGTTAGACTCGAATTCGAGATCGTCCAAGAGGAAACCTGAAGGAAAACCCACTGCTCTATCATGACCAGAATTCGAACCTAAAACCTCTCAAATATGTAAAGTACTGGATTCAGTTTTTTGGTTGGGGAGGTTCTTTTGATAAAAAAAATAGTACTTGATTTGGGTTTTTGGTTAGCCTGATAATAATATTTTGAAAAAACAGGAGCTTTATTGGTATATTTGGTTGGCCCGATTCTTGATATTTTGAAAAACGGGTACTTGGTTAGGGTTTTTGGTTGTATATTTTAGAAAACACTGCTGCCACCTCAGCTGTAGGAAACCGCTACCACTATGACCTTTGTCATTGCCTCTACCCGTGATTGTCACTAGAGGTGCGTAAATCGGGTTTTTTTTTTTAATCGGTTGCGGTTCTAATTGGTTCCAGTTCCGGTCAACAAAGTCAATACCAGGTTCCGGTTCCGGGTTTCGACCGGTTTAGGTTTTGGCCGGGTACAGGCGGAACCAGTTCCGGTTTCCCGGTTCCGATTCTGGTTTTAATTTGTCTAAAAAACCGGACCCGTTTGTACCCATCGGTTCGGGTATAACCGGTTCCGGGTCCGTTTTTTTTTTTCCCACCTCTAATTGTCACTAGCCGCTATAAAAACATATACACCGGTTGTATTTATTTGATCTTTTTTCCCTTACAAATTAGAATCCATTTTGAACTGTTGTACACACTTGATTCAGAATTGATTTTTGGATTAATAAAATGATCTATCAACTATACTGACGACCTGAGAATTCTTGGAAACTATTGATGCAAATTGTACTTGTCACCTTGCTAGCAACAAACCCACCGAACGTAAAGGGATAGAAATTCTAGAACACCTTCCTTGATCCGATTACTATGATATAAGTCAAAACTTCCAATCTAATTAACATAGTTACCGAAATCGCCAAGGATGCTGTGAATTGTGTATTGGATCGCGATGTAATGGATCGCAATTCACTAACGACTCCAATCGCTTCGGTACGGCAATTCGGTTCGTTCGGTACGATCATGATTAACGTTTCAAGTTCAATTTGTGAGAGGAAGGCTTTCCTATAATTGCGAGGAAGAAAGTGGAATGGCAGGAGCATGATTGGAGGATGAAGAAAACGAAGAGTATTTTGGCATGAATACTTACGGCTCTTTTAGGTTTTTTATGTTTAAGACTTTAACATGGATTTATGTTTTCTTACATTTACATGTTAACCCTTAGAGTTATAATTATATCATAACTAACCTTTATTAAACTTAAAATTGTTTTGGAACTCATCTTTATTAACCCTTAGAGTTATAATTTTGATAAAAACTTATCCTAAACTATATTTAATTCGTTTATTTGTTTTATCGAATTTTGATTATGTAATTTTATATATTATATAATGATATTTTAGTACATTGTTTTGCACAGTGACACTCTCAAGATCAAATTAGAGTTTCTGAAACTGTTCTTCATGTTCGAATGAAAAATGCACAGCAAAAGATTGAATGAAGCAAACCAGAAAATACAAATTGATTCAAGAAAAGAACCATTAAGTTTTTACAAACAAGTTACACATATATATATAGGATAAATTGTCGCTCCATCTATGATGGTTGAGACATAACCGTCATCTTCAACTGGTTGACTACACCTATGGTCGTGTGAATTCATCTTAATATTAACCTAGACACGTTATCTATTATTTCAATTTATGGCCTCTGACCCATATTTAATAAGTTTTATATACATAACCTAAATATTAAAAAAAGCCCAAAATAAATGTATTAATTTGTCAGCATAATGGTTAAGGCTCTCATCTTTAATAATAATGGTTAGGGGTTCGAATCCATCCGGGAAAAAACCTATGCTTTTCATTAACAAACAATTCAACCTCTTTGGTTTGGTTGCAAAAAATTTTCCTTTCTTGTTTGTTAGAGTTTCAATACCAAACCATTCCTTCTTATTTTAAAACACACTCTCATTCCCAGTCATGTGTTTTTAAATAATGATCAACAACCCAAATTTCTTTCCATTTTTCAACTTCAGTCACTCTAACCGAGTAATCGGGAGGCATTTTGGATTCAAAAGAATGATAATTACTTGGGCAGGGCTGCTTAAGATTTTTGCAATTAAAACACTTGATTTTCTTCTCCTGTTTCAAATTATTTTTGACAACATTTGGCACTTTATTGAATCTTTGTTTAAAAATTTTGGCCTTCTGAATTATAATTCTTGCTGTTAAATAATTCATAGAGGAATTTCACTTTAGTTTTTTCTTACCCTTTTGTTCCAAACCACAACCAATTTTGAGACCCTTGTGATCCCATTCTGCCCGATCACTGGAATGGAACCAATGCCTGCACAAACCTGTGTAAGCCATCTTGAACTGTCTTGGTTCTTCCCTATCCAAGAATCAGAATAGAATCACTGCATGAATAACCGTGTTCGAGGCCACAGACGGATTCGGAACCGTATTAAGTTCGAACGTGTGAAATGCTCTTGTAAGCATTCTTTCCTACCCTATGTGCTATGATACCACTTTTGCACAATGGCCTTCCCAAGATCAAATTGGAATTTCTGGAACTGTTTTTCATGTTTGAAGGAGAAATGTACAGCAAAAGATTGAAGAAAACAAATAATAAAATACACACTTGATTCAACAAAAAAAAAAGGCAAATTAGCTTTTAATAATTCAAACTTTGATCAGTTAGCCGCTGCCAGTCCCAACTATGAAAATCCTCGATAACTGTCCGAACTTTCAACATATTTACCTCTGGCGGACCGCCGTAAAAAAAATCCCAACGGCGTTAACTTTTTTCGAGTTTCGAACGGATTTTTGAGGGCTTTTGTTCAGATGGAAAATACGAGTCGAATGACGTATAACTTACCTTAAAATGTTGTTCCAAATTTCCCAATTTTGGTGTTTAAACTTTCAATTCATCAAAGAAATCATCAAATTGGGAAATTCGGTTTACTAGTTGAGCCGGTTCACCGGACGGACATGATTTCGGTTTTTTTTTTTGTTTTTATTTTTTAAAATTTTTTAACTAAAATCCGAAACCAGTCTTCGGTACAAATTAAACTTTCAACAATCATAGGAGTCAAAGAACATCAAAATAGATACAAAACCCTCCCACTTGTGCTAAAAACAGATTCTGAGGCCAGTGTTGACACAGGAATGGCTAGTAAGTCTCTAGCCATTAACGATAGAATCGGGATCTTGGGCTATTCACTTTCCACCATTCTAAAACATTGAACAGTTGACTCTATTCTTCAGCATTTTTCATTCAGAAATTTGTATAATTCACCAACAAATTCAACTCTACGTGTTTTTAAGCACATGATTCCAAATGTTTCCTAAGATTATCGTACCTTGAGTTTTGGAGGCTCACTTGTACACCCGATCACAGTGATTGCATTTGTCTCTTTCAACACCGTCTTTGTACATGAACTTTTCAAACTCAAACCTCACTTTGGATCTTGGGTATAGTTTAGTTTTCTTAGTTTGAGCTTCACTTGCTAGAGAAGGAATCTGATCATCATTGTTATTGACATCCAGGTCTATTCTTTCTTCTTCAAGTGAGTCATTTTTTCTTGACATCTACAAATTATAAGAAGACATTAACCATTATACAAGCCGATACATAAATTAAACATAACAAGCTGATACGTAACACTTTTAACGAGCCAACGGAGTATGATCTTCACTTATGTTTTTTGAAGTTCTAGCTCAGTTTGGTGAATTATGCTTTAGGAACCAACTGATAATGACCAAATTGCATATACTTGTACAACGATCAGTTTTGTGAATGGAAATAGTGTAGAGAATTTCCAGAACACGAACACCCGGATGAAATTGAAAGTCGTGGGTCGCACTTTCAGATCAAACTATTTGCGGTTCACTCAAATGTTTGATCGGATAAAAATTAATTTCAATTCAAGAACCAGTATGAGAATTTGTTGTGAATTCAAGAATGAACCAGTGAGAAAAATGAAATCATCGATCAATCTTTTGTTTGCAAGTTTTGGAAACTGCTTTCAAGCAGATCAAACTATTTGCAATCCACGACCCAGCCAGGGGCTCTGCTCCTTGGACCCTGCCAGGGGTTGCCGCCCCTTGGACCCCGCTAACCGGGGGCGCTGCCCCCGGACCCCCGCTAAGGGTGCGTTGCCTCCTTGGACCCCCCTTGAATTATAAATCATTAAACAAGCGTCCACCACACAACCAACTTATTTAATGAATTTCATAATTCGTATCAATTACACTAAAATATCAAACAAATAGAATTGTACAAATCTCTTAAGATAGTCTATCAATTTAAAGCCTAGCGATCAGAATCAGCAACAAAATAGTATAGATCATTTCTACATAACGAGCCAACAGAATAGTCTAGAACGAGCCAACAGAATCAGCAACAGAATCATTCGAAATAGTCTACCAATCGGCAACAACATCCTTCAAAATAGTGTAATCAATAGAAATTTAAAGAACATACCCCGTGGCAGAGCTTTAAACTATCTTTAGGGGGGGCAAAAATTTACGTGATCTAATTTTTTTTTCAATCGATCAGTATGTCTCGGTTACACGGGTTAAATGTTCGGGTCAATGATTCGGGTCAAGTCGGGTCAATCAATAAAAATACAAGTATATAATAATAATTATTATGCGTGAAAAAAGAGTAATATCTGAAAGAAGAATTACAATTCAGCTCGACAACCTTTGAGATTAGCTAAGGATTGTTTACGTTTATCTAGATTTGCATCAACAATTTCTTCATCAAACAAGTATCTGGGGTGGGTGGTGGCCTGGAACATGTGGCGGTGGACTGGTGGGGACAAAATTTAGGAAAGAAAATGCTATGCGATTGAGAAGAAAAAAGTAAAGAAATTAGGGTAGAAAGAAGTCAGGGGGAATGTGAGATTTAAATATTTATGAGAGCAAATTACGGTTTTGACCCATGCGATTTAAATGGTTTAACTATTTCAACCCAAAATATAATCTTTTATCAATGAAGCTCCTATGGTTTAAAAACCTAACGGCTTTAACCCCCAACCATAGTTAGGTTTGAGGGTCAAAACTGTTAGAATAGTCAAGTTTGGGGTCCAAAACCGTTATTTATTTAAACCACATGGGCTGTAATGATAGAAGATTTTATTTTGGGTTTAAATAGTTAAAATACTTAAACCACAAATACCAAAACCGTAATTTACTCTATTTAGGATAAATAAAAAGGAACAAAAAAATAGAGATTTTAATATGTGGGTAACTTTTGAAGTTAATTTTTTATTTATCAATTACGAAAAAAAAATATTTAGAAGAGATGGTAGTATATTTTTTTAAATGAGGGGGGCGAAATCAAAATTTTTTTAAAAAATTAACATTTCTGCCCGAAAATTAACACTACTGACGAAAAAAAGAGGGGGGGCGGTCGCCCCTCCCCGTCCCTACATACCTTCGCCCATGAACATACCGCAAGGAGGTCGGAAATGGAAGATGGTACCCTTCGAAGTCTTGAAGTCTTGAACGATCAAAGAAAGTTGTTACCCTTTGACAAGGGCGGCCCTAAAGATTGAGGTGCCCGAGACAGGTCTGGAAAAAAAGACCCCTAGCGAATACAAATATTAAAGCAGATGTGTTCAAAAAAATCGAAAACCGAACCGTATTTGTAACTAAAAAACGAATTTTGAATTTGGCTTTTGGTTCGGTTTCCAACCATATCCGAGTTCCAAATTAGGTTCCTAATCATATCCGAATTCTGAATTTCGGTTTTCGATTCGGTTATCGGTTCCATTTTAGTTTGAATTTGGTTTGTTCGGCTTATTCAGTTAACCGATTAAACCTAATTCAGATTTAAAATTATTATTCTATAAACACTATATAAGATAAAATCCGATTTATTCGGTTTTTAACAAGTTTATTTGGTTGATTCGGTTTGTGACCGGATTATTTGGTTGAATTCGGTTTTTAATCCGTTCAATTCGGTTTGTTTGGTATTAACCAAAACTGAACCGAACCACTTCCCGACTTTGGTTCGGTTTTCGGATAGAATGAAAACCGGTTAAATCAAACCTATGAACACCATTGATTTAAATGACATAAAAGTAATTTCCTATGCTTTATGGGGAATTACTTTTTGTAACTATTAAATCGTATTTTTATAAGTAGTTCCTTTTCGTTATCTATAACTTGTTGGTTCTCGTTTAAATAAATCTCTGTATATACGTCAAAAAAATTGCGCCCCTAAAAAATGAGCCCGGTACGGGGGTCGGGTTTGCCCTCCCCGGGCCGCCCCTGCCCTTTGAAGGAAAGTGTTACGGGTCAAATAAAGTTGTTACCTAGAAGTCTTAAATGATCGAAGGAAGCTGGTACCCTTTGAAGTTGAGTGTTACTGATTAAATGAAGTTCTTACCTTGGTACAACGACGTGCCAATAAAAATTGGAAATGGAGCTTGACAATGGAACGCCTAAAAAAAACCCAAGAGGTCGGAAATGAAATCATCATCTTGAAAAGGGGAATCGAAGTATGGGAAGAGGATGGAACCACCCTAATTAATGTCGCTCTTGACTCTTCGAATTTCGAATACAAAGGCTTTCAAAATCAAATAATGGAACCGTCTCTTAAAACCCTAAGTTGGGTTTTTTGAGTATACCCAAACATAGCATGTGGGGTACCCAAAGACCGAACCATTCTAAGTTCTCGGGTTCAGGTAATAGACTTTTTTCTGGTTATATGGGTTTGAGTAGGTTTTTTTCGGGTTCGGTTAGAATGTTAGATAAACACACCCGTAATTTAAAGATATATAGGGTTAGATGATGAACATAAGGAAAGCAATTTATTTAATTGTTTGAAAGGAAAATAATTTGTGATTATTAAGAAAACATTATTGTCCCAAATCAATGGGGGTTAAAAAAGGGGAAAAAAAGTCAAAAGAACTTTTATAATTACTTGTATATTAAAAACTAACTGTTATGAATAGTATTTTTATTATATTAAATTGTTTTTTATTTTATTATATTAAATTAAACAATTTTATTTTGTTATCAAATATACTAAATAGTTTTATTATATTTAACTATTATTACTTTTACTAATAATACTTTGTGAAGGAAAATGATTTATAATTTTATCCTTGAGTGACATCATTCATGTTCTTGTGTGTGCGCTTTGATATTTATAAATGTTGCTTGTGTTTTGATATTTGGGGTCATGACTAGTGTTTTCGTGGCCAGACTTGGAACCATGACTAAAATCGGTCGGTTATGTGCCTCTGAACCAATTTTCATATCATTTGGTTTAATCTGTAACGACCAGTGAACCAATAAAACGTCTGGTTCAATGCTTGGTTCAATTATATGAAAACATTGGTCATGAGGAAATCCTCGACGCAATATGCGCTAGATGCCAACATCGGTTATAAGTATTTTTTTTTCTAATGCTATCTGTATCATTGCATATGCGTTTATGTTTTTTGGGTTTTATGATGGAGAGGTTGCTGCTTTTATAACATAATACACTTTAAAATTTTATGTGAAATGATATTTGTTTGTGTTTTTGTACCTGTATATTCATATTTAAAACCATCTCTGCGTTTTGGTACTCGAGGACATGACTAAATCCCTGGCGCAACGCTCGTGTTGCAATTCCTCTAGTTTATTTGAAATGACATAGATAGAGATTTTATTAAACAAACATAGAAAGCTTTATTTATTTAGGGGTCGTTTGGTAACATATAAACCATTAAATGATGATTGGTTAATATGTCTGAGTGGTTAAGAGGATCTTAACCAATAAGTGCTGAACCAATTAGACTGTTTGGTTAACATCTGAATCAAAATACAAATACCCTCATTCTTCACCAAATCCTAAGCCCCCCGTCACCGCTTCGCCAGTCGTCGAGCTTATGAACCATTCGCTATCTCAACCATCGAGCTTCGCATCGAGCTTCTGAACCATCGATGGTCTAAACTGTCGATCATTGAGCTTTGCTGCTTCGCAGCCGTCGTTCGTATATCAAGGTTGTTACAATAAAAATTGGACTTAAACATGCATAAGCATGTAAATGAGCCAAACGTTCAGTAAACCGTTCATTTGTTTAGTAAAAAATTTCGTTTATGTTCCAAAAATTTTTGTTCATATAGCTTTGTAGTTTGAAAATGTTTAAAATGTTTATTTTGATAAAACCTATCATGTCTCCACCTTAAACCTCATTACCGACATCATCTCATCAAGTCAACTAATGTTTATGTCTAGGGCATACGTACCAACAAATGGAGCCACCAGCCCAACACACACTTAACAGGGCACAACTTTGCCTTTAAGAAAATTAATAGTTTCACTTTGTCCTTACTTTGTACACTAGAACGTTCTAAAATGTCACCTTTTTCAATGTTCTGAAATACCACAATGATTGATGCTTTGAAATGTCACTATGTTTATAGTAGGGGTGTTCATCGAATTGAATTTCGAATAACTCGAATATTTCGAATCGAATGATTTCGAATTTTGAATTTTTGAAGAGCATTCGAATTCGAAATTGATTAGAAAAAAAAACAATTTGAATTCGAAATTCGAATTCGAATTGTTTTGATTTGAATTTAATTAAAAAATATTTATACTTGCTATTTTTATAGATTCAAAATATCTAATAATCAAAACCTTAAACATCCAAATATCAAATAACCAACATATAAGTTGTAATATTAGATATTTGATTTAAACTAATAAAATGATAAAAGCTCAATATATAATGCCAATGATAATATACAAAAAACATAAAGTGGCAATTAATCAAAATATTATAAATTAACAACCAAAATGATTAATTTTTCGAGCTTTCGGAATGACGTTTTTGTTGTGAATGTTTGGGTTTAGCTTATTTAAAAGTGTTAAAATTATGGGTATTTTATAATTAAATTGGCATTTGTGTATAAGCTTTTAGTTTTATAAACTAAACCGCCTAATTAAAAAGTGTTTTTTTAATATAGTAGTATATATAAAATAAAAATATATAAATAATATAAATTCGAATTTCGAATCGAATCGAATTAAAAATATGAAATTCGAAATTCGATATTATACTACGAATCGAATCGAATTCGAATATGAAAGTTCGAATCGAATTTCGACTTGGTGTTTTTCGAATTGAAATCGAATCGAATTTCGATTTTTTTGAGTCATATTCGAAAACTGAACACCCCTAGTTTATAGATATGTTGAAATAGATCTTTGATATAGTTATTTGATATGATTGTCTAGATCGTCCGTCGCACAAGTTTTCACCTTAAACCTCACTACTGACATCATCCAATCACGCCAATTAATGATTAATTATGTATAGGGCATACGCACGATCAAGTGGAGTCGCCAGCCCACACACTTGACATGACACGACTTTGCCATTAGTGGAAATTGTCAAACCCCGAGCCGGCGGGCTGGATCGACTTTCCCGTCGGGCGGAAGGTTCTCAAGGCGCGATATCGTTGTGATAATCAAAATGATCAGATTGTTTACATGGCACATGATATATAAATGGGAAATGTTAAAATGACATTGATATAGAATTACAAAGTTAAATTACATAAGTCATGTTCATAATTTAATTGAGTAACTCTGCCCAAAAGAATCATAGAGTTTTCTATCTTGTAACTGCACAAGATTTACAAGATATGTCATCAAAAGTTATGCACACAAAATGTAGCTAGGTCCACTATAAAAGTCCACCAGCTAATGCATCCTGAGTCTGGTGACTAAACATGTTCATCACCTGAGAAACATGCATTTAAACAAAGTCAATACTAGGTTGGTGAGTTCATAAGTTTAGTTATTTAAAACTGTTGGAGTTATTTACACAACATCTTGTGATACACAAGTCTTAGTTATTCTCATTTGGCATTAACTCATCCACATGTCGTCTCTATAGATACACCTATAGGTAGGATATTGTCCAGTCAAGCATGCTTATATATAGGGCATACGTAAGGGACAAGCCCCAGCCAACATCCCACTACACACTTGACAGAACTCAATACCACCTGTATTGTAGCTATAGATATCCATTTCATCATCCATAGACTTAATCACAATCAAGATCTCTGTTATGACAAACCATTACAATACCATGATATCAACATGGTACAATAGGTATCTAAATAGTACAATTCTCCACAGTTATAAATGGTGGACTACCACAGATATTAATGGTGGTATGTACTTTTATGATGTAAGGAGTAATAATATCCACAGTTATTAATGGTGGATTACCTAAGTTATAAATGGTGGTATTACTTCTATGTAGTGAAGAGTAATAATATCCACAGTTATTAATGGTGGATTACCACAGTTATAAATGGTGGTATACTCTTTGACTTATTATTACTCACATCTGATTAGGAAGTGGGAGTAAGTCTGACACCCCGTAGTTCTATCCCAATGGTACTGTAGGATTGAATTGACTACATTGTGGCCTCCACAAAGGCAAACCACAATGTCCTCAATTCATTCATATTCCGTAGTTTTCCGAGACCTCACAACTATCTGCCACCAGCCTGTGACTCGAGAGAGGTCAGTCTCTCAGTCTACCGGTCCACATGATAGAAGTGGTGAGATAATTAGCAGACATTATCATACTCTTATCACTCGTGTCAGAAATGATAGAGTTGGAATAGGCTGACTAAAAATCAAAAGAGTTTTTATAGTCATCATCCCATAGTCATCAACTCATAACCTCATGTTCATCATCACTTAGAATTCTCATAGATATAACACACATGTTCTCATAGAAGTAATAGATCTAATATCTTAGGATTAACTGAAATATTCTCACAGGAATAACATTTATAATTTCCTTAGAATTAATAAAATAATTCAATAGGAATAACATGTATTCCTCATAAGGATTACAGTTGTAATCACAGAGGAATAATAGTCTTATCACTTAGAAATCATAGATTTGTCTCAAAGGAACAACAATTATAATTTCCTTAGAATTAATAAAATAATTCAGTAGGAATAACATGTATTCCTCATAAGGATTACAGTTGTAATCACAGAAGAATAATAGTCTTATCACTTAGAAATCATAGATATTGTCTCAAAGGAATAACAGTTATGAACTCATAGTCATTAACATTAACATAATAAGGCATACAGTTTTAATAACAAAGTAAAGCCTTATTGTCATAAAGCGTACTAAAACATTTAAGAAAATGTTTTAGCATGTTTTCATCCCCGCAATTAAATCAAAAGATTAATAAAAAGAGCATATGAACTCACTGTTGTCGTACTGATCTTGTATTCACAGTCCTGTGTTTAATTTAATGTTATATGAGATATGATCCCTTATTTAATTGTTCTTTTTCAAATATGAGTTGTTAACTGAGTTCGTGTAGTGAAAATGACTCATTCTTGTGATTTTCTTAAGAATGACTCATGCTAATGAGTGTTCATACGAATGAGTCATACGAATGAGTGTTCACACGAATGACTCATGCGAATGAGTCTTCACACGAATGGATCATGCGAATGAGTGTTCACACGAATGACTCATGCGAATGAGTCTTCACACGAATGGATCATGTGAATGAGTGTTCACACGAATTACTCATGCGAATAAGTCTTCACACGAATGGATCATGCGAATGAGTCTTCGCACGAATGAGTTTGTTTTTGTGACTTTCATACGAATGAGCTCATTCTTGTGACTATTCACACACGAATGGCTCGTTCTTGTGACTATTCACACGAATGTCTCATTCTTATGGGCCATTCGTCCGAAACGAGTTTTCAGCCATGGAAGATGGCGATTTCGAGTTTTAGGCGTATATATAGTCGTTTTGAGTGGGTTTAAGTGTCATACCCTCACCTCTCGTCACCTGTTGATGATGTCACTGAGAAGATTGCAGAAGCATAGTGGTGATATCTCAGAGATGAGGTGTGACTTACTTGATCCGATATCATAACACACAGATTAACTTAAAGTAAATATATTACAAGGTTCGCCATTACAATCAACAGTACAATTTACAAACTAAGTTTATTACATGACTAATTTATTTCATTACAATTATTTATATAAAGTGCATCCTCACCCGATTGTCACTGTCTCCCTGCAAAAAGATTTAAATTTAAAACATTAGCACAAAGCTGGTGAGTTCGTAAAGTTCATGTTCAACAATATGATATGCAATACAAGTTCTCACAAAGTTCAATTCAAGATAACCATGGGACCCGTATCTAGTTCCTTTCGGACGTTCTGTTCTTGTTCTATAAGATACTACCCGTCGGTAACATCTTAATGCCTCATTGTCTTAATGTCTATCACTACATTAAGAAGTTCTGGAAACAGATAACAAACATTTACACCAAAGGGACTTGCAGCTCCCGGCAAATCCGTTGTCAGCCGATAGTACTATCATTGTTTTCTGTTCGGCCCCACATGGGTTCACTAGATACAGTCCATAAATAAGGACTTATAAGTTCTGTGATAGTGTTTTGTTCTACAGGAAAAATCCCATGAAATCCACAAGTTCTCAACAATCACATGAAATCACGCAGATAACAGTGATACATATCATATAGTTCTGAAAAGTTCCACATTAAGACCCCGGTGTTTATAAAACATTAAAAAGAAAAGGGGTTGTATGAAAGTCACCTGATAACTCAGAAGTAGCAGAATGTCACACAACTGATAATAATAGAGAAATTCTGCATTTATTTATGTTTAATGAGTTATTTAGGTTTTAATTTACTGATTAGATCTTTCTGAACGTTCAATGTCAAAGACATTGCTTTGAAAGTCATCAAACCGATATTAGGTTTTTAATTAATTATTTTGATGTCATATCATACAATGTATGATAATGTAGGAACCTACATTGAATTAGGTTCCTAATACAAGGTTGATAACACTTGATTAATCAGAATAGTCTCGGATTAACCAAATAGTTAAGGTTGTTGATTATAATGCTATAACAGTTTCTAGACAGTTTAATGGCTTAGGAATGATCAATCCTTGTTATTGATTGCCCAAATATCATAAAATATCACAATGTAGCATTAGAATAGGTTTAATAATCATGTTTAACATACTAATATGACTGTTATCATAAACATCAGATAATCATTCCAATGAGTATGTTAATGATTGTGATTAGTTTGAAACACATGGATTTAACCTTGCATTTCAAAGATGAATCAAACTAATCACCTACATTGTCATAATCAAATGGTTTAAACCATTATAATCTGGGTATGATTTCATGCAAACCGGGCATTACAACGGATCAAAACAAGGATTTACCCGTTAAAACATCGTGTTCTTCATTTATAATCAATCCTAGCCATCATCTAGGCAATAATCAACAACCCTAACTATATCATTACGTTCAAAATCAAGATCTAATCAATCAAAATCAAACTAGAAGGTTAAAACGAATCATTACCCATTCGAATAGATTTTCGACTTTAAAACAACGATCAGAACTTGTAAACACGTTCCCTGGTGCGATCCACACAATCTGATGGTCTTAGAACTGGGATTTGATGGTGAGATGGATGAGTTTTTCGTATGGTTTGCGTTTGAGTTCGAGAAATGAACAAAAATAATTTCTGCATGAAATCTGATGAAGAAATCTGATCCATTGCACCGCCTCATCCATCGCGTACCGCGAAGAGAAGCCAAGAAAGGCTTCGCGTACCGCGAAGAAATCCGGAAGAAATCAGATATTTTTGGTCTATCGCGTACCGCTAAGAGCCCTTAACCCATCCTTGGCGTACCGCAACGACCCCAAAAGTTCAATACTTAGAAATTTTTCTTCTTTTTTCGATTCCGGACAATCCAGAACTCCGTTTTGTACACGGTTTTCGCCCACGTTCATCATTTCTCGCATACTATCAGCCTGTAGTAATTTCAGTCATCAAATCAACATGGATTTCTAGAACGACCAAATGTGCTCATGTCATTGATGACGTAATTCTCAATTGCAATTGTCACAGTCTCCTCTTGTTAGTGAAATTTTGTCCCGAAATTTAGCGAAGATTTAATTGATGACAATCGTTTATGAGAACAGATGTGGGTACTTTGCTTTCATTCGTTCTTCACGTTCCCACGTATACTCAGGTCCACGTTGTGAGTCCATCGCACTTTAAGAATTGGTATGCGACTACGTTTCAATACTTTCACTTCTCGATCCATTACCTCTACAGGTTCTTCACTGAACTGAAGTTTTTCATCAATTTGAATTTCTTCGAGAGGTACGATCAATGATTCGTCAGCTAGGCACTTTTTCAGATTTGACACATGAAAAATATCATGAATATTATAGAGTTCAAGAGGTAACTCCAGTCTGTAGGCTATTGATCCAATTCGTTCAAGAATTTTGAATGGCCCCATAAATCATGGTGAAAGCTTACCTCTCTTCCCAAATCTGAAAATGCCCTTCCAAGGTGAAACTTTCAACATTACTCGATCACCTATTTGGAATTCTAAAGGTCTACGACGATTATCAGCATAACTCTTTTGACGATCGCGAGCAGCCTTAATTCGTTCTTGAATGAGTGCGATCTTATCAGTTGTTTCCTGAATGAATTCTGGGCCTATGATCTGACTTTCACCTACCTGTGACCAACAGATAGGTGATCTACACTTGCGTCCATAAAGAGCTTCGAATGGAGCGCATTGAATACTAGTATGGTAGTTTTTATTGTATGAGAATTCAACAAGTGGAAGATGAATATCCCAGCTACCTCCAAAATTAATCACACAGCTTCTGAGCATATCTTCAAGAGTTTGATTCGTTCGTTCAGTCTGCCCGTCCGTTTGTGGATGATAAGTTGTGCTTATATTGATTTGTGTGCACAGTGCATTTTGAAGAGTTTGCCAAAATCGTGACATAAATCGACTATCTCTGTCAGAAATGATAGAGATTGGGACTCCATGTCGAGATACAATCTCACTAACATAGAGTTTAGCGAGTCGATCCATAGAGTAATCTTCTCGGATCGGTAAGAAATGCGCAGATTTAGTAAGGCGATCAACGATAACCCATATTGAGTCATGATTACGTGATGTTCTGGGTAGTTTAGTAAGGCGTACCGCGAAGAAATCCTGAAGAAATCAGATATTTTTGGTATATCGCGTACCGCTAAGAGCCCTTAACCCATCCTTGGCGTACCGCGACGACCCCAAAAGTTCAATACTTAGAAATTTTTCTTCGTTTTTCGATTCCGGACAATCTAGAACCCCGTTTTGTACACGGTTTTCGCCCACGTTCATCATTTCTCGCATACTATCAGCCTATAGTAATTTCAGTCGTCAAATCAACGTGGATTTTTAGAACGACCAAATGTGCTCATGTAATTGATGACGTAATTCTCAACTGCAATTGTCACATTAGGTGAGTAAACTCATCTAGAAGGTGTATGGGTCGAAAAAGAGATGTTTAAAACCGGTTAAACTTCGGTTTTTGTCGGGTTTGGAGAAAACCCTAAAAACCGAACCTTGTTAGCTCGATATACCTTCATTTCAGTCGTTTTCAAGCCCGATCCCTTGTACTTTCAGGTGAGGAATGTCGAGAGCTTCGATTTGATAGCTTATATGAACGATTTGGTCAAGAATTGAGGGAGTTATGGTAGTTTTTGTGGTGTTTTTCTAGTGAGAGAGAGAGGTTCCAAAATTTATGAGAGAGAGAGGTGTGTGGGCTGCCATAAGTGAAGAAGATGAACCAAGATAAGGGTTTTTATACCCCGAATAGTTTTCCGCGTGTTTGATCTCGCTCGGTGTCAGTTTCGCGTATTTGTACGTACGCGCTGTTACGGTTGTGTAGTTAGATAATTGAACATGTAATTTAGGTTTCTTGGTTTATTTCGATGAGTTTCAAAATTGTAAACGTAAAATATTGCGTTTTACTTATTTTTACTGTTCGTAATCGTTTATTTTTGCTGTTTCGTCAGAAAACGTATCTTACGCGCGTTTTCGTACAGAGCGCCAACTATACGAATACGATCGTACGTTTCACTTTCTGATTTTGTTTTCTATCTTAAAGTTGTCGTTCAGAACATTAAACTCACAGATATGTTTGTGTGAATCGTTACCCACGCAAACACTCTGTCAGTTCATCGTTCGTAAACGATACTGAACGGTTGTTTAAATTGTACTTTCTGACTTACGGACTCAACTAATCGTAACTGTTTTTACAGTGTTATGAATAGTTTTCACATTGTTTTCTCACTAATTTGTCGGCCATCTGATTCCTGTTATATGTGGATATCAGATCGCAACCGATTTGGTTTTGTCATTTGTTTTTACCCCTATTATTTATCGTGATTTGTTGTATTTCTGTACTTGAATTTTCATTCTAATACATACAACTGATGTACTGTTCTATAGCCCTGTTTTCACCCAACTGTTTATCAAATAGTTATTCATGTATAGTCATACACATATAGTTATCTACATATAGTTATTTACACATATTTATTTACACATAGTAATGGTGTAAGTACACATATCGTACGGATTGCCGGACGGTCTGGTACTAGTTGTCACAGAAATTAAGGCTCCACTTACTTTTCACCCAATCCACTATTGTTTTGAAAATGTCACCACGTTTTTCACCAACCGATCATTGCATGATCCAAATTCTGGTTGATGAAAAAGTTTATGTAATGGTTACTTGTACGTAACAACTAGCGGTAACTAAGACTTAGTGGTTGTCTCTAGGTCAACTTGAGTTTACTAGTGGTATCTGTCTATATCATCTCACATATGGCACAAAATCAAGCATGTCACTCAAGGACTTCTTGAATTAAGAGACTTTTTGACCGTTATTGACTTTAGTTGACTATTCGCACATGGTCTTGATCTATATCCAACTGATAACCACTCTAGAACGTTCTTGACTGTTGAAAATTTGTTTGTCTATGTATACATGAAAAGTTTATGTATTGTTTTGAAACTAAAGTATGTCAAAATGTTCGTAAGTATCACACACACGATAAGAAACACCATATGAGATGCCAAATGAAATTCCACAGGAATACCATAGAAGCATGCAATGAAAATTTGAAAGCATAACAAAATTATAATCATAAGAAATAAGTTGGCATGCTTCTTAGCCCCATAGTTTATAAAACAAAACAGTTAAAAAGGGGCAATGAACTCACCTGATTGTGTTGGATTGTTAACTTGTAATGAGATATGCGTTCTCATTGTTTGTTTGTATGTTGTATTCAAAGACCATGTGTATCATTTGTCTGTGTTCATAACTATGATTCATTGAATTCACCATTTCGTGCATGTTTGTTTTAGTTTGTTACTCAAACCACGTTCTCACCAAATTAGCTAACGTGAATTGGAAGTATGTTGCCAAACCTTTGTGCACGATTACATTATAATTAGAGTTTGGCCAAATTTAAAAGAGTTTTAATTGTTTTAAATAAGTTTGAGTAGCCCAACATCTTCCTAATGTCAACCCATGCACAGGTGGAAACGTATACACGTCCATACATGCATACATACATGCACGTTTAAACATGTAAATGAACCTATGAAAAATAAATGCCGCCTAAGTATTGCATCAAAGGCTAACAATCTTGATGTTGCGTTTGATGATGCAACTTTGGTACAAAAATTGTTAATTTCAGTTCATGAACAGTTTTTGAAAATAGTCGCATCAATAAAGCAATAAATGGATTTAGATACCATATCATTTGATGAAACAATCGGAAGATAGAAAACCTATGAAGAATGTATTCATCCTAAGGAAGACAAACGAACTGACCAGTCAAACAAGTTATTGTTTACTCGTCATGAAGGAAGGAAGATACATAGAGATAATTTTAGACACAATAATAACAAAGGAATATTTCAACAAGGATATAGATGAAAATATGGAACAAACAATTATCAACAAATAGGAGAAGGATACGCCTCTTATAAGTAAAGACGAATCGATAATGAACCATAAAGGAACGATGGTGAGCAATGCACAAATGATACAAAAGATAGATCTCAAGTGTAGTGTTACCGATGTAATAAACTTGGACATTATGCTTATGTATGTCCAAATAAATATAAAAAAATAATTCACTCTTAGTTGAAGCGGAAGATGAAGAACCTACTCTCTTGGTGACTACTTGTTTAAACAAGAAAGAATTGACAAAAACTTGATCGTGTGTGACACCCAAATCCATTAAACGATCACACGTGTCAAAATCCAATCCCGTTTTAAACTTAACATTATACAAAACATTCAATACGGAAGCGTGAAAGTAACTATATTTGTTACATGTATGTTGAGTTTCTATGTACATCACAAAATCATTGTAAGTTAAACCTGACGACCAAAATTTACATAACGCTTGATCTTCACAAAATATGCGCCTGATCATAAGCTTCAATGCACATCTATTTTTGATCTGCAAACACCACATATATGTACACAATTAGCTCATATGAACTAAGTAACTTACTCATTCGAAGCTCCGAACATTTTTCAGGACAGGGAAACGAAATTTGGCCTGAAAAAACACTAGTTGGAGTATTTTACTCCAGCCAACGTATAATACACCCCCTATATTTCAGCATATACAGAGGAGTATGGCGTAATATACTCCCCGAATGGCGTATTTTATCCCATCTTACATAAAATACTCTAGACCTGACAATTTGACTATTCTCAATTTCTATACAACCCCTAATTATTTCCGACCTTTCCTTTGTTTCCATTTCCACCTAGATCAAATTGAAACACATATAATTCATGTTTCACATATCCATAAAATCAAATTACTCACAGTCATTTATTAACTTCAACTTGGAGTTCAACAATTCTAACTATATAACGGGTCAAAATCACTCAAATGCACACCAAGCTTTTGTTATGATGTTCTCACTCAAGTATTTCTATCATAACTTTACCATATTACTATCACACTCTAGTGGTTAGTATTCAATCATTGTTACGATGTTCTTACTCAAGTTCTTCCATCATAACATTACAATCTTACTACCACACTTTAATGATTAGTATTCGACCATCGTTATGATGTTCTCACTCAAGTTCTTCCACCATAACATTACGATCTTACTTCCTCACTCTAGAGGTTAGTATTCAACCATTGTTATTAGGTTCTCACTCAAGTTCTTCCACCATAACATTATAACCTTACTACCACACTCTAGTGGTGGTATTCAACAATAAGTTATACTATGATTGTGACAACTAGTACCTGACCGGCCGGCAAGTCCGTACGGTGCGTGTACTTTCAACAGTAACTACGTGTGATTTCATGTGTATACACAGTATTTGTACTAATAGAATTCAGATTTACAAGAAACAGTTGTATGTATTTTTGTGTAAACTTAAATACTGTAAGTACAACACTCAATTTAGACATTAGTTGTGTGTATTTAAGTGAAAACCTAAGTACAGTTAACACAACTAAACATGAGAAACAACGTTGTTCAAGCGAATGAAAAAAACAAATCGGTTGCGATCTGATATCCATAGATGACAGGAATCAGATGGCCGATAATTCTGTCACACCCCCAATTTTCAACTAACGGAATCATACCGTTTGGGACGTGACAAACCAGGATCTCAGATCATTAGACATAACGAAGACCTCTATATGATTTTCAACGTACTTTGGTCTAAAACTGTAATATCAAAGTTATAACGTTGCGGAAGCGTTTTAAAAACAATAACAAACATAACGGTTTGAAAACTGTAAATTACAAAGCAAAGTCTCAAATGTTCAAATCCAAAACAACAGGAATGTAAAATATGCATGCGACTCGATCTCCTAGTCCATGCTCATCTGTTCTTGTACCTTAGCGTCCTGAGAAAACATGTAAATCAAGTCAACACAAAGGTTGGTGAATACACAGGTTTAAGTATTCACAAATGTTTGAAACAACTATTTGAACAAAATGTTTGCAGATAACATAATCACACATGCATAGTCATGATAGCTAGTCATTTGTACTATTTACATAAGCGGTCGACACCGAAGCTGACTGTTTGAATGTTGGTTGCCTTTCCACTATTGTCTAGCACAAACAATAGTAATGTGAATTGGCTAGTCAAACACTTGTGTAGATCCCATCTACCAAGTGAGGTTTGTCAAACCTAATAGATCTATTTCCAACTACCACGCTTTGCACTACGGCAAACTAAACGATTCGATATGTATTGTAATGCTATGTTCGCACTTAATGTAAACAGTTTACTCATGCAAGTGATATGTATCTAAAAGCTTTGTTGCACATGTTTTCTTCCCCAAAACAGTTAAAATAAGAAAGGGGCCGTGTACGCACGTGAACTCGCGTAGATAATCCTCTACGAAGAATCTGTGTTTAAACAATAACATGGTGTTATTCGGGATATCGTTTTGAGTTTGAAATCACATACGTGTCAACACACGTATGTTAGACTTGTTAGAAACGTACATACGTAAATACGCGTGACTTTAAAGTCGTTTAATAAAATCATATAATCGTTTATGATTTTATTTAAATAAGCGTAATTATACGCGATTACATTTTCGGGTTAAAATGTGAATTTTATTATTTTATTTGGTTCGGGATCTCGTTACGGTTCCAACACAACTTGAACCAGTCGAAACGGAGTTATAATGAAGGAATTATGATCTAAAAACCAAGATTTGATTTAAATCTCAAAAACTATAAGAGGCAGGGTTCGAACCCTTGACCTCATGGACCAAATACACCCCAACTACCAATCAAACCAGCTATGATTTTTGTAACAGAAGTCCAGATTATTTGTTTTAATCTCTAAACTCTCGGATTCCCTTTCTTAACCCAAACCGAAACAGTATGGTTCTAATTGAACCCCGATTCAATTGAAATTGATTTCTAAAGCATAGGGTTATCATAGTCTAGCCTCAGACGAGTTAAATGATGATTCCAATTGTATAATTAATCACCATATCCCTGTATTACTTGGCATAATCGAGTTCGAACCCTAGCTTCGAATCCCCAATCCAATTTCATTAAATTCATTAATCTAAAGACACTAATCCATAGGGCTTTCGTTGGAACAGAAATTTCGAAGCTATCTGGATTGATTAATTTGAACATCACGTTCGTTTGAACTAAAAAACCCCCAACCGAATTTACCCAATGAACCCTAGAATCAAAATCTAACAATTCGTTGTTGAAACTCAAAATTGATTTAGGACACACCTTAATCGGTATCTTCTGATTCTATAAATGGTATTCAATTTGATTTTTAAAGCTTGTTTGTATCTAACCCCCAACTCGTTTTACTCGAAGAACACAAGGATTCGAACTCCTTCCATTCGCTGTTGTTTGTTGAAATTGAGATATGATTTTCATTAAGAAAGTGATTCCGAAACTCTCTGTACTATTTAATTTCATTCTTAAACCCGATTGAACAGAGACCCCAAATCGTTTTTATATGAACCCTAGAAACTTGAACTTAATCAATTCGTTATAATGTGATGAAATTGATATATGGGTTTTGTTAATCGGCACTTTATGAAACTGAGTATACCATTTAATTTGATTTCTAAACACGTTTGAGAAGAAATCCCCAATTCAGTTCTAAATATGAACCCTAGGACTAGAAATCGTAGAATTCGATGTTTGCTCACAAATTAAACATAGGGGTTAGCTTAGTCTGCATGTTTAGGTAGTGTAGGAACGAAAACTTACTTGATTGACTGTCGAATTGATGAAGATCGACTATTATGTTGTGTTTCGGCTACCCCCGAATCAAATTCTTCTGTCTACGGCTTCTTTGATCAAGTCTTCGAATGAATTTGCCTCTAAATGTGCCGACTAGTGTTTAGGAAGTTTCAATTGTGATCTTTTTGGTCGATTATCATGGAATTGATAGCTAATGGCAACGGTTTCGACTTTCTAGTTCACTAGTGGTTTAATTCGGCTAGTTAATGGCTCAATAACGTATGGAAACTGTTAATAATCATCAATATGATGATTAGTGATCGTTTAACTCAATAATTTATCGAATTTTAATGCTAATTTGAAATTTTTTAAGATTTTTACACGAATTTTGACTTATAAAAGTCAAAATTGTGTGTTTCCTTTACTTAAATGATAATTTCTTACAATTCAAGGGTATATACACTTGTTTTGTTATATTCTAACCCTTGTAATTTGTTTTTGTTCGATTTCGCAACAATTCGGTTAATTTCTGATTAACGGGGTTAACCGCAATTTGGCGGATTGTCACATCATCCCCTTGTTAAAGGAATTTTCGTCCCGAAAATTGTAAAATGTTAGAAGTAGTTAGGAAACTACTTACGAGTTCCAATTGTATGTGCGAGCGTGATGTCTGATCATTCTGTGTGCCTGTGTGTACTCACACACAAGGTTCAGCGTTTGCAACGTCACTTCTAAGTGTGATCGTTCTATGTGACTGTTTGCGTGCACACTAGTTAGTACACCTAACTGTGTATGTTTGTGTTTGATCATACTGAGCTATGTGACCTTGCACATAGTGAATGTTCGCAACTGTTGTACTATATAACCTCGTACATGGTAAAATATGTGTAACTAATCATGTTTGTACTACCATAACATGTAACATATGAAATGTAGCACATAAAATGTAATGTAACACAAATGTTTGTAACAAAACCAATTGTATAAAGTGTTTGTGCTTACAGTTTGAAATCTGAAGTGTTGATGTGTGAAGCATCACGTCATCCCCTTGTTGAAGGAAATTTCGTCCCGAAATTTAACGTGTCTTCACAGTGTTTGTAGTTGTTGTTTTGAACAGATGAGGATACTTCTTCATCATTTGATCTTCCCTTTCCCATGTGAATTCAGGACCACGTCTCGAATTCCACCGGACTTTGACTATCGGGATCTTGCTTTGTTTAAGTTGTTTGACCTCTCGGTCCATGATTTCAGCTGGTTCTTCAATGAACCGTAATTGTTCGTCTACTTATATTTCCTCCAGTGGTACAATCAATGTCTCATCAGAAAGACATTTCTTTAAATTCGAAACGTGAAAGACATCATGAACTCCGCTAAGTTCATCCGTTAATTGAAGTTGATACGCAACCGGACCAACCCTTTTCAGGATTTCAAAAGGTCCTACGTAACGTGGGCTAAGCTTCCCGCGCTTACCGAATCGTATCACACCTTTCCAAGGTGATACCTTTAGAAGAACTCGGTCTCCCACTTGAAATTCCAATGGTTTACGACGTTTGTCAGCGTAACTCTTCTGTCGATCCCGGGCCACTGCCATACGGTTCCGGATTTGTACAATCTTCTCAGTCGTTTCATGAACTAGTTCAGGACATGTAATCTGACTGTCACCAATTTCAGCCCAACAAACCGGTGAACGGCATTTACGACCATACAATGCTTCAAACGGTGCTGCCTGAATACTTGTATGATAACTGTTGTTGTAAGAGAATTCCACTAACGGTAACTGGTTTTCCCAGCTATCACCAAAATCGATCACACAAGCTCGTAACATGTCCTCGAGCGTTTGAATCGTACGTTCGCTCTGACCGTCGGTCTGCGGATGATAGGCAGTACTCATGTCTAAACGAGTTCCCAATGACTTATGGAGAGATTTCCAAAAGTTTGAAGTAAATCGGGCATCCCGATCTGATATAATAGAGACTGGCACACCATGCCGTGCTACCACTTCCTTGATGTAAATACGAGTCAGTTTCTCCATTTTGTCAGTTTCTTTAATTGCCAAGAAATGTGCAGATTTCGTTAATCGATCGAGAATTACCCATATCGTATCACACCCACTTGGTGTACGGGGTAACTTAGTAATGAAATCCATTGAAATCTGTTCCCATTTCCACATCGGTATTTCTGGTTGTTGCAGTAAACCAGATGGCTTCTGATATTCAACTTTGACTTTAGAACAAGTCAAACATTTGCTAACGTACCTAGCAATGTCGGCTTTCATGTGAGGCCACCAATACAGTGCCTTTAAGTCAGGATACATCTTGTCTGATCCCGAATGGACTGAATACCTGGACTTGTGTGCTTCATCCATCACGAGTTCCCTTAAACCACCATGCAAAGGTATCCACAGTCGATTAATGAAATAACGAATTCCATCAGACTTGACATCCAATTGTGTTTCCATCCCTCGTAAGGATTCATGTACCAAGTTATCCTTTTCTAAGGCTTCAAGCTGAACACTGCGTACCTTGTTAGGTAAGTCAGTATTTATCGTCATCATAAGTGCGCGAACCCGTCTTGTTGATGTTGTGTCTTTTCTGCTTAAAGCATCAGCTACCACATTAGATTTTCCCAGATGGTACTTGATTGCGCATTCATAGTCATTCAACAACTCGACCCATCGTCGCTATCTCATATTGAGTTCCTTCTGATCAAAGATATGTTGCAAACTCTTATGATCAGTGTAAATGGTACACTTGGTTCCATATAAATAGTGTCTCCAGATTTTCAAAGCAAATACCACTGCTCCTAACTCCAAATCGTGAGTAGTGTAATTCTTTTCGTGTGGTCAAAGTTGTCTTGAAGCGTAAGCAATCACTTTATCACGCTGCATCAACACACATCCCAAACCCTGTGCAGATGCGTCACAATACACCACAAAGTCTTCCGTCCCTTCCGGTAAGGACAGAATCGGTGCACTGCAAAGTTTCTGTTTCAATAACTGGAATGCAGCTTCCTATTTATCCGTCCAGTTATACTTCGTTCCCTTGTGCGTAAGAGCTATAAGTGGTTGAGCGATCTTTGAGAAACCCTCAATGAATCGTCGGTAATAACCCGCCAAACCAAGGAATTGTCGTACCTCGGTAGGGGTCTTTGGTGCTTCCCAATTTTTAATCGCTTCAATTTTTGCTGGATCAACATGTATGCCCTTTTCATTGATTATATGACCCAAGAATTGAACTTCTCGCATCCAGAAGTCACATTTTGAGAACTTAGCGTATAATTGTTCTTGTTTCAGTAATTCTAACAGCAATCGAAGATGTTCAGCGTGCTCCTCCTCAGACTGAGAATATATGAGAATGTCATCAATGAAAACAATGACAAACTTATCAAGATAAGGTTTACAAACACGATTCATGAGATCCATGAATACAGCTGGAGCGTTTGTCAATCCAAACGGCATGACCAAGAATTCGTAATGGCCATAGCGCCTCCTGAATGCTGTCTTCAGAATATCTTCTTCTTGAACTCTGAGTTGATGGTAACCTGATCTGAGATCAATCTTCGAGTAGTAACTCGAACCTTGCAACTGATCAAACAGATCGTCAATTCTAGGTAACGGATACCGATTTTTGATGGTAACCTTGTTAAGTTCACGGTAATCGATGCACATACGGAAAGTCCCGTTCTTTTTCTTGACAAATAAGACTGGAGCTCCCCACGGCGAAAAACTAGGTCGTATAAAGCCCTTATCCAACAACTCTTGCAGTTGCGTAGATAACTCTTGCATCTCAGATGGTGCAAATCGATAAGGCGCCCTAGCTATCGGTGTTGCGTCTGGTGTAAGGTCGATTCGAAATTCCACCTGTCTGATAGGTGGTAATCCCGGTAGGTCTTCTGGAAATACTTCAGGAAAGTCGCAAACTACTGGGATGTCTTCGATCTTCTTCTCAGTTACCGGCTTCTCAGTTATAAGTGCTATAACTGCTGTATGACCTTTACGCAGACATTTGTGTGCTTTCATACAAGATATGAGACGCAGTGGCGTACTGCTCTTCTCACCTTGTACATACAGTGTCTCTCCATGTGAAAGCGGTATACGAACGATCTTTTGATGGCATGCTATTTCAGCCTGGTGTTTGGACAACCAGTCCATGCCAATGACTACATCAAAACTGCCTAAAGTGATAGGCATAAGATCAATTTCCAGTGGTTTGACCCATCAAGTCAAGCATATGTCCCTTAGGTAGTGTAGGAACGAAAACTTACTTGATTGATTGTCGAATTGATGAAGATCGACTATTATGTTGTGTTTCGGCTACCCCCGAATCAAATTCTTCTGTCTACGGCTTCTTTGATCAAGTCTTTGAATGAATTTGCCTCTAAATGTGCCGACTAGTGTTTAGGAAGTTTCAATTGTGATCTTTTTGGTCGATTATCATGGAATTGATAGCTAATGGCAACGGTTTCGACTTTCTAGTTCGCTAGTGGTTTAATTCGGCTAGTTAATGGCTCAATAACGTATGGAAACTGTTAATAATCATCAATATGATGATTAGTGATCGTTTAACTCAATAATTTATTGAATTTTAATGCTAATTTGAAATTTTGTAAGCTTTTTACACGAATTTTGACTTATAAAAGTCAAAAATGTGTGTTTCCTTTACTTAAATGATAATTTATTACAATTCAAGTGTTTATACACTTGTTTTGTTATATTCTAACCCTTGTAATTTGTTTTTGTTCGATTTCGCACCAATTCGGTTAATTTCTGATTAACGGGGTTAACCGCAATTTGCCGGATTGTCACAAATTCAATGTGAAAACAATGTGATATCAGGGTGTTTAGTTGAGTCTGATAGTGAGGAAATACAATTCAAACATAAATTACAGTGTCGTTTCAGAATAACGAACTGACAGTGTGGTTGCGTGTGTGACGATTCACACAAACATATATGTGAGTTTAACGTTCCGAAATGATGACTGGGAAGTAGAAAACAAAATTCGGAAAGCAAAACCATCGTCGTGTTCGTTCGAATGACGATTCGAATGAATACGCACGATGGTGACGCGACCCGACGAAACGAAAACGAAACACGGCACGAACGAAAATAATTTAATAAAATAAAATAAATAACGTTTTTACAATTTTGAAACTCATCAAATTAATTAAAATAATCTTCTTTTATTTATTACAATTACATACGTGTAAAGTTCCGGATACGCGACGAAAACGCGAACCGAACAACCGAAACAAACCCGAACACCACCCTTAGTATAAAAGCCCTAAATGAGGCATTTTCCTCATTTAATTCAGCCAAACCTCTCTCTACAACCCCATTCCTGAACCTATTTTCCCACACTAGAAACACAACTTCAAATCGCGATATCTTGGTCGTTTCTCAACGAATTTGGGTGATTCTTGAACCCACGCGTAGCTCTTGACAAGCTCTACCTAGAAGTACAAGGGATCTGAAGATTTCACCAGCCGAAATCAAGGTATGAACGAAAGAAGGGCACGGATATTAGGGTTTTTGCATACTATGTTCGACCCAACCCCCTCTAATCGGCCTAAACTCTACTAACCGCGATCTACACCTTCGAGAGACACCCTGTTACTTAACACCACCACGAGAACATCCTACATCAGTTGATGATCGATGAAGATGATGTGGAGGGTTACAGGTTCGCTGGGGAAAGCTGGGTGGTATGTGGCCAAACCATCTGGGCGTGCATGTGACGAACCCAAAAAGAATAGCCGAACCATTTTCCTTGAACGAACCCTTGATCATCTCCCGAACCCTGCTGGTGCTCACCGAACCTTTGGGTGCAGACCGAACCTTCACATTTCACGAACCCATGCAAGGAAAACCGGCCGAACCTTTGCATAGCTCACGAACCATTCACACGCAGGCGAACCCTCATGGCGACTCACGAACCTTTGGGATACGAACCTGGTTACTTGAACACCCTACTGCCGAACCCATGATAGCTGGTTCCCTTGGCCGAACCTTTATTACCTTAGGAACTAAGGTTCGCTGATGGTTTAGCCGCATACACATCCGATCGGTTGAAGCCTTGAAGGCAAATCAACTAGGCCCAATTAGTGGCCCAACCAGGAAACCATGGAACCCAGGCCCAGCCACTCCATAACCCATACCCTCGGCCCAAGCCTTGACGTTTGACTCATGAGATTTCCGGCCCATTTGTTTAAGAACTAGTGACCCGGTTATAAAACCTATTCGGCCCAAAACTAGCTCACAATCGGCCCATGTGCAGTTGGGCCCAATAACAAACTAGGTCGGCCCAAGACTACCTACATTCGACCCACATTAACTAAGACAAGCATAAATACTTGAAAATTTCTATGAGTTGGGATATACATGGTGTATATAGAATTTTACAATGAGAATACAAACACGATGGAATTGGTGGGTTAAAACAACTAACTATGACTAAGTCCCTAAATGCGTTACAAGATTTTAAGCTAGGAACAAGAAGAGATAATAAAAATCAAGTATTTAGTTGTAAGTTACAATTATACACCACACTTACACTTAATTGATTGAAAGTCAATAAAGTGTATTTACATTTGATTGGGCCGAATGATGATAGCGACTCACGAGTGTTAGCCAAATTAAGGCTAACACATACACACACACAAATTACAATAAGAGATACTTATGAGTCGAAAACAACGTGAAATCAATACAGGATCGTGAACATACAACAAATACAATCAAAGAGCGCGTGCATTTCTTCGTTAAGCTAAGTCAACCACTTCTAAAGCAAGGTGAGTTCATATGCCCCTTTTCTTAAATCTTTACTGATTTTAAACTCTCAGGGCTGAGAAACATGTTTACTTTTATTTATTTAAAAGTTTTGCTTAACATGTTATTTATACTTTGATTTAGATAATATTAAATTGTTTATTATCACTTATCATTGTATGCATGCTTGTATGATCATGAGATGACAGGGAAACTCAGATGAATATGATAATATAATTTCATAATTCATCAACACCCTAGAATAACATAGTTGTGAGATTTTATCCTACAACACTTAGTTATTCTTACATGAACAAACATTGGGGAAATTCATACACAAACAAGCATTGAGAACAATTACAGAGAAACATGATGACACAGCACCCCACATGAATGATTAGAAGATAAAATATCTTCTTAATATCATTCCACATTAAAATAAACCAAGTGTGATAAGTCAATTACTTATAACACTTAGTTACAACTTAAAAACATACTATGTGATTGTATAGAGCATTTATCATCCCTCACCTGAGTCACTTAAGGGTAGTAAGACTAGCTCTTACTATGGCTTAAGGACAAGACGGTGACCATATGATTTCATGGAATGATAATCATGATAACGTAACTTCATGATAACAACATCATTCACACAATAATTAACATGACGTAATAAGACAAGTTCTTATTCAATCTTGTTAATTACATGAGAATATCCCACAATGAGAACAAACACTAACATCGATGTACAAAATCCATCGTTACCTGTGGACTAGTAGACTGAGGAATTTATTTTCTCTCATGTCATATTATTAGTAACAGTTTCGATGAAGGCTTTGGGATCACACGGCGGAATAGAGGTGAATCGGGTGCATTGTAATCTGATTACGTGAGGATCACAATGGACTCCTTTTGGGCTCTATACGTTGCATTGAGATTACATTACAAACAGTTAACTAACACTTTTAATATTTAAAAGTGAAACAATAGTTAACCCCATAATTATAGAATAATACAAGGAACATATTGAGAATCTAATATCCTTAACACATATATTGGTTATCAATACTTCGGTTTGATAACTACAACGCTATCATGATATTATTCTATACATGAGAACACAGGTGATCAAGAATGAGATGAACATGCGGATTTGGGAATGGAAATCAATAGTTGTAGTTGCAAGTAGTGTGGAGTTTTAGTAGTAATGTGGTGGGATGTTGGCTAGGGCTTAGTTCCCTTACATATGCCCTATATATAAGCATCACTACTAGGATGATATAAGACTTGTAAATATAACTATTGAGAAGCCATTGGGTGAACAAGTAAACATACAACCTACAAGTAACATAACATACATCGTGATTGTGCATGTGGATGAATCAAGGTTTTCAATTAACATACTTATGAACTCACCAACCTAGTGTTGACTTTGTTTAAATACATGTTTTTCTCAGGTGATGAACAGGTGTAGCTATTTACATGCAAGGATTTAGCTAGTGGAATTTTAGAAGACCTAGCTTTATTTTGTGTTGCATACTTTTGGTGACAAGAACAATGAATCATCTTTTGTATATCTTGTACATATACAAGATATAGTTATATTGATTCTTTTGATAGATTTACTCGATTAAATTATGAACGATACATTGTAATTTAATCTTGTAATTCTATATCATGGATGTGTTAGCATTTCTCATTTATATTATCATGTGCTATGTAAACAATCTGATCAATTGATTATAATTCAAGATATCGCGCCCCGGGAACCTTCCGCCCGACTGGAAAACACGATCCGTTCCCGCCAGCCTGGGGTGTGACAATGATGTTCTTACCAAAATCCTTCCATCATACATTTCGATTACAATTCAAACTACAAGTTTATCATAATTTTCAAAAGTTAATACTATGGTATTCACCTACCGGTACTTCTAATATAGTTTTACTTAACTATTTGAAATTCAAATTCATTATCAACAAATCAATGCCATAACTAGCATGATATATCAAATTGACCAACAATCTAATTAACACAAACCAATGAATTCACCTATGAAGTTAATCAAACTTCAAATAGTAGACTAAATCTACAACACATATATGGTGTTTAATAAGTTGGGTAACTTACCTTAGCACTATAATTATAGATTAAATTGGTGTTTTGCCTTGTCTCTGCTTTTCCTATGAACTTTCGCTACCACCACCTTAATTAACAACATATCCAATTCTCTTAACTACAATTCTGGTTAAGATTGACATAGGCTCCCCCCAAATTAACCCAATTGATATCATTTTCTTATATGTTCATGATAATAATCAATTAAAACTAAATACATATTTTAACTGACCAATATGATCAAACGTCGAACTATTGGCATTTCAAAAAGCATCGGGTATTTAGAAATATTCTACACACCATAACCCGATTTTCAAAACATTTCCAATTACCAAAGTTTCATTCTATATTCATCAATTCATGGAATTTTGTTTAAACAAATAAATATCCAAAATTTTAAGAATAATATTGTCATTGAAATCAGCAATTTAAATCAAGAACAATGTTTAAATTACCAAGTTCTTGGGAACTTTCATACAAATAATCAGCTTCTTAGTTTCATCATAAACATGAAATTCAAGGTTTCTTTGTATTGTCTACATGATTTCTAATATCAGACATGCTTAAGAACCTATATAAACTACTAAAAATTTCGGGTTTCGTATTCAAACCCACCAACACCCATAAAGCCCACAAATTTCTTAACCAGAACTCTTCAAATTACTTACATGTGGGTCTAGATTAACAAGAAGAGGCTCAATTTATGCTTGCATGAACGATTCAAGCAGTAATGATGCCAATTTGCGAGAGATTAAAAGATTCTTCATGTGGGTTTTTCCTTGATCATCAACTAAGCCAAAGAAAGAGAGATGAATTTTGACCACGTGAAATTCTCATTTCTCTTAAGTAAGCAAGTTTGGGTAATTGGGAATTATAGTCCCTTAATTTTATATGGCACATAATTATGTTAACTAACTTAGTTATTTAGTTATAATACTAACTCCATTTAAACATCAATCAAATAAATTTTAAATTCAAGTTTTCATCCGATAAATTTGTACTATTAAAATAATTTCGAAAAGGGTCGTTAGTCACGTGATACAAGTGTGATTAAGGCTGGAAAAACGGGGCTTAACGGGTTTTAACAGGTTTCAGACGACACGATTAATGCAAATGTAAACATGAAAATGACTTGTTTAACACTTGGTTTGGTGATTTAATCATGACAGTTCTATATTTTATGTAACAAAGAGACGTTGGGGAAGAATGTAAGTTCTCAAACAAATGAAGGGCCACCGATTTTAATACCGCCTAGGGTCCTCAAATTGTTTGAGCTGGCTGTGCCAAGAAGTGGTAGATGTTGATTCGATTTCTTTGATTATAAACATACATACAAAATCAGTAAATAGAATATCGATTAGATGAAAACTGTGAATCCAGTAAAAGTGTTGTTGATTCATGACATGTTTCTTGACAGCACCCGATCGAATGGGTTCCCGTTTAGGGTGTACTGTTAGGATGAAATTAAGTGACGAGGCTAGAGAGGTTCTCGAATCTAGAGGGTTAGGGATTCGGTTGTGATGTTAACATGTCCATCATATAATTACCTATCTAGGTGGGTATTTAACTAATTGATCAATTATATAAATAATTATAAGGGCCACATAGTAAATATAATTCAGTCTAACAATAGAGGGCGGAGGAGTTGGAACAGGAGAGCACGAGGTGGGCGTAGAGGGTGCAACGTGAGGGTGTATATATGGGCTCGAATGCATCAGTGTATTTTGGACACATAGTTAATTACTTATGTACATACTAAGGTTGTATGCATGTGCATGCATACATATAAAGTGGAATCAAGAACGTGTTGATTCGGTGACCTATAAATAAACGTAAGTTTTTAAACTAGAATAGAGTGGTAACAACTAACAAGTGTCTTTAACATGTACAAACCAAAGGAACTCTCATACGGAGCCTCAAGTTTTAAATTAACAAGGTAAATTGACTTTTAATAATTCAAACTTTTAACAATTGACCGTTATCGGTCTCAACTATGAAAATCTCTAATAACAGTCCTTACTTTTGACCTATTTACCTCTAGTGGAACTCCGTAAAAAAAAAACTCAATGCCGTTAACTTTTTTTCAAATTTCAAACGGATCTTTTAGGGCTTTTGATCCAGATGATAATACGAGTAGAATGATGTATAACTTACCTCGAAACATTGCTCAAATCGATGAAACGGTTCTTCAATTGGGTGTTAAACTTTCAATTGACCAAGCAAATCATCAAATCGGGAAATTTGGAGCAACGATTCAAGGCAAGATATACATCGTCTTACTCATATTCTCATTCTGATTAAAAACCTTATTAGATCTGTTTGAAATTCAAAAAAAGTTAATAGCGTTAAGTTATTTTTGACGGACATCCATGAGAGGTAAATATGTCAAAAGTAGGAACCGTTATTAATGATTTTCATAGTTAGGATTAGTAGCAGCCAATTCGTGAAAGCTTGGATTATTTAAATCCAATAATTGACAATTAACAAAAGATAAATAGATAATTTGATTAATTAATTTGAACTTAACCTGAACTAGATGTATTAATCCGAACTTGCATATAGTTAATCACCTAAATTTTGAAATGCAAGTCAAATTGATGAAAGTAAAAAACTAAAAAAAATTTCAACAAAATATGTTGTAATAAAACAAAGTTTACTAAGAACGAAGAATCATAAAACACTATTCTTACTTCATAAGTCACATCTAATTGTAGAATTCAGGTAGTTTCCTTCTGTTTCATTGCTTATAAAGGAAGATCACATCATTCATCAAATTCAGGTGATTACACAGTCTCATTTTTATTTTTACTATTAGTATACTCACAGTTGTTTTCTTGTGTTGAACTATTTTGTTACACATTATTGTTTGGTACTTAGCACTTGTAAATATGATATGAATTATATGAGTTTGTTATATCATTAAGGAAAATTGGATTTTAATAATCCAAAGTTTTAGGAGTTGGCATATGTCGGTTCCAACTTTGAAAATATTCAATAACGGTCCCTACTTTCACACTATTTTCCTCCGGTGGACCTTCGTTAAAAAAACATAACGCTGTTAAATTTTTTTCGAATTTCAAACAAATCTTTTAAACTATAATCAGAATGGGAATACGAGTCAAATGATATATAAGTTACATCGAAACATGCTCCAGAGCATGAAACGGTTCTTCAATCGGGTGTTTAAACTTTCAGTTGATCAAGAAAATCATCAATCAGGAAATTTGGAGCAACGTTCCGAGGTAACTTATACAACATTCGACTTGTATTCTTATTCTGATCAAAAGCCCTAAAAGATCCGTTTGAATTCGTAAAAAAGTTAACGACCTTAAATTTTTTTACGGAAGTCCACTAGAGGAAAATTGTATGAAAGTAGATACCGTTTTTGTGGATTTTCAAAATTGGGACTCGCAGAGGCTAACTCATAAAACTTTGGATTATTAAAATCAAATTTTCCTACTTTAATAACCCATGATAGTTTGACTCTTTTGTTCATAATCACTTGACTATTTGTTGGAGCTGATTGGCAGGCATTAAATATATTTGTTTGGGATTATCTTGGGATTCCGCCTTCGACGGGGGTGTGCGATTTCCATGTTTACCATATAGATAATATATTAAAAAAATACCACATTGAATGGTACGAACTACTTTGAGGCCTAAAATGGAATTTAAATTTAATTAATTTTTATAAAATTGATTATTAGATTAACAATATAAATATAAATGAAAATATTAAAGATTATTTTTAATACTATGAAATATGAAGTTCCCCACGATACATATATAGAACATAATTTTCTTGTTGCTTTTTTAAGAATATAACATACAAGAGATAGATACACACACGTGTATGCATATATATGTCCACACACGTACATATGTGTTAAAGTAGACGGATTGCAGAAGTGTAAATAAACGACTGCAAAAGAAAAACCAAGTGACTATACCCCATAAATTGTCAGAAACTTTTAAGTGAATAAAGCAGTATGAAGGCATTTAGATCCCATATAGATTTAACAACAATTTATTTATTTAACAACAATTTTTCAAAATATTTAAAAAAACACTTTAATACTACCTTGATACCATTAGAACAAACGCCCTTTGTTAACTAGGTACCATTTTAGAACAATTAAATTATACTTTTTAAAGATAAGTTTTTTGTATTTTTTTAAAAAAAACAAAGGTAGGAAAAAAATAAAAAAAACACCGCATGATACAAGAAGGCCTATAGTACCCCATAATTACAAAACAGACTAAGGGACTGTTTGATTTATTAAAAGCTGAATCAGGAATATTCTTAATTATCCAGATTTTGTTTAAAGCTTAATAATTAAAAAAATATACTTTTTAAATAAAACAAACATATTCAATATCTTACCGATTCAAATGTAAACTTTTAAAAGAATCACTGATAGGATATGAAACAACCCCAAATACAGTTCACAAAATCAATTAGAAACAGTCGATAAATTCTATCTTTAATCCTAAAAGCAGATTATAAATCATGTCACTAAAGATTTTAAAGATTAACAGAACCATATAAACATGTGACACGTCTTTGGTAGAAATATATTTATGTAATTAGTTAAATCTTGACTTATAATATTTAATAATAATTATACTTGTATCTTTGCAGTAGTATGCAGAAACACGTATTGGTGCACACTTATTCACCTATCCCTCTCTTATCTCTTCTGTTCCCAAGCCCATACAATACACCCCCCTCCATCTCTCTCTCTCTCTCTCTCTCTCTCTCTATATATATATATATATATATATATATATAATATTTCATGCACCTTCACATTTTCCAATCAGAATAACTAGTTTCTGAACTCAATTCTCCTTCATCTTCTACTGATATTTTAACTCAAAATTGCATCTTTTAAATTCATGTTGCCTGCCACTTACTCTCTCTAATTTATCTTTTATTTTAATCTTCAAGGTCTTTCATTTTTAATAATCTTTGATTGAATCTATTAAATGGGTTTGATTCAAAAGTAACTCAAGTTTCAATTTGTTATTGTATTCAGGCAAAAACCAATGGAAGTTGGAAATGAAGAACAAAAATCCATCAAGTCTTTCCCATGCCAGTTTTGTTCTAGAAAGTTCTACAGCTCTCAAGCTTTAGGAGGTCATCAAAATGCTCACAAGAAAGAGAGATCAGCAGCAAGAAAAGCTAAAAGGGTAGTAAATAATAATAATAATATTCAGTGCAATTATTCTACTTCTTTGATTCCACAGCATCCAATGTTCTTTGCTCCAATACATCATATTGGGATTCTAAATCCATCTATTTATATTAATGCACATGCAGCTGGTTTATGTCAGTTTCAAAACCAACAGTTTGGAACTGATAATATTGTGTTTTATAGAAGCAACTACATGAACCAGAATCCATATAATCAGATTGATCAAGAAGATGAACATCAAAGTTTCTTGAATTCACCAAAAGATATGTTTGTGATGAGTGACAATAAAGGTGTTGAGGATAAAGATACTCAAAAGCTTGATCTTTCACTCCATTTGTAATTGGAGATAAGTTTCCCATGTAAGAAAGATGATGTGATGGTTGATTTTATGTTGTAGAACCCAGAAAAAGAGAAGATAAAGAAACTTTTCTAGATTTTTTTTTCCACTTTAGGCTAGATTTGGGATATTAGGTTTTGATTTCTTTGGAATAAGGGAGATGTTTTGTCATTTTGGGAAAAAGTATGTAGCTAGAGATGGTGTATGAGTAAAATATGTTCGCATTTTGGAGAATAATTTGTTGGTTTCGTTTGATCGTTTAATGTAGTACAACTATCGGTGTAAACGAACCAAGGCAGCTCGTGAAATGCTCGAGATCGGATCGGTAAAAAGCTCGAACGAGTCGAGCCTTAACGAGCCCGAGCCGGCTCGCGAGCCTTAACGAGCTTTTTGTTTATATAATTTTTATTTATTATATTAAGTGTTTATTTATAAAATTAATTATTTTTATATATAAAATTATGATAAATATATTTAAATTAAATATTTTATGTTAAATTTATAAAATATATTTATAAATATAATTAAATTAGTAATTAAAGTAAATAAATTAAATAAATAAAATCTAAACGAGCCGAGCCGAGCCGAGCTCGAGCCTAAAAATTCTTTAACAAGCCGAGGTCGAGCTCGAGCTCGAGGCCTAATTTATCTTAACGAGCCGAGCTCGAGCTCGAGCCTTAATTTTTCTAAACGAGCCGAGCTCGAGCCTTAACGAGCTCGGGATCGGATCGGCTCGGCTCGTTTACACCCCTAAGTACAACATCAATTTGCATAGATGTTGAGACATTTTATAAGTTTCAAGGAACACAATGTCTTTGTTTCCAATGCTTTTTGTCCAGCAATTTTAATACACATATATATGATTGTGATCCTATAATAACTCATCTTAATTGCGAAAACCCGATTAACTCTGACAAGATCAACCCAAATATTTAGTTTTTTTCATGATCTTTATTTTACAGTATAAGACTATGTTATTTTATGAGTTTGTGCAAATTCATCATCGTTTGGACTCTTTTGTGAGTGTAAGTGGTCGCAATAACAAATAAATATTTACAGTGTAACGCAAACTTACACTTACTTAATGGTGATGAATTTGCATAAACACATAAAATAACATAGTCTTGTACATGTATAATAAAGGTCATTAAAAAAACCAAAGATCGATTTGGGGTTGATCTTATCAAAGTTAATCAGGTTTCTGCAATTAAGGTGGGTTATCAACGGATCCTTACCATATCTACCTACTCTAATAAAGGAGTATTTTTAGGGGACACGTGTCGCCTTCTGGTTAAATCTGAAATTGTTTTTCCCGCTTCTATCTCTTAATAAATACTATTAATTTTAGTAATTAAATATTAAAAAATAATAATTTCTTATTCAAATAATTTACTAATATATTAAAATTTAATAAACAATAAGAATAATTCAATTATATCTCACCCTAAATATAATTTTATTTTTTTTAAATATTGCTTATTATTTAATTTTCATAAATTATATTTCTATTAATAAACCCGTGTAATACACGTGGTTTTAGGCTAGTATATATATGATTATAAATATATAATAACCCATTACTAATTCCTTGTTCTTTGATTTAATATTAATTAATTTGGTTATCAAATCAATAGTTGAGATAATACAAGTGGTAAATGGGCAATTCTCCCACCCAATATTATCCCATTTAATTTTTAAAATCTTTACAACTTTTTTATACAGTTTTATTTTTTCCTTTAATTTGTACCATTAAATTTGTAAGTTTTTTTCTCTTTTATTATGTTCCTATATTGGCATTTTTTTATATAGATCTATAATTACAACAATATAATCACTATTTACATCACAAATAACATTACACCACAAAAAATTAATTAAAGATACTCTATTTTTTTTATCTTTCAAAACTTTTTTTACATAATCTTATTTAAACTAATGTCACGTTCTATTTACAATATTTTTACACTTTCATACATAAAGTTATCTTTCTTGTGATGTAATTTTATTTTCAATGTGTGAGTAAATTTATTTGTGTTATTGTGCTATATGATTTTATTTTGTAATGTTACTTTATCTCTAGTTTAATTTTAGTTGATTTTAAACTTAAAATTTGTTACGACTCATTAGATTAATGTGAATGATTTTTTAATTTATGTAAATAATATGTTTTCAAGGCTCATTGCATTGATGCAGTTTGCATTGTTGTAAAGTAAAATCTGATTTGTGTTGTCGTAGAGTAATGTGTTTTATATTGTTGGAAAATGTGGTTTGCATTGTTTTAAAATGTTACATTGTGTCATATATATAATTACGTTGATGTAATTTATTGTTATCGGAAAAAATTAAAGAAAATGTGTTATGTTGATGCTCATTAAATTGATATAAATATAAGCATCTGGAAAAAAAATAATAATAAACTTAGTTAAGACTATAATGAAAATAAAGAGAAAAATGAGATGTGTTTAATTGTGAATTTTTTATACAAAAGAAAATAACAGTGTATAAAAAGTTATGAACATATAAAAAGAGAGTGTAAACTCTAAAAAAATGGGATTTATTGAAGGATATTAGATAGCAACATTTTTCACATCATAGCTTTTAATAGTAACCAAATGTGTTAAATGTTCTTTCATATTAAAAATATTAACACATGACATAATTTTAAACAATTTGAAAAAAATCAATGGTCCAAATATATAGTATTGAAAATTAAACATAACCCAAAGTATTTGAAACAACCCGTTAACTATCATCCAATGATAATTTAAAAGGTTAAGTGAACTCGTGTGTCATTATTTTTTTTAATATGGGAGGAAATTTGAAACATTTTGTACATATCAAAATGTTAGATTTGTTATGATGATGACAAGTGTCATCATCTAACATATTTTAATCAACAAATTTTATACAAAGTTTATCCTCCTGTTATTTTAAATATTCATAACTTGATTACATTACTTTTTTTATAAAAACTGTTACATTATACTCGTCTCATTTATCTCTAAATTTTCGTTATGGTCTCAACTAGCTTTTTTTAAATTTTTTTCTCAAACACCGTGTATTTACATCAGTGTAACAAGGATTAACATAACAAATTATTTTGAATTTTTTTCTGACAATGGTAAATTACATCACTGTAATTAAATTTCTCTTTAATTACGTTATAGTCTTGACTAGGTTCTTTAAATTCTTTTCCAGATCCACGTATTTACATCAGTGTAACGAACCTCAAAAACACATCATTTAAAACATATAAAAGCCTGGTTGCATTAATGTAACAACTCGTAACAAATTTTCAGTCCAAAATCAACTAAAAATCATGTTTGTCTTAAAATTGTAACGAGTTGTAACGAATCTTAGATTACTTTGCTGTAAAATAAATGTGGGTTACGTTGTATCATTTATTTAATTACAGTAATGTAACAAAACGTGTTAGGTTGACCTTGTATCATTTATTTAATTACAGTTGTAACATCCTAGGCAATCCCACATCGGCTGTGAACTGGAGAGATTCCTGTCTCATAAGTAACGATCCGCCTCTTACATCACGGACGCGTTTTCGGCTTAGCTGGCTGTGGAGCAAACGAAAACTCCACAGATAAGCGTGCTCGGGCTGCAGTAATACCGGGATGGGTGACCTCCTTGGGAAGTTTTCACCCGGGCAGCCGAAGGCAAAACCGTGGGCTCTGAGAGGGCAAAGCGGACAATATTGGTGGTACACAGGGTCGGATGTTACATAATGGTATCAGAGACGCTCATGTTCCACACAGGATGGTGGGGCAAACCTCATCGAGGACAATGAGTCCCTAAGGGGTGTGTGTAACATCCTAGGCAATCCCACATCGGCCGTGAACAGGAGAGATTCATGTCTCATACGTAACGATCCGCCTCTTACATCACCAACGCGTTTTCGGCTTAGCTGGTTGTGGAGCACATGAAAACTCCACAGTTAAGCGTGCTCGGGCTGCAGCAATCTAGGGATGAGTGACCTCCCTGGGAAGTTTTCACCGGGCAACCGAAAGCAAAACCGTGAGCTCCAAGTGAACAAAGCGGACAATATTGGTTGTAGAAGGGGCCGGATGTTACAACAGTGATGTAATTTACCATTGTCAGGAAAAATTCAAAATAATGTTTTATGTTTATATATATTACATTGACGTAAATACAAGGTATGTTGAAAAAAAAACTAATCGAGATTATAACAAAATTAACGAGAAAAATGAGACGAGTATAATGATGTAATTTTTATCAAATAATAATATACTATAAAAAGTTATGAATGATTAAAAAAATGGGTAAACTTTACCTTAAAAAATAAATTAATTGAAATATATTAGATAATATCACTTGTTACCTATTAAATCAAACTTTTTGATAGGTACAATGTATCTTAAATGGCTCACATATTAAAAAAATAATTATACATGCAATGATCTTCTGCACATAACATTTTTTGATTAACCATTTAATGCTATTTAATGGGTTAATTAATTTTCAATGAGTTAGCAACATTTGGATTAGTAATAAAATATAACTCACTCGTATGAGACTAACCCAAATAATTTCTCCAAGATCAATCTAAATCTTTGATTTTTTTTTCAAACATCATTGTAATACATGTAGAACACTTTCTTCTTTTATTTGCATGTGCAAATTCATCACCGTTTAAGAGTTAACATCGTTATAAGTTTTTGTCTTAAATCAATGTAACTGTTTTGATATAAAATTTACAATGATGTTTACGCTTAAACGAAGATTAATTTACACAAACACATAAAAGAAAACACATAAAAGAAGAAAGGGTTTCGCATGTGTTACAATGATATTAAACAAGTCAAATATTTGGATTGATCTTACCAAATTTATACATGTTGTACAAATACTTTAGGTTTTTGAAGATTCCAAGCCCCCATGCCCTATATACACACATATATATACACACAAAATCATTAACTATCATTTAAGGGTTAATCTAAAAGTCAAGTGAATAAGATCATGTCATGTGTCCTTATTTTTTTAATATTTAAGGGCATTTAAGACATTTTGTATCATGTTGAAAAGCTAGATTTAATTTGATGATGACAAGTGTCACAATCTAAATATATTTTAATCAATTTAATTTTTTATATTTAATGTTACCTCCACTTTCATCATACATTTATAACTATTTTATACTACATTATCTTTTTTTATAAAAATTGCATCATTAAACTTGCATTATTTTTTTCTTTAATTCTATTATAATCTTGACTATGTTTTTTATAATTTTTTCCATACCCCTGTATTTATATTAATTTACCAAGTTTTGAAAACATATCATTTACATCATATAAAAGACCGCTTACATTAATGTAATAACTTGTAACAAAATTTTGTGTACAAAATTAACTAAAAAATATGTTGTTTTAAGTTTGCAACAAGTTGTAACGAACTTTGTTTTACGTTACTGCAAAGTAAAATGTGGGTTACGTTGTATCATATATTTAATTACAGTAATATGAAAAACATGTTAGGAACATTTTATTAAATTACAATGATGTAAATTTCCACCAATGTAACAACATTAATATATGAAATTTGTAACAAGTCGTAATGAATTTAGGTTTACATTGTAGTAAAGTGAAACATGGGTTAGATTGTATCATTTATTTAATTATATTGAAGTAACAAGCGTGTTATACTGCCTTATACCATTATTTAATTATAGTGATGTAGTTTACCCTCACTATAGCGAATTTAATATCTTAAATTTGTAACATGTTGTAATGAATTTTGGTTTACGTTGTTGTAAAGTAAAATATGGATTACGTTATATCATTTATTAAATTACATTGATGTAACAAATGTATTAGGCTTAACTTATAGTATTTATTTAATTGCAGTGATGTAATTTTCCATCAATGCAAAGAATTTAATATCTTAAATTTGTAACAAGTTTTAACGAATTTTGCTGTAAAGTAAAATACGGGTTACGTTACAGTGATGTAATAAACGTGTTAGAGTGACCTTATATCATTTATCTAATTAAAGTAACATTGCCAAAATAAAAATAAAAATAATGTGGTATCCTGATGTTCGTTACATTGATGTAAATACATTATATTAGGAAAAAAAGGTTAAAAAAATGAGCCGAGACAATTACGAAATCAAAGAGAAAAATAAGACGAGTATAATGGTGCATTTTTTGTAAAAAGTAATACAATATAAAAAAGGTTATGAACTATAAAAAAACAATGGTTAAAATTTAAATAAAAAATTTGATTAATTAAAAAATATTATATGGTGACACTTGTCTTCACCATATTAATTTAAGATTTTTTATAATATACAAAATTTCTTAAATACCCTTTTATATTATAAAAATAATGACACATGGCATCATCTTTTGCTTTGGCTTTTTGATTAATAATTGGATGAAGTAAAGTGCTATTATTTTATGTATGACTTATCATACGATCACACCCATATTTGTGTAATTACATCAAAGGTTAAACTATGTTTATTGCATTAATCGATTAACCTTATCTGACCAATAAGAAACAATCACATGTATTTATTACTTTAAAAAATAGTAGGGATACTTCGGTATTTTCAAAAGTGCTCATTTAATGCTATGCACTCTCCCTAAGTACTTTTTATTATTATTTCCATGACTTTTGTTTTCCTCATAAACATTTTGGTTCAACATGCATACCAGGCATTCTTCAACTCCATATATGTTTGAAGATGATAATACTTCACCTTCTAATCTTGGTTGTACTAATGTAATCAGTACTAATGCTCTACCAACAACCACAAGCGACTAGTGTTCTGGCCTAAATAACATCTCCAGATTCTGAGGGAAACCCACTTGGCCTTTTCTAGGTAATAGTTTGTGTTTGTTTTGGGTTCACTAACAGCTCTTCCATTGTTTATGTAAAAAGCCAAAGTCTTCTGTCGGAACACCAATTGCGACTGTTAATGGCAAAGTCTTTGTATCCAATGGTTTTTCTAGACAAAGAATCCGATTTTTGATTTTTGTGGAAAGTTTATTAATTTGTCGCTATTTTTTTTAGTATTTTGTTGAGCAGATGTAAGACATTTAAAAGGTTAGGTGTTCTCACTTGTGTTGTTGATAGCAACTTCAGTTTTTAAACTTTTTACCTTAATGCGAGCAGCAGGTTGGAGCTTTTTTAAACAACTGAAACCGGTTTGCTCGGAATTGTTCTTGATGTGAGAACGAGTCATGAATGTATCCAGATCTAGAAATAGATTCATAATATCGTAAAAAGTTCGCTTACATCAACTTACAAGTTACAACAAGGTAACAAAGACTTACAAATAATTGACAAAGTCACGCACATTAGCGTATACTCACTTACATCAATCTGTTATTTTGTTACATCAATGTAATTATAGGTTATAATGATGTAATTTGTTGTTTATTACTTATATTGATATTGATGTAATTGTACATTGTATTGATGTATCTATTTGTTGTAACCCTGATTAAAGCAAATGTTATATTCATATTAATGTAGTTTTAATATAAAAAATTCAATCTAATTTTATGGTTTGGCAAAAAGTAGTCAAAAGAGAGAATTGTGAATTTGATGGGTGTGACAATCCGAATTTCGGGTTGTTAACTCCGTTAACTGAAAACTAACAGAAAATGTTATGAAATGTCACAAAATCAAATATTAAAAGAATTGTAATTGAACAAAACTAGTTCATAACTTATTAAATTACAACAAGAATTAGGGTTAAGAGTGTGGTTAGAGTACACAACTTTGACTTTAATAGTCAAAATTCGGTTTTGGACTCAATTGGAATTCGAAATTACTTCCAAAATTAGTTACAGTCGAATTAGACTATCTTTAATCATCTCATTGATGGTTATATAAGGTTATAAACACCTAAACTATAAAGACTAAAGTGGGAATCAAACAAAAGAACTCAATTTTGACTTTAAAAGTCAAAATTCGAGTGGGATTCAAGGAGAAATTCGGAATTCACCAAAATTTAAGTTGTAACTGAATAATAACAATCCTTAATCATCATATTTATGATTATCATCAATGATTATCAGTTATGGTCACCAATAATGCCGAATTGAACTCAAATGTAAGCCAAAAGACGAAACTGTTGCTACTCACTATCAAAATCACATCTCGGCTTCACTACATCAAATTGAAACTTTCATACACTCTAATCGGCATCTTTAGCACCTGTTACACATTACAATCGGAAACAAAGCAATGGGATTGAAGCATTTGATCACGGGTCGACCGAACTTGAGCCACAAGTGGAACTACTCCAATTCGAAGTCAAACCCGGGTAAGAATCGATCCCTACACACCCTAAACATGCCGACTAAGCTAACCCCTATGGTTAATTCGAGAATAAACATTGAATTCCATGACTTTGATTTCTAGGGTTCATCTTAAAAAACGGTTTGGGGGGTTTCGGTCGTGATGGGTTTAAAAGTTAAATCAAATAGTACCAGTAGTTCAGAACCCACTGATCAACAAAACCCGTATGTCAATTTCATGAAACAATAACGAATTCAACGATTTTCAATTCTAGGGTTCTTAGATAAAAACGTTTTTGGGGGGTTCTTAAAAAACGAGTTCAAAAATCCTTAAATGTATACATAGATTCAGAGAAATGCGTTTAATGAAAAACCCATATCAATTTCATATGATTTTAACGAATTGAATGAGAACAAGTTTAGGGTTCTGAACGTCGAACGGATTGGGCTTTCGAACCAATCAATCATGAAAAAAAAATTAAACAATACATACATTGTTCGAAATATCAAGCCTAATGAAAACCCTATGAATTCGTGTATTAACTAGTTCAAATTCGAAGCTATAGAGTCGAGGCTTAGGTCGGTTGAAACGGGATTCGTTGGAGATCGATTTGGAGCTTTGAATTCATCAATAATCAAATTAAATCCATGGATTGACTCGTTAAACCTATTAAACCAAAGCCCTCTAGTTACAAGTTCTATTGGGCTCGAATTGGGGTCCAATTGAACCCATTTGGTTCAGTCGCAATAAAACATAGGGAAACCAACCCTTTGTTGGTTAAATCATTTGAAAAGGGTTCTGTTAACGAAATTGGAAGCAGAGGGGTGGTAGGGAATGTGTACTATGGAAGGGAGGTCGGCGGGGTTCGAAACCGGCTCTAAATGTTTTTGAGTTTTAATCATTTTTAGTATTTTAATCATAACTTGCTCATTTTAACTCCGTTTCGACCCATTCGAAATCCGCTGGAACCATAATTGAATCCGAACAGGATGAAATAATAAAATCTATATTTTGAACAAAAAGTTAGATCGCGTATATATTACGTGTTGTAAAATGAAATCGGATATAACTTATTTAAGATTTACTCCGAACGAACTTAGATTCGTACACGATTTCGTATGAAGTTGCACACAATCTAATATAAGTGTGTTGACATGTGTGTAATCACAAACAAGACTTAGACATCCCGAA